>JAPKLY010000066.1:193114-406820 GCA_026898435.1 Prunella vulgaris | reverse complement strand
ATACTTTAGGAATTAATTTCTCACTCACCGTAATTCAGTTTTGAGAACGAAAAATACCGTGACGATCTACTCCGCGAGTAGAGCGCATCGACTATACATAGTCATATGGAAATTACCATTTTGCCCTCCAATAAATTGGTCCAATTAGAGCATTACAACTCAATTTTCAAAACTAATTACAACAATCCCCCACATGAGTGGAAATCGCACCTACAACAATGTAGACACACAGTTCAGTTCATGTGAAACTTCATTGCTTCCGGATAAGTGGTTTGTGTCCTTGAACTTTCCGTAGTCTCACACCATCGGGTACACCGGCGGCTTAGTAGATGCAGTGCCTTGAACTAGTCCTCCTTAGTGTATACCGAATCAACGATGTAGACACAACTCAGTTTCGACTTCGTTTGTTCTCACGTTTTTGTCCGTTTTGGCCATGGACGCCCTTTGTATTCATAAATGTTTGGTCGAAGCGGCCCTCACTTCTCATTTATATAGGTGATCTCCATTTGAGTATCCCGTCATACTCATTCTATTTGGAATCATTAAAAGTTTCAAAAACTTAACCTTTACCACATGTTACGGGTCTCAACACTTGATATTGTGCTGTCAGGAATGGTTATATTTCTCAAGTGTTTTCTTTACAAGCTTCACAGTTTTGTTTTCCCATTGAACCAAGTTCTTGGGATCTCCAGTCATCATGGTTGGGTTACCACTGTATTAGTTCTGTTTGTGGGTTTCAGACCCATTTCTTCTATCAGCTTGTTCATTTGATCTCAGTTTATACTCTTGGTGAGTGGATCCGCAATATTATCCTTTGACTTCACATAGTCGATGGATATCACACCAGTTGAGATCAAATGTCTTAACAAAATTGTGTCTACGACGTATGTGTCTAGACTTTTAGTTACATGATGTTCAAAGCTCTACCAATAGCAGCTTGACAGTCACAGTGTACCGTTACTGATGGTACTGGTTTGTTCCAACATGGAATATCTTCTAGAAAGTTTCGAAGCCACTCGACTTCTTCACCGGTTTTATCTAAAGCGATGAATTCTGATTCCATAGTGGAACGGGCTATACAAGTCTGTTTTGTAGACTTCCAAGACACGGCTGCTCCTCCAATAGTGAATATATATCCACTAGTGGAAAACGAGTCTTTAGTGTCGGATATCCAGTTTGCATCGCTGTATCCTTCAAGAACAGCTGGATACCTTGTATAATGAAGCCCATAATCAAGGGTATACTTTAAGTATCGTAATACCCTCTTAAGAGCCTTCTAGTGCTCGACTCCTGGATTACTCGTGAATCCACTCAGTTTGTTCACTGAGCACGCAAGATCAGGACGTGTACAATTAGTTATGTACATCACACTTCCTATGATCCTTGCATATTCCAGTTGAGCAACTGGATCCCCCCTATTCTTTTTCATGTGAACATTCAGTTCAAGAGGTTTTTTAGCAGGTGGATCGTCAAAGGCATTGAATTTTCTCAAAACTTGCTCAACATAGTGAGACTGTGTTAGAGATATTCCATTTGACGTCTTCTCAATTTTGATTCCAAGAATCACATCTGTTAATCCCAAGTCTTTCATGTCAAAGTTTTTGTTTAACATGTTTTTCGTATTAATTATGACATTGTGATTGTTTCCCATAATCAACATGTCGTCAACATATAAACATACGATGACAAATCCATTTGGTGTATTTTTTATATACACACACTTGTCGCATTCATTAATACGAAACCCATTTGACAACATAATATTGTCAAATCTCAAGTGCCACTGTTTTGGAGCTTGTTTAAGTCCATACAGTGATCGAACGAGTTTGCATACCTTTTTCTCGTTCCCAGGTGCAATGAAACCTTCTGGTTGATCCATAGAGATTTCAGCATCTATTTCTCCATTGAGAAAGACAGTCTTAACATCCATTTCATGTATTTCGAGATTGTGCGAAGCAGCAATCGCGATTAGTACACGAATGGAAGTTATTCTTGTGACAGGTGAATATGTATCAAAGAAATCATATCCTTCCTTTTGTCTAAAACCCTTTGCTACCAAACGGGCTTTATATTTATCTATTGATCCATCTGCTTTGTATTTTCTTTTAAGGATCCACTTGCATCCTAAGGTCTTGCAACCTTTAGGGAGGTCTACTAACTCCCACGTATTATTCTGCAGAATGGAGTCAATCTCATTGTTGATAGCTTCCTTCCAGAGTGGTGCATCTGGTCTAGACATAGCTTCTTTTATTGACTTTGGTTCATCTTTCTCTAACACATAAGTGAAGAAATCCGGACCAAAAGTTTTATCAATCCTTGCTCTTTTACTGCGTCTAGGCTCTTCACTCTCTTGAGTAGAGGGCTCTGCAGTGTCATTCCTTTCCTCATGAGTTCGCTTGTTTGAACTCACATCTTCCTTGTTCCTCCAAGGGAAGATATTTTCAAAGAATATGGCATTCCTTGATTCAATTGTAGTGCCTTCTGACATATCGGGTACTTCTGATTTATGAATCAGAAACCGATAAGCACTACAGTTAAGTGCATATCCTATAAAGATACAATCGACCGTCTTGGGGCCAATCTTAACTTGTTTAGGACCTGCACTTCAACCTTCGCCAAACACCCCCACACTTTGAGGTATTTGTACGATGGTTTCTGTTTTTTCCACATCTCATAAGGTGTATGATCCTTAGTTTTATGTGGAATTTTATTCAGAATGTGGTTGGCCGACAGAATGGCTTCCCCCCACAAATTTTGTGGTAAACCCGAGCTAATCAATATAGCATTCATCATTTCCTTTAGTGTTCGGTTTTTTCTTTCCGCAACACCATTTGATTGAGGTGAGTATGGTGCTGTTGTTTGATGTATAATGCCTGTTTCAGCACACAACTGTTCAAATGGAGCAACATACTCTCCACCTCTATCACTGCGAATTGCTTTGATTTTTGTGCTCAATTGATTCTCTACTTCATTTTTATATAGTTTGAAGGCTTCTATCGCTTCATCTTTGCTTCGCAGTAAGTATACATATGAGAATCTAGTACAATCGTCAATAAAGGTAATAAAATACCTTTTTCATCTTCTAGTTTGCACAAATTTTAAGTTACATACATCCGTGTGAATTAAATCTAGAGGAGATGTGTTCCTTTTAACATACTTAAATGGTAATTTTGCCATTTTAGCCTCGACACAAATTTCGCATCTTTTGGATGTATCAACATTTATAAAGTTAAGTAAATCTAAATTTACTAAACATTTTATGGAATTTAAATTAACATGTCGTAATCTACAATGCCATAAAGAGGAACACTCAGCAATATAAACAGAAGTAGATGTGTTTTCATTCATTGAAATTGTGCCTTTACGGCTTACAACCATAAATGACATTTTGAACAGCCCGTTATCGAGATATCCTCGACCAAGGAACTGTCCAAACTTACTAAGTATGACTTTGTCAGACTCGAATACAATTTTGAATTGATGACTGACTAATAGCGAGCCTGAAATCAGATTTCTTCGGATGTCTGGGACATGTAGCACATCCTTCAGCTTGAGTTCTTTTCCTGAGGTGAGCTTCAGAATAACTTCACCTGTACCAGCCACTTCAGACGAGGCTTGGTTTCCCATGAACAGTTTTCTCCCTTCTGCAGCAGAATAAGTGGAGAATGCTTCTTGTTCAGAACATACGTGGCAGGTGGCTCCAGTGTCCACATACCATGATTTTGGATTGCCTGTCATATTGGCTTCAGACACCATGCATGACAGATCCATGTCTGTGACCCCAGTTAGGTTCACATTAGGCTTTTCTTTTCCTTTGTCTTCTTTCTTGGGAGCACGACATTCATTAGCCCTATGATTGGGCTTTCCACAGTTGTAGCAGTTCCCAGTAAACTGCTTCTTGGCATTAGGGGCTGCATTCTTCCCCTTTTTCTTGTCATTGGGCCTATTTCTCTTCTTTGATGGACCTCCCTTTTCCATCAGATTTGCTTTGGCCTAAACAGGGGTGAACTTTTCATCCCTCTTCCGATTGTCCTCTTCAATTCTGAGACGAACAACCAACTCTTCAACAGTCATTTCCTTTCTCTTGTGTTTGAGATAGGACTTGAACTCCTTCCACGAGGAGGGCAGTTTTTCAATCATAGTAGCTACCAAAAATGATTCTGGTAGAACCATACCTTCTGCAGCAATGTTGTGGAAAATAATCTGCAGTTTTTGGACTTGCTCAACGACGAACTTATTGTCCTCCATCTTGAAGTCGTAGAGAGACGCTACCACGAACTTCTTAGTTCCAGCGTCCTCAGTTTTGTACTTAGTCTCCAGAGCAGTCCACAACTGTCTAGCAGTCGGTATTTCATAGAATACCTCATACAGATTGTTAACTAATCCTCCAAGGATGTAGTTACGGCACAAGTAGTCACCATCAGTCCAAGTGTCATAGGCGACTCTCAGATAGAAGTCAGTTTCATCCTTTGAAACCACTGGACATTCCTCAACCAGGAACTTTGCCACTGACAGTGTGGTGAGATAGAAGTGCATCTTCTTCTGCCACCTTTTAAAGTCAGTACCCGAAAATTTTTCGGGTTTCTCTCCATGTACCATAACAGGCCTTACAGGCACTGGTCCAGTGGAGAGACTCACTGATGACCCCGCAGGGACAACAGGAACAGAACCAACATAAATGGAAGATGAACCACCAGTGTGTGAGGTTGGAGTTTTCGCAGCAGCAGTAGTATCAACAGGATTATCTCCATTAGGATTTGGAGTATCCTGAGGAACCACGGATTTTCCAGTATCAGTCATGGTAGTAGATATTTAGTGAGATGATATTTCGTCTTGCGATTGTTGGTGTTTGTAGTGGTATTTAAAAACCCAGGACAGAATAACTACGATTATATGAAAACACTGGAAAACGATAGACAGAATAATAAACTGAGTCAAGGTTAGACCTTTGCCCGCAAGACGAAATACGTCCTGGCTAGTGCTCACAGGATGATACGTATTCATCCCCAAAGGTAAAATGGTTTACGTCTCTGTGATAGCAGCACCGCTAAACACAGAGGAAAGGCGAACTCACGAAGTGTACGAACTGAACACACTATATGCTAAAAACAGAGGAGAGAGAGAGGACTCGAGATTCAGATTTTCGTAAAAAATTTATGTATGCAGGACCCTCCTATTTATAGATGCGAAAAAGGAACTCAGATGGGATTAATCTGCAAATACGTGGAGATATTTCCACGATCTTAGTGGGCAGTTCTGGCTGCACATAATACGGAACCGACTCTAATTAATCTGGACTGCTCTGGAACCTTCCAGAAGACAATCCGACGGTCCGTATAATTTTAGAGGACGATCTGACGGTCCATATCATAGATCGCAAGGATCAATGATGTGGCAGTGACACAGTATTAAACTTATCCGGAATTTAAATATTTAAATTTTGACTCAGATACACTTACTGATCCGGATTGATAACGTGGAGCATCCAACGATTCAGATTAACTTTGTTCGGATTTAGCTTCTTCGGATCGCTGACGTAAACGATCCGCAGAGGTATTCCGGGTCACCAATTGGGTCGACCCATTTCACATCTTTGGGTCTCTAAAAAGATATAGAGAGTGGGCCAAAGGCCCAAAGACCACCCAAAGACCAATTGCCAATTGCCAAGATCCAAGATCCAAGTCCAAGTCCACGGACTCGGCTCGGCGCGGCCGGCCGTCCGGACGGCGGAGGCGGCGGCGCGCGCGCGCGTGGCTAATGGGAAAGACTCCCTTAGCCTATTTTGAATACCATCATGAAACTCCTATATATATACTATGAATTCCTTCATAGTTTTTCCAATGTGGGATAGTTAAGAGATTCCATCTTTTAACTTACTCCCACATGGACCCACATCAACTTGTATTAATATTTATACTTTAGGAATTAATTTCTCACTCACCGTAATTCAGTTTTGAGAACGAAAAATACCGTGACGATCTACTCCGCGAGTATAGCGCATCGATTATACATAGTCATATGGAAATTACCATTTTGCCCTCCAATAAATTGGTCCAGTTAGAGCATTACAACTCGATTTTCAAAACCAATTACAACACATAATTGTCATTATAAAAATTACATTAACAGTTGGGCGCTAGAAGGAGGCATTGAATCGTCGAATTTTGAAATTTTGTTCGAAGATCAAGAAAAATTTTGAAGCAATCTTTTGATAAAATCAAGCCAAAGGCGGCTTTGTTGTCGCTGTGGTGATTGAGCGGCGATTTTTCGGAGCTGAAGAGATGACTTTGTGTTTTCATCAAAAGCAGCGTTGAAAGAGACTTGGCGTGTCACCGGCCGTCGATCCACCTCCACCGCTCCGATCCACAGGCGATGGAGCGACGATGTCTTTGTCAGAAACCCCGCGGTATGCGCCATGGCGGGAGCACCGGTGTCTGAAGCCGTCGCAAACCCCATCGGAATTCGCTATCTATTTCGCCGGAGAAGCCGCCATGTCGGCAGAAGATGAGATTGCGTACGTTCGTCGGTGGCTACAGTCGGTGGCCAGAAAATTTGGAGGATAAGAAGAGAAAGTCAGTTTGACTCGGTAAAAGGCAGTTATGAATTCAAAGGAGCTGTTCGCCGGTTGCTCGCCGCTCATCGACAAAGGAAGCTGTTCGCCTCGCGCGGGCTGCTCGCCGCACGCGGGCTGCTCGCTCCCTCGACCTGTTCGTCGCGTAAAAATTATGCGGGCTGTTCGCCCGAAATAACCTGTTCGTCGATAAAGCTGAGGCATCGACTGAGCTGTCGGTTCCTCCCGGTTGATCAGCTGCTCGCGCCTATTAATATTCATGCCCAGCTGTTCGCCGCGTAAAGATTGTTCGCGGCCCAGAAAATAAAGAAGCTGGTCGCCCCCTAGCCGATGCTCGCCGAACGCAGCTGGTAGTCGCAGGCTGCTCGCCGCGAGAGCTATTCGCTCCACAAATGCTGCTGTTCGCCTGCTTCACCTGCTCGCCGTCCGAAAGACCCGCTCGCAAATTGAGGTTGTTCGCCAGAAATAATGGCCAAACAAGCTGGTCGTCTGAAGAAGCCAAAACGAATTGGTCGCCCACAGGGCTGTTCACTGCCTAACTGCTGGTCGCCCGAGAGTTGTTCGCCCAAAAAATTATTGAGCAAAGGAGTTGCTTGCCAATTTAATTAATTGTCCACCGATTGCAGCTGCTTGCCAAAATATTGATCCAGAATGAAGCTGTTCATAACCGGGCATGCATTGTCAGAGACGGTTGACCAATTCAAGAAACTTCCCTAAATGTATGCTATGTACACGCCAATAGCCCCTTTAATTTAAAAAAAAAAAGAAATGAAAGAGGGGCGTGATAAAGGCCTGGGAACTTCAATATATATATGTTAGGAGAATTTGAGCATCTAGGCACGTAATCAGAGATAGCAGCGGAATAAAATTGATTTTCCAACACAGAATCAGTGAGTTGTATATCAAAAGTATAAAGGAATAAACGAACAATCTTACAATTGATTTGCGTGTATCCTCTACCACAGTATTCACGTGATTCCTCGTTCACGAAAAACCGCAACGATTGTAGCCAACTTCTCCAAAGTCTGCTAGGAAACTTTATACGGAAGTTTTACTTTCTAGGTTTTAGGAGAACTAGGGTTTCTTGTGTCACACACGTAATAAGTCTTATGACTTATTTTATATATATATCTATAATAATTAATGGGCTATAAGCCCATTATTATTATTATTTATTTAATTATGACCCAACCATAATTATAATAAAAAAAGATTATTATAATATATATATATATAATAATAATAATAATATATCTAATATATCATCATTATATATTATTAAATTTAATTAAATCAAATTTAATTAAACATTAAATACTCTATCCAATAGAATTATCATAGTTCTCATTTGATTAAATATTTACGATCGAATCGAATCATTTAATCCCACCATTTTAATTCGTAAACAAGGATCACATTTTGTGTGACCCATAGGCCCTCATATGTCAAGCGATTAGTCAAACTAATGGTCTTAGTTGAACCCTAGACAATAAACCAGACATTCTCGACATATGAGGTACGTTGAGAGGATACTGCAACAACCTGTAATGTGAAGTCCAAAATGATATAGTCCTTTCATTCACGAATACTCTGATTAAGTCTAGAATATGATAATGTGTCTATTCTATTAACTTAATCATGTTATCTCATTTTCACTAATTGATCATGTTGTCATATTCGAACACTATTTCAAATATGACGTGCATTGGTCAATGACTAACGATCCAATTAGTTATGAGAAGACGAGTATTCTCTCTAAATCTATTTTGAGGAATGAATCCTTTCTTGGCTCAACTACCACACACACATGTACTTCGTGATGTGCTCAACGCATGCCATATCTACTCCATTCAGAGTGCAAGCGTCGGTCATGGTTAAAAGCTCATCACTCCATACATGTTGTGTGCATTGACCTCAAGTCAGAGGACTATTACATTACTCCACAAACCAATACTTTCGTAGACACGTAAATAGAATACATCAAACAATTTCTTGGTTGGGTAATGCTAATACTATACAAAGTATCTGTGCATCCATCATGAGATACCTAATATCTCGTAGTTGTGAGAACCACTACACTCTCTAAGAGTATGATGCAGATCGCACACCAATCTCAATCGCATCATCGATATCCCAATCTCGATGATCATTGATTGGAGCTATCTTAAGAATCATGTCATAGTCATCTAAGATCTCACATCCTTAATGACGACATTAATTCATGGGAACACAAGTCCGAATTAGTTATGCAAACAATCAAAACACAGTATTCAACATAGTGCAATGTCAAATATTATTAAACAAAAGTCAATAATAAGATACTGAATAATCGATCAAGTACGATATCCTAACAAATGATTGTCTTCTAGGACATAAATACAATAATCTCCCACTTGGCCTAAAGTCAATCACCCATATGTCTAACACCAAGACTCTCAAAGTGTCTGGCGTGTACATGCACACTAAGTATCTTAGTGAAAGGGTCTGTAAGGTTATCCTCTGTGGGAATACGTTCCAACTCTATCTCTCCTCTCCCTATGATCTCTCGGATCAAATGATAACGCCCAAGTACATGCTTGTTTCTATTATTAGATCTCGGTTCCTTTGCCTGTGCAACCGCACCAGTATTATCGCAATACAGTTTTATTGCAAAATTGGCACTCGGAACTACCCCTAGTTCTTTCAAGAACTGTAAAATCCAGATAGCCTCTTTTGCGGCTTCTGATGCAGCAATGTACTCAGCTTCGGTTGTTGAATCTGCAGTTGTTTCTTGCTTGGAACTATTTCAGCTCACTGTTCCACCATTGAAAATGAATGCATATCCCGATTGCGATTTGTAATCATCGCAATCAGACTGAAAACTAGCATCAGTGAATCCAGTCACTTCTAGCTCTGGTTGTCCACCATAGACTAAGAAACATTCCTTAGTTCGTCTAAGATACTTTAGAATGTTCTTCACAGCAATCCAGTGAGGTTCACCCGGATTCTGTTGGTATCTACCAGTTATACTGACAGCGTAAGCCACATCAGGTCTAGTGCAAGTCATGGCGTACATGATCGACCCAATAGCCGAGGCGTATGGGAAATTTTTCATGTGCTCGATCTTAGCCTCGTTAGCAGGACAATCCTTCTTTGAAAGCTTGATCCCATGATTTGTAGGCAGAAAACCTCTCTTAGAGTTCTACATAGAGAAACACCTCAATACCTTATCTATGTAGGTGGATTGTGACAGCCCTAACATCCTTTTAGATCTATCTCTATATATTCTTATTCCAAGGATGTAGCCAGCTTCACCCAAGTCCTTCATCATTGGACAACCAATCTTTCACGGATTGCATTAATGGAATGTTGTTTCCCAAAATCAATATGTCATCCACATATATAATAATGAAAACAATATCATTTCCATTGATTTTTCGATAAACACAAGGATCTCCCGCACTTCTGACGAAATCAAATGATTTGATAGCCTCATCAAAGTGGATATTCCAACTCCTAGAAGCTTGCTTCAGTCCTAGATGGACCTCTTAAGCTTGCACACTAGATTTGGATTTGACTTGGATATGAAACCTTGCGGTTGTGTCATAAACACTTCCTTATCAATGTTTCCATTGAGGAAAGCCGTTTTGACATCCATCTGCCAAATGTCATAATCATAGTATGCAGCTATTGCAAGTAAAATCCGAATGGACTTGATTTTAGCAACTTGTGAAAAGGTTTCATCATAGTCAATGCCTTCTCTTTGACTATAACCTTTTGCCACCAATCTAGCCTTGTAGGTTTGTACTTTGCCATCTGGATCAGTCATTCTTTTGAAGACCCATTTGCAGCCAATAGGTCTAACCCCTTTAGGCAATTCAATCAAGTCCCAGACTTGATTAACGTACATCGAGTCTATTTCAGATTTCATGGCTTCATGCCACTTCCCTGAATCAATATCTAATATTGCTTCAGAATAAGTTTTAGGATCGTCTTTGTCCGGAATTTCCACATCATCATGTTCCTCCAAGAGGAGATTAAACTTGACTGGTGGACGACGTATCCTAGTAGACTTACGGAATTGCATTTGTGGAGACTGTACATTCTGAACATGAGAAGGTTCTCCTGTGTTGATCTGATCAATACCTGGAGAATTCTCAAGAGTTATGCTTTCTTGTGTCTCTTGAGTAGGAGATTGAACGATATCCATATCATTCTCATTCAATCTATTTAGAGTTTCTTGCGTATGCGAGATGTCTCCAATTATGCTCCCACTGGCTGGAAGACGATCACCTAGTGATAGACTTCCACCATGAGATTCATTGAATGCCCCCACCGATTCCTTGTCGTGGTTCTCCGACAAGTTCTCAGTCTCAGTGTTAATTTGTGGTTCTTGAATTTCTTCAAGTTCCATCATTTTACGACCTTGTTCCTTAAAGACGTAGTCATCTTCAAGGAATGTCGCCTGTCTAGAAATAATAACCTTTTGATTCACAGGAAGATAGAAATAATACCCTCTTGTTTCCTTAGGATATCCCACAAAATAACCCTTTTCACCTTTGGGTTCCAACTTATCAGTGAGCAACTTTTTCACATATGCAGGGCAACCCCACGTCTTAATATGTGAGAATGATGGCTTCTTGCCACACCATAACTCGTATGGTGTTCGCCCAACTGATTTGGATGGAATCCTGTTCAGAATGTAAATTGAGGTTTGGAGTGCATAACCCCACAAGAATGTTGGAAGCGAGGAGAATCTCATCATGTATCTTACCATGTCAAACAGGGTTCGATTCCTCCTTTCAGATACACCATTCATTTGTGGTGTTCCAGGAGGTGTCCATTCAGATTGGACGCCATGTAACTTTAAATAATCAAGGAAATCATGGTTAACGTATTCTCCCCCTCGATCTGATCGAAGAGTCTTAATACTTTTCCCAAGTTGGTTTTCTACTTCAGCTTTTTACTCCTTAAACTTCTCAAAAGCCTCAGATTTGCGTCTCATAAGATACACGTATCCATACCTCGAGAAGTCATCAGTAAAAGTTATGAAGTATCCAAAACCACCTCTTGCTAGAGTAGGTAGAGGTCCACACACATCTATATGAACTAACTCTAACACCTCCTTGGCTCGTATCCCTTTCCCAGAAAAAGGTTTATTAGCCATTTTACCTTTGAGACAAGATTCACAGTTTCCATAAGACTCAAAGTCAAATGGGGTTAAGTAGTCTAACTTCCTTAACCTTTCAATTCTTTTCTCATTAGCATGGCCAAGTCTACAGTGCCATAAGAAGGTGAGGTTTTCCTGATTACTAAGTTTAGATCTTTTGTTTTGTACATTAAGAATATCATGTCCATTGTTCAACAAATATAAACCATTCACAAGTGAAGCATTCCCATAAATAATATCATTCAACATAAAGTAGCAACTACTATTAGAAAAATGGAAAGAAAAACCTTCAATGTCTAACATCGGAATGGAAATAATGTTTCTAGTAATAGACGGAACAAAATAACAATTATTCAGTTCTAATCTAAAACCACTAGGTAAGTCTATAACATAAGTTCCTACACGTTCTGCAGCAACTCGTGCTCCATTTCCCACGCGTAGGATGACTTCACCCGGTCTAACCGCTCTGCTTTCCCTGAGACCCTGCACATTCGTACAAATGTGAGATCCACAAGCAGTATCTAATGCCCAGCAGACAGAACTATTAGTAGACATATTTATCTCAATGACAAACATACCTTTTCCAGTGCCAGATGCACCTAGTGCTCTTTTCTCAGCAGCCAGAACCTTGCAGTCCCTCTTCCAGTGTCCTTTCTCTTTGCAGTAAAGACATACATCCTTGTCAACCCGCTCTTTCTTTTGAATACTACCCTTAGGTTTCAATGTATTAGACTTAGAACCTTTCTTAGCCTTATTCTTCTGCTTCTTCTTATCCTTATGAGCAGATTTAGCAGAAGAACTCACCATGAGCACATTCATTTCCTTAGAGGTGGTAGCTTCAAAAGTTTTAAGCATATTATGCAATTCAGGCATTGTCGCTACCGTCTGATTCATATTATAGTTCACCACGAAGCTAGAAAATGAATATGGTAGTGACTGAAGAATGGCATAAATAGAAACATAGTCCCCTAGTTTAATGTCTAGGGATGCCAGTTTCTCTATTAGCCCTATCATCTTCAGTACATGAGGTGAAACCTTTCCCCCTTCAGGCATTAGACACCTAAACAGATCCCTCATGACCTCATATTTCTCCGAGCGAGATTCAGAGTAAAAAAGATCCTTTAGGTGTTGAAGCATTTCGTAGGGATCCATTTTCTCATGTTGCCTTTGAAGCTCTGGGGTCATCCCAAGCAGCATAATACACTGCGCCTGTTTAGCATCTTCTTGATGCTTCTTCTGAGCTTCAACGTCAAACGTAGCAGACTCAGAAGAACCGACATCTGGGGTTTTGGGGATTGGCGTGTCCAACACGTACTCAATCTTTTCCAGTCTCAGCACCAAACGCACGTTGCGTTGCCAATCCAGAAAGTTTGGCCCAGCCAATTTATTTGTTTCCAGAACAAATCTCAATGACAGATTATTCATTTCAACCTAGAGGAATAAAGAAATAAAATGGACGGGAATTAAAATACATAATTCCAATGATCGATATTCAGCAATCAAAATAAACAAGGCCTTTAATTTATTTTGTCTCCATTATTTTCACATACTCAACGACCTCATCGGAAGAGTACGAATTTATATCTAATATAAATTATAATGGACTAGGATCCACATTACTACTACCACAGCACCTGCTTGGGCTGATTACTGCGATAGTATAACTGGTAGGTATCAAAACCAATTGTAACATCTACAATTTCTAGTTTATCGAACCTAGTCCGATTGACATCCCCTCATTGTTCCCCTGCTTGGGCTGGTGAAACAACTTAGGTGGTTAACAACCATCATACGGCGACACGTAATGTCCCTATAAAAGTTCCGACAAATGTAATTCTGAGCAAAAGACTTGGGTCTTAAATACTCTTGGAATGAAATCCTCGGTTTAACTTTTAATTATAATGGAAGATGTCTTGCATTCTAAATGATAACCATGATTAATTGAGGAACATTTTAAGGCGGGATATTTAATTGCTTAAACAAGATCCAATCAATCATACTCATTCAAAAAGAGCAAATATTGGGCGCCGTCTACCCAAACATAAATCACGGTCTAACAAGTATTGGGTGCCGTCTACCCAAAATATGATTTACGGTCCGACAAATACTGGGTGCCGCCTACCCAGACAATATAGCGGACTATAACTATTAATATAAAATTAATTCACATAATAGTTATTCAAATAAAACAATTAATCAAATTATCATGCTTTATTATTAAAATAAATAAATATAATAAAACATTTATTTATCACATAGCACATAAATCAAATAAATGCGCATCATGAATATTCATAGATAAATATTGCTTATTTTAGAATTACCAACAAGTTCTAAACTTTTGGTTTAATTTCTAAAAAATTTCAAATATTATTTTGCCCAATAAATAATTTTTATTTAAAAAATTATCCCAATTTAATAACCAAACAGCCCCTTAATTAAAAATAATAATTTATAATTATTTAAAACAAACATAAGCCAAACAAGCCTTTAAGTTTTATTAAAATTAAAATTAACCAAAGGAGCTTATTTGCAATTAAAAAGTAGTTTGCAAGGGCATGGGGAGAATCAAATTCTCAACCCAGGCCCTAGGTTAAAAACACGTTCAGCGCAGCCAACACACATACACTGGCTCAAAGCCTTTCTGGGAGTGATCGCATACAGGGAACAAGTCGTGCGCAGCCCCCGCGACCCAGCGCCGGCCGGCGTCGCCGCCTGGATGCGACGCAAGTCGCTACAAACGCGACGCCAGTTTTGTTCAGAATCGCGACGAACTCAGCACCGCGATTCTTCACCAGCGTCCAACGTCTCGATCTACTGCTGTCGAAGCCGTCATCGTTGTCACGCCAGACACCAGCGGCGCCTAGCGCCGCCCAGTTTCCAGCGATCGACGCCGTGTACCGGCGATCCCCAGCCCAGCGCCGTCCAGCCTGCGCGAACGATGCTGTCGCCTCCGTCGAACGGAGTAACGATTGCTCTGCAATCGTGAGAGGGTGCAATCGTCGGTGACCGGCAAGGAGCACTCGCCTAGTGAGCCCTTGTCTATGGTACAGACGACGACGACTCAAACGTTTGACGCAGGGACACAGCGACGCAACGCTGTTGTCGATTAAATATCGGCGATTCAGCGCGCTGCCCTGGGACCAGCGATTGAGTCTGTGTATCGCAGCGGCCAACACATCGAACACGAGAACCAGGAGATATTCTAACCAATATAGGTTTCAAAAGCAATTAACATTTTCAAAAAGGTTAATCCCAAAATAAAACCTTTGATTTCTCCAGGAAACAGATTACGAGACCGAAAGGTTTGAATTGAATACAATTCAATTTGTCCAGAAAAATAATTTTCCAGCAACAATCCAATTTCAGAAAATTACGGCTACAATATTGGATACAAATCAAACCCAGTAATCAATTTTTGATTCAATACTTGATTTCAAAAATCAATTGTCAGTTTGAAAAATTAATCTGGACAGAATAACATAGAATTTCCAAGCAAATAATTCATCAACGAAATAATCATAAAATTGATATACAACCAATTACCAAAGCCTAGCTCTGATACCACTGAAGGAGAATTTGAACATCTAGGCACATAATCAAAGATAGCAGCGGAATAAAATTGATTCCCCAACACGGAATCAGTCAGTTGTATACCTGTATATCAAAAGTATAAAGGGATAAACGAACAATCTTACAATTGATTTGCGTGTATCCTCTACTACAGTATCCACGTGATTCCTCGTTCACGAAAAACCGCAACTATTGCAGCCAACTTCTCCAAAGTCTGCCAGGAAACTTTATACGGAAGTTTTACTTTCTAGGTTTTAGGAGAACTAGAGTTTCTTGTGTCACACACGTAATAAGTCTTATGACTTATTTTATATATATATATATATATATATATATATATATATAATAATTAATGGGCTATACGCCCATTATTATTATTATTTATTTAATTATGGCCCAACTATATTTATAATAAAAAAAATATTATTATAATATATATATATAATAATAATAATAATAATAATATATCTAATATATCATCATTATATATTATTAAATTTAATTAAATCAAATTTAATTAAACATAAATACACTATCCAATAGAATTATCATAGTTCTCATTTGATTAAATATTTACGATCGAATCGAATTATTTAATCCCACCATTTTAATTCGTAAACAAGGATCACATTTTGTGTGACCCATAGGTCCTCATATGTCAAGCGATTAGTCGAACTAATGGTCTTAGTTGAACCCTAGACAATAAACCAGACATTCTCGACATATGAGGTACGTTGAGAGGATACTGCAACAACCTGTAATGTGAAGTCCAAAATGATACAGTCCTTTCATTCACGAATACTCTGATTAAGTCTAGAATATGATAATGTGTCTATTCTATTAACTTAATCATGTTATCTCATTTTCACTAATTGATCATGTTGTCATATTCGAACACTATTTCAAATATGACGTGCATTGGCCAATGACTAACGATCCAATTAATTATGAGAAGACGAGTATTCTCTCTAAATCTATTTTGAGGAATGAATCCTTTCTTGGCTCAACTACCACACACACATGTACTTCGTGATGTGCTCAACGCATGCCATATCTACTCCATTCAGAGTGCAAGCGTCGGTCATGGTCAAAAGCTCATCACTCCATACATGTTGTGTGCATTGACCTCAAGTCAGAGGACTATTACATTACTCCACAAACCAATATTTTCGTAGACACGAAATAGAATACATCAAACAATTTCTTGGTTGGGTAATGCTAATACTATACAAAGTATCTGTGCATCCATCATGAGATACCTAGTATCTCGTAGTTGTGAGAACCACTACACTCTCTAAGAGTATGATGCAGATCGCACACCAATCTCAATCGCATTATCGATATCTCAATCTCGATGATCATTGATTGGAGCTATCTTAAGAATCATGTCATAGTCATCTAAGATCTCACATCTTTAATAACGACATTAATTCATGGGAACACAAGTCTGAATTAGTTATGCAAACAATCAAAACACAGTATTCAACATAGTGCAATGCCAAATATTATTAAACAAAAGTCAATAATAAGATATGAATAATCGATCAAGTACGATGTCCTAACAAATGATTGTCTTCTAGGACATAAATACAACAATATATAGGCCCGGGTTATTAGTACTAGCCACTTTAAATAATACACTATCATTGTCATCGCCAGAAATTATGCTGTCACCAACCCTGTTCATTGTCGTCGCCGCGCTGACCAATTCAAAGCCATGGAAGCTGCAATTAATGCCATCAATTCGAAACCCTTGCACCCGCAAAGCTACACACCAGAAACACATAGCCCAGCCCTGTTGCCACCTAATTTCCACCATGGCTGCTGAAAGCCCTGTCCGCAGTCGCACACATCTACCATAGCCTGAAGCCACTTGCCGGAAATTCGAAGGAAACAACCATCAAAAGAGCAGCAACAACCACCTATGTTCGAAAAAAAATTTAGCCACAACCACACTCAAGGAAGCCATCGCCTGTTGTCAGAAATTAAGTGTCAAGACAACCACCAACAGCCCACAATTACAGGCATCGGATGAACAACTCTATTGTATATGGATGAGGTATCGTGGGTTGAGCAAATTCTGGAGAAGAAGAATGCAGAAGTGAGAGAATAGGGAGTAGAAAGAGAAAATTGGGAAATTTCAGGAAAATAGTGGATAGTGTATTTATTTTAATGGATAGTGAATTTCTCTTGGTAGCCTATTTATTAAATAGGCTAGTGCTAATAACCTAGGCCATATATATATATATATATATATATATATATATGCTGGATTTGTTATTTAATTGGGCAAATTTATATTTGGGCCCAATTAAATAAATTGAGATTACAATTTTGATGGGTCTGAGTATAATTAAATCTTGGGCCTAATTTAATAGTGTCTAGTGCTTTTAGTAATTAATGGTTCATTTCAAATAAATTAATTTTGCAAGATAAAAATTACATTCAATTGCAAGATTAAATTTAAGGGAATAAAAATTATTTCTTAAAATAATTTAACTCCCGAAGGAAAAATTGCTTCTTAAAGCAATTAAATTCCAAAGGAATAAATTGTTTCTTAAAACAATTAAATTCCCAGCGGAGACAATTACTTCTTAAAGTAATTAAATTCCAAGAGCAAAAATTGCTTCCTAAAGCAATTAAAGTCCAGAAGAACAGAATTGCTTACTAAAGCAATTTATTCAAGTGACGGAGCACGAGAAGAAGAATTGTTTATTAAAGAAATTAGATTCAAGAAATAAAGCCCTGGCAATGAAGATCAATCAAAGTTCAAGAAGTGCAGAAAATTGGCGGCCTGGAAGATTAATTCCAGTTGCATGTCGAAAAATATATTTTCTTGTAAAGAAATTACCAACATGTTTCCAGAAGAATTACAAATTATCCATGAAGACCTTCACTCGCAACCGGAAGAATTCAAGAACAAAAAATTAGCAGTCTTGCCCGCGAAAAATTACACAAGTTGTTCACCTGCTCACCCGCTCACCCGCTCACCTGCTCACCTGCTCGCATGCTCACCAGAAAGCAGCTGACGTTCATAAAATGTCTCGTGAAGTATCTTTATCTCATGTAACATCCCATGAGAGAAATAATAATCATCCGGTGTGGAGAGCACCTGCATCGGAGCAGTCAACGACGATCCATAATGCTGCAGCAAATAGGCAATAATTGGAGAACACTGATGTTCCAGCTACTCAAAATATTACAGCAACAAGAATGGAGAACGACGGGTCCACCTGAGATACGACCTGAACCAGAACCAGTCCCTGAACGAACTGTTCAGCGTCAACCAGAAAATAAAGCTGATAGAGAGCAATGGAAGAAACAGATCATGGAAATCAACCGTCAGTTCGTGAACGATTATGTTGGCCAGCAATTGAAAGGTTAGGCCTTTAAGGTGCCCAGAAAGTCAACAAGATTCCTACGAAGTCACACCCAAGCGGAAAGACTTCGGACGCAATCTTAAAGAAATTGAAGACCTACTGGCCAAGGTGTCACTACGGCCGGAGGACGATTCAACCCTACAAATCCCATTGCCACCATCGATTCATTCGGCACAGATCCAGCTGAAGATCTAGTACTCGGCAATAAATCCATATGAAGGAAGTTCTGATCCGAAGCATCGTGCTTCACTCAAAAGCATCGAATGGTGTACCTTGTTTAACAAGAAGTGCCCAGAGCTCCAGATCAAAAGCTCTGGCCCATATTTCTCAAGCAGATGGAGAAGAGCAAATGCAATTGAAGAACACGGAGGAATCAATACACAACTCATCATGGAGTGACATTACAGAACGATGACCCGTCCGAGACAGATCAAGGCAACTGGTGGTGAAGAAGATAGATCCTCACAAAGTAAATAGGTCGCAACGAATATCTGGAGTATCTATTCAGAGTGAAAGACTGCATGAATCCTCTCGCTTAGACGATTGGATCATGAACAATTTTCCGACAATAGATCCTCTAAAGATAAAAAGTTCGACCTATAAACAAAGTTATCAACTCATTCAGAGGGCAACATAAGCTCATTATCACCAAGCTTCAAAACAGAGAGCTGGAGCGATAAGCTTGAAGAATCCCTTCAAGCAATTCCTTGAGAAAAGCCTGCCCAGAAGGGGTATGGAGAAATTTCGAATGGTGAAGATTGATGCCATCCAAAATACCTTGGGCATGACCCTGAGAGTAGCTTTCTTCCAGCAGCTTTTTCTCTGACCTCAGAGAGAAAGAAGTTTCTCAGCCTTAGAAACATGCTGTTGAAAAGATGAGTTCTCTGAAACGAGGACACCGACACGAGCTTTTAAATCCTTGTTCTCTTGAGAAAGTTGAGATATTTCCTGTTCTTTAGAGGCCAAATTAGAGGTAGAGGGAGCATCACTTTCCAAACCTTCAATCTTCAGCAATTCAGTGTGCAAATCCAAGAACTGGAAAAGACATGAAAAATGAAATAATGTAAGTGGCAAGAAAGAAAAATGCCAAAACAGAAAGTGATGGTATGAATACCTCACAAAGACGTTCATACATAACGTTCTTCAATGCAGGAACAGAGAGCTTAGAATCAGAGAACTCCAGTTTGGGACTTTTAAGAGTCTCCATGAATTGAGTGTTCTCTATCAAGGGAACCGTAGCAATAGGATCGGGGTTCTCCAGAGACATGGCGGAATTAGAGCCAGTACGTTTAGAAAAGTGAGTCCTCTTTAAGGCAGGTTTAGGTTGATTTGGAAGCGGCAGCCCTTTTACCTTTCTTTTAGGAGGGGTCATTAGCGGCAATTGCCGCATCAGGAGAAACTGGAGCAAGATCATCTTGGGGACTTGCAGATGAAGCCTCAGGAGCTTTGGAAGGGGAAACATGGATAGTACCCTTAGCACCTTCGATTTCGGGATCAGAAACATGGGTCTTGGACTCATGACCCTCATCATCAGATAACACTAGGGCACTTCTGAAAATCATAAAAGTGGAAGTAGTTAGTAGAAATAAAAGTCTGTTCATAAATGGGCAATATAGCATAATATAAACAAGAAGGATATATACCAAGTTCGGAAGAAGAAGAAGAAACAGTCGAACCAAGGAATCTAAAATGAAAAAGAACATGGGGCTCTTTTAGAAGATGAAACATTCGGAGTTGCCCCTTTTTCGAGATGAGCTCATTCAAGCGAGACATAATTTCCTTATTAGTCGGAGAAATTGGCTCTTCGAAAGAGAGCAGAGACTTAGAAATTTTGGGAGATCTATACTGCCAACCGCTGGTAGTAAAATGCCACACTCCGGAACGTGGAGTTACAATTAAATAGCTATCTTTCTAGGCACCATCTATACTAGGAGGTTTACCCACGAAGTGAGCAAGACCCTGAGTCCGTGAACTGAAGTAGTAAAACTCATCACGCCTTTTCAGGTCATGGCAAAAGTAGAAACTCTCTGGTGTTGGATCACCACCATTAGCTTTCAGAATAAAAAAGTAGGCAAGCATGAGCCTAATAGATGAAGGATTAACCTGGTTCACCGGAATACCGAAAAGGTTGCAAACAGATATAAAAAAGGGGCAATAGGAAAATGAAGCCCCGCTGTTATCTGGGCTACCCAGAAAGCTAGAGAAGGAAGATGCAAATGGTTAGGGCGTTCATCAGGACCAGGAAGGTCTATCAAGAAATTAGAATGACAATCTAGTAAACCCCTAAGGTTGGAAAGATCATCCTTATGTAAGTTAGTCTCTCGGGAAATGAGATTCCAATTCTCCCTTTTCTTCACAGATAAAATGTGTTGGTCCCAAAGGCAGGTTTTAGGGAAGAATACCTTTGAACAAGTCTAGAAGGGGGGGTTGAATAGACTTGTAAGGATTCAAAAACCTTTTTCAAATTATCTTGCTTATTCAGAAAACCAGCAGACTACTTGAGGTAGTCTAAATTTGAAAGTAGTGCACTGTGAATAGTGCAAAAACATTTTTAATGAAAATCAGTTTTAGGTGATGTGCACAAGTTAAGAGCAGAAAGAAATAAGGCGAGACACAAGGGTTTTATAGTGGTTCGGACCAACTGTCCTACATCCACTCTCCTCAATCCAACTTGGAGTTGAGGGGCTCTCCACTAACTCACTTACTTACTCACTTACACACTTCGAGAGTACTACTCTCTTACAAATTGTCAATGCTACAATCGCAATTGACTTCTCACAGCTTCTACAAAGCTTTTACAAATAATAAGTATGAATGGGGTTTTTGAGTGCAAGTGATAATTCTGACAGAGTTTCGGCTAGCTTAATATGCGTGTAAATCCGATACTGAAATTATCATTGTTACTCTAATTTATAGGGTCAAATAACTAGCAGTTGGGAAGAACTAGAAATCTGAGATCCTATAATCTCGTATTCAATCAATCATTGTGATTGATTGAATCTCCATCTTGATTCCCATCAATCTTCGCGATCTACAATCAATCAAGTTTGTCCCCTTGATTGATTGATCTTCTATTCTGGGAATCTTCCTTCTATGTCGCAAGTCAACCCTTAAAATGATTCCGAAGAATCTGGGCCGAGCACAAGACCTTAGCTGATCTGTCTCCTCAGCTGGTGTACCAGTCTGCTGATACTTAGACCTCAGCTGATGTGCAAGTCTGCTGGTGTGCACCTCAGCTGGTCTTCTTGACTTCGTCTGAATATGTCTTTTATCCATGGTTTTTATCTTGTCTGCGACGTGCTCTCAGCTGATCAGCTGATCTTCTGATTTTAGCTGATCTGTCTCTTCTGATATCAGCTGATGTTAACTCCTCTGATGATTTGCTCTCGATACTCCAGTGTCAGCTGCTTAAATCTTCTGTCCTCTGAAATCGGCTAAGTCCTCAAGGTCTCAGCTGGTCTTCTTCTCTATGATAGCTTCGGATCTTCTAGGCAGCAAGGTAGATTCCCCCTCACTCGAACCTATCTAATCCTAACTACTCATCAGCTGACTAATATGTTCAGCTGGTCCTATTACAAGCTGATTGGTTTATTATATCATCAAAACATCCAACACAGATATCCTAACAAAATATGAATAGGGCGACTCGAGAGTGGCTCAGTAAAACTAGGGTTTGATGCCCTAGACTTAGTCGGTAGTCCTAGAACTACTGGAGGATCAGTGGAAACAGGCAATTTATGTTTAGGAGGCATTTCACTGAAATGTTCGAAGGAAAACGAGAATGATTGAGAAGGAATTTTGCAAAATAGAAAGTAAAGAAAACGTTGAAAATACCTTGAAAATGGGAGAAGGAAAGAGTTGAGTGTGGGCACTGGAATCCCCCCTCCAGAAAAGCTGAAACCCTAGGAAACCGTCGCCGGAGAATTCTGAAGAGGAAATGTCTCAGAAGTTCAATTGACATGGAGAGAGAATAAGGATGAAAAGATAAAAAGGGTAAAACCTCCTCTGAAAATTGAAAAAGGACTGAATAAGTGGACAGTGCGGGCGGAATAGAGTCGCCACGTGGACGGCGTAGATGATGGTACTTGAAGGGTCGCTTGCGAGTACGCGTACTTTCTTGTATTAAGAAGGAATTTAAATTCATTCGAAAAAGAGTAAATAAAAAAAAAGAGGGAAAAGAAAGAAATAGTCTTTTCGAAAAGTGGGAACGAGAGTCAGAGTCGACCTCTTATTCCTGGAACCAAAGTGAGAAATTATTATTCCATTTAAAATTTCAGAGAAATTTTATTTGGAATAGGAGGGAGTAGTTGATGTGGGATAAGTGTCAGTCCCATTGTCCATAGCCAAAAGAGAAGAGAAATAGTCTTCAATCCTGTGTGCAACTCTAAGCAGAGCCAGAGTTGGATTGTTAGCATGAAAGTCAAGAAAAGTGACTGAAGGCATAGAAATTATTTAGATAGCAACAATGATAAACTAAGCTCTCGTCTTTGTGAGAGTTGGAAAAACCAGAAGTCGGAACTGGAAGATATGTTCCGATTCATGTGGAAATACATATTGATTCGGTGAAACTTGGATAAGAAGTATGTAAATATCAATAATGCTGAAATAAGGATTCTCTTGTTTAGTGTGCAATGAGCACTACCATGAAAAGGACAAATATTGGAATCATTCTTGTACCAATGATCCCCTATTGGTGCCACTTGGCATAAACGGTAACAAACCACAAAATGTTCCCCTCAAGTGATCCCAGGCGACAACGGGGATTGAGGCTCTGAGATTACCATTGTGCCCTCAAAGAGATAAGGAGATATAAAAACTATTCCAAATCATTATAGAAAGATATATACATTTTTCCACCATATACTTTTCTGCAATATTTTACATATCAATGGTGGCTGACTAAGGCGTCGGAGGATCAACGCCGGGGTCCTTCCCGGCTTGATTTCTTGCAGATCCTCGTTGGAGAACTTCCTGAGTGGATCGCCGGAGCTGGACAGCTGTTTCAGAGAAGCTCCTATCATCATTTCGTTTGAAGAAGAATTGTTTTTAGCTAAATACAGGTAAAACTTGATCCGTCCTTGTTTGATAAATTCTTGTTTACGAATATGACATTTTTGTATTCATCACACGTATATGTCAATTTAAAAAAATTGTAACAAAATAAATCTTAAAATATTATGTTCTTGATTATTTTAATAATATATCATTTGATATGTTCTTGATTTTCTTTTAACATAAATATATAATAATAAAAAATTGTATTATAAAATATTATATTCTTTATTTTCTTAATAATATATTTTGGTATGTTCTTGATTATCTTTCGATTTTCTTCAAATATGACAAGCTAAATCTTATAATTTTTAAAATTTTAATTCTCATTTCAATTATCTATACTAATATAAAAAGAGACTTGGCAATGTTAATCATTTTTTAACATTTTTGCCTTTCATATTTTTTGTTTTGTACTGTTTTCTTGGGATTTCAGCGGTCTTTGATTATACTTGCTCCATTCGTTTCTTCTCAGTTCTCCCACCTTTCTTATTCCCTTTCAATTTTACCTTTTTTTCTTCCTGAACTAAAGCAGCAGCGATGGTGAGAGAGACTATGACCTGTTGGCTATGAGCCCATAACTACAGAGGCAGAGATTAAGAAGGCTTATTATGTGAAGGTATCATTTTATTGTTGAACAAATTTGATGGGTTAGGGCTTTGTATCCTTTGTATATTATTCATTTCAATCCATACTTACAACTTTCTCTCTCTCTTTATTTTCCTACCTTCGTCTCTTTCGGTTTTCTCCTCCATCAATTGAGGATCTGCCAGCAAAGTTGAATGTATAGCGCTCTTGGTGGATCTGAAAGGCTGTTGTGCGACTCAGTAATGGCTTCCACCAACAATTATAGCTCGCGAACAGGGGCAACATTTGTGGAGATTGATGCGTGAACGGAAGATATAGAGAGCTATGTCAATTGCACGGTTAGGTTGAAATTTCCGTTGGTGATAAACTTCAGTGCGATCATGGCCACTGCAGAGAGCATCGCAACGGTCCGGATGGATTCAGAGAGAACTTCATGATCCGAAATCAGTTATCTCAAGCTATACATCCGTTGTAAGAGTAAAGACCCAGCAGTACTGCAAGTTGTGTGGATTCAAAAAAAAAAAAGATAGTTCCTCAAGCAGCGATCAGTTCTCCAAAACCTTTGACAAGAACCTGAGGTCGTATTTTCTGATTTTTTTTGCTTATCGTGTAACCATTATTCATAATTGAATTTGTCTAATAAATAGATAGAACCTCAAGGACTTTTTTTTTTAGAATTTACTATTGAATTTTATCATATTCCTTCATAATCTCAGATGTGTTTTATGCTAATCTTAAGTACCTTGGCTTTTATGAATCGTACCTCCAGCACAAAAGCCTTGTACGCCTCTTTCTTGCCCGCACTCCCCCCACCTCCCTCAGAGAGAAAGAAGAGTATACTTGTCTCCTTTCAGAAAATGATGTTGTACAAGGTATGCTGCCATCTTCGATATTTATCTGCATTCAATATTTCTTATCGTGTATATATGTATAAATGTGTGTATAGATGCACTTTAGATTGATCGAATGATGATTGAAATACGAATGTATGTGATTTATGGATTTAATATTTCGTATGTGGTTGCAGTTCCATCAGTACCAAGTGGTGGGGAGAGCTCTCTTGACATAGACAGATAAGCACCCGAAGATCTACCGCATGAAGCTTTGGACAACCAATGAAGTCTGTGCCAGCAATTTTTAATTATTATTAGGCCGTTGGTTCAATTTTCTGTAATACGATCTACATGTGCTACTTGTATAATGTTGACTGCAATAGTTAATTTATGGTTGATAAGAGATAATTATTTATTGGTTGATGTTTCGTTTGTAGGTATTTTTGAGGAAGCTTAAGAGAGGAAAAATAAAGTAATGGACAGATGATTTCTATCAATGAGGTATGTGATAACTTGCATATGTCCTCTTA
Organism: Prunella vulgaris; assembly: GCA_026898435.1. Taxonomy (NCBI): domain Eukaryota; kingdom Viridiplantae; phylum Streptophyta; class Magnoliopsida; order Lamiales; family Lamiaceae; genus Prunella; species Prunella vulgaris. Next base: position 381,144 of record JAPKLY010000066.1, on the reverse strand, counting down.
TCTTTTCTGGTTATAAAAGACATATTGTGAATTGGTCCAATGCTACCAGATTAAAGCATAGTATTTGATATTAAACTATTTTCTCCTATAAAACAATTATTTTATGTTATGTTAGTTGTTCTGTTTATGCTATGAATTGCAGCTTCAAAAGGATATTGTGTGTGGGTGTGTGGGGGAGGGAGGATGAGAGGGGATTTAGATTTGTTATACTAGTGCTTGAAGGTGTAACTATGCTTGTGTTAGGTTGACATTTAATAACAGATTTTTGTGTGTGTTAGGCAATAACGATACTATATAAAGGAAAGAGTCCTTTAATGTAGTTTCAGCAATTTGAGAAAGGTTGAGTCCAACACATTATTTGAGTAATCATAAGGAATTGCCTCTAAATGTTTACAGACTCGAAAGTTTCTTTACCTCTCAGCTTCCATTCACTTGCTATTATTATTCTCTCTCAATTATCATATGATTAAATTGGCTTATAAATTTGGATCTAATGTGTAATATTTATTGCATTTCTAAAATAGTTTTTTCCTACTCATGGTGGATTCTATATCCAGCTCTTGTTAAGGGTTGTATGGAATAGTTGACTTAGTTGACAATCAAATGCATTTAAATATAATCTTGCGCAAATAAATTTGAATCATGGACCCATTTTTCTGATGCTTTTAGAAAGAGATTCATTCTCTTCATAAAAGATATGTGTATGTTGATGTCTGCTATTTTTACTAATTTATCTTTCATTTGTTTTTTCTTCTACGGTTTCTTTGCAACTATAACTGTATTATTTTTTTAGCAACTCTGGGAATTTCTTCTTTTCGTGAAGGGGCAGGAGACTTTCCAAGAATGTCATTTCTTTTTTATTTTATATTTATTGGTAACCAGGGTAGGATGAATGTAGCAGCAATCAACGGATAAGGCCAAAGAAAAATTGTTCAGTTTTTGTTAGGCCAAACAGATGACATTTGTTGTGGGCCTGCCAGAATATGCACATGGTATAAACTTAGGGATTCATTCATCATTGACTTGCTATTCAATGGGATTTCAGATTTGAATGAGCTGAAAATACTCATAAGATATGTTCATGTAGTCAATTGAAAGGTATTTCCTAGCTTGTATTACTTTTGAATTGTTTGCTATGTGCTACATATTGACACTATTTAACTAATATTATATATGTAGTGTTGAGGTCTTATTTTTTTAGTTTTAGAAGATAACTATCTATTCTTAGATTTTGTTACCGAGGTAAAAAAAAAAAAAAAAACTTGAGTGATTACCATTGTTGTTGAATGCCGAACTCCTTTGGTATTTGATTAGACTTCCTTTTGCTATTTAATATTGTCTAATCTCTGAATAGGTGAAGAATTTAAGGGGAAGAGAATTGTGACATGTTCAAGACCTTGTTTCTTATACACATTTTTCTTAATACTTTATACTCCCTCCGTCCACGAAATTTATGCTCACATTTTTGCACGTGATTTAATGCAATATATCGGAAGGTATTATGGGATATTGTGAGGTTCGTTTTGAGTAAAGAAAGTATTTATGGAAAGTACATATGATATATTTTTCATAAATATTCTCTTTATTCAAAACGGACCTCACAATATCCCGTAATACCCTCAGACATATTGCATTAAACCACGTGCAAAAATGTGAGCATAAATTTCGTGGACGGAGGTAGTATGTTTTATCTCTTGACTATGTCTAGGAATATTTTTATTGGCTGGAGACAGATTGTATGAATGAGACTTTTAAGTTTGATAAAATTTAGCAATTAGCTTGTTGCCCAACTTTACTCATTTACCATATTGCTGGATATCAGCATTTTGTTTAATTTGATGAATGAGAAGAGAGACACCCGAGTCTTATGTGCTACCACATCTTGCTTTCCTGCCTCCATAGTTTGCAAAAAAAAAAATTTATGTTTCATTGAGATTTCAAATTGTGATAGCACTTTTTTTGCATTCAATTTAGGTGACAGTTACTGATTTTGGAAAAATTCTCATGACATCATCTTCATGTCGATTTAGGTAATGTTGTTCACTGAAAAAAGCATTATCACGTTGACTGAGGAAGCAAATACAGAGCCAGCAGCCATATGACTTGAAAAATGTTAATCGTGTATTGCTGGATTGTACGAACTTCTCACGAAAATTTTATCTTCTTAATAGGTATGCTATGTGCACATACAGAAGAATTTTGTATTCACTTATATAGTTATATTTTATTCTTGTTATTTATTCCTTCTGAACATAACTACTGTTGGGCATTTATGCCCTTCAAAAAAATATGCATTATATGATTTTTATATAAGTTGAGAAATATGTCCAGATCTTGCATAGTTTATTAACGTTGAAAGATCAATCATCAAAATAAGACATTTGATCAATAGATTTATATGTTTACCAATTTTTCATTTACAATGAAAGATCAATCATCAAAATAAGACATCTGATCAGCAGATTTATATATTTACCAATTTTAATTATTTTTTGCATAAACAGTTGATTTGTAATTACTGGAAATGACAATCAATTAATAAAATGTGGTGTGATTTTTCTCACATTGTCTGAAACTTAGTTTGTAAAATTTCATCATGTCTTGATGTATTATCATCATTTATTTTGTCAATTGTGGAGGAGTTTATTCTCCACATTCCAACAATTTAATTTATTATTTTGCTTGTAATTTCAAGGTTCTTTTCTTTTGATTAATATTAAGAATTTACTCACTGTATTAGGAGTTTATGCTACGAGTAAAAGGCTAAACTCTCTCGTGCAACTCAAAGTTTTATGACGGAGTATCATGAAAGAAAGTCATGTTTATTTATATATCCGCAACAATTGGCTTTTTTCCCTCGAATTATAGTTCTTATTGATTGATATTTTTTTATTGGCGTTAAGATGAATATAGATTACTTGATTAATTTTGTGAATGGCGCATAACTTATATGGATTTGCAGGTAGTTTATTCATTATTGTTGATTTTCATTCATAGTATTTCTTATTAAATTTTATTTTACCCTTATCTCACTTGATTTTTTTCCACATTTTCAAAGAGTTCCATGTAATCTTTAATATTTTGTTTAAGATAAGATGTGAATCGGATACTCTTCCATAGAAGAAGATCCATTTAAAGTTAAAAAACTGGAGATCAGGGACAAGAAAAAAGGATACATTAGCCTACTGCAACAACTGACTGGCTATAAATTCATCTTCGATGAAATATTTGAAGAACAATTTTGGAATATTACCAAGTACGTTGATGACCACCTTATATGCACCGTGAAAGACTAGAACTCAGAGATAATCATTGCAACAGGTAGAGTGTTTATTGAATTTTTTTACAAGGAATACAATTTTATGTCATTCAATGGCATTCAGGTTTTGTGTCCAAGTCTTCCGAGTCACCGAGTCAATCAGTCACCATCTCCACTTTATATCAACAATGGTAAGTGGTGGTGGGCGTTTAAGGGCCCAAAAGGACTCCTTGGATAGCCCAATTTACATGATTGGGTCCCGGATTGATTATGCACCATGTAAAATTTTATCACTTAGATTCTTTGAGATATTTTAATCGCTGGCCTTTTAGGCATTTGGGAACAAAATTTGACCAAAAAGAATTTGTCAATATAAAATTATTCATTTGAATAACAGTATACATTAAATTTGAGTTTTCAATTCGTGGTCTTCATGTTGATGTTCAATTAGTGATTTCTATGTTTATGCTTCATAAAATGCTATGTTTATGCTTCATAAAATGCTATGTTTTGTTTTGTTTAGAATGATCAAATATGTTAATGTTTTTCATTTGAACCTATAAATTTTAAGTGCAACTACAAATAATTATAAACAACGTGCGAAGCACGTGTCAGCCAACTAGTATATATAAAAGGAGAATATTTTTCACCAGCTGCTGCCACGTGTTATAGAGAATATCTTAATATTTTTGCCACGTGTTACACAGAATATCTTAATATTTTGCCATGGGTTCAATTCATATACAACAATTCATTCAATGTATTCAAGTTTATGTGCATGTTTGCAATCTCTAGTAGAATTGAAAAAGTGATATTAAATAATTTTAGTAGCAAAACGAAAATTAAAGAGTGTTTTAAATTTAAGTGGTTTTGAAAAATGATTAAGAAAAATGTGTTTGTAAAAAAAGTGCTTCTAAAAAGAGTATTGAATATTATTTTATTGGGAAATGTGTAAAAGTGCTTAACTAGAAGTTAAAAACTAAAAATTGTTGCTTGAGCAAAAATAATAATAAGCACTTAAAATAGTTGTTGATAACATATTTTAAATGCTTTTTTTTTTTAGAAAATAAGCATTTTTACTATTTATGTTTAGTTTGTAAACAAGCACAGTTATAATTAAAAATTATTGAATTGAAGAATTTAAAAGGTTTGCCGCCTCAGTTTCTGGCCATTACTATTCTTCTTCTCGCTTTTCCTTTACTTCACAACTACAACATACCTGTATGCACTCCATTTCGAATGCATTCGATATAAAGTTTGATTCCCAAAATCACATACCCCCTTTTACAGCGTTCTTTCTCTACCAAGTAGTGGAGGAAGATCTGAGGTAGCGCACGAAAATGGTGCAGAGGCTGACTTATCGATCGTGCCACACAGCCACAGCTACATCACCAAATCCAATCAACACAGAATTGTTAATTCTTTATTTTTCTCTATTGTTTTTTGTTTGATAAATTTAGGGGGTAAGATTGTGTATCAGACTAAACCACTGCTATAAGGTGTTCGATGAAATTCCTATATCGCAGATTAAACCACCGCTAAAAAATCTCCAAAGACCGCAGTTTAAACGCTCGAGAATCATGTGAAATCAGGTAATCTGTGTGTTTTCTATTCCAAAACACTCTCTTCATTGTTTCTTCCGTCTTTATCTCAGGTTTCTGCCGCCTCAATCTTCATGTTAGGATAGTATTGGATTTAATAGAAGTTCTCATTATACAGTCCAATTATGCTCTAACACAGCGTGAATTGGATGACTATATAAGTATATATGTTCTTCATAACCATATGGTTATGTAGTAAATGTGTTAATCGATATACTGGATTTTGTGATTCATATTTGAAGGTGCACCCAACAATGAACTGGAAGCTTCATCTACTCAAAAGGTTGGAGCCGATGATTTGTTGATTGTTAGACCAGGAGTGTTGGGGCGCATAGTAGCTGAACAATGGAGAAAGGTACTTCTGCACCAAATATATGATTGAGAGACTTCTTTGCTTGATTTTAGAGCCAGTTCATGAACATGTAATACGGTATGATGATCTACATATAAAGTTTGGAATTTAGAGTTATACTACTAGCTGGTAGTCGTGATCTGGGGTTGTCATAAAATAAAAGATTGTATAAAGTCTGTTCTGAGTTGGAAACAATGACCTGGATAACGCATATGCCTTCAAGCTTTATATTGTTATAGGGCCTTTTGCATTTCTATGTTATTAATTGGAAATTGTCTTCTGAGAAGATGAGCAATTTGAATGTTATACTGTGGCAGGAAAATCCAGGTTCACAAATTTATGGGCAAACATTGATGAGTAATCATCATGATGCGTTAATAAAGTTGGGGATCAATCCATCTCTAAAGGAAACCCGAGTTACTCATAAGTTCCCCTATGTTATTTTCTGTGCCCCTCCATCCGATAGCCCAGATTACCCTGATGAAGTCAGGTAATTAAGCATGATAACGCATGCCATATTATGCAGGTTTTGTAACATTTTTCTGCAGGCTTTGTAAGAAAATGTTAACTGACATTCAGTCCCTCAAAATGTGGCGGCTAAAGAGTAATGGACACTTTATAGAAATTGTCCTAATACGTTTTTGTTGCATGTTTGTGTTTCAAGTATCTATATATCCTTAGATATTCTTGGATGAGAAACAAGTTATCAGTAGAACTAAATAAGGACATTGTAATGGTTCAACTAAAGTATTTTGGGATGTCAACAGGTGACTCTAGAGTATATATGGACCCAGGGTGTCAATTCTAACCTAAATCCAGATGGTTAACTCATTTAATATAAACTTTTATGCTAAAATTCTAAAAGACTATTGCTTCAAAATAACAGCTTCATCACTTTTAGTAATTAATAAATTAACAAGAATTAATTGGTTATATGATCAATTGATTATGGGAATATTTATGGAAGGAGAGAGATATTTTTATACATATTTGATCTGATTTCTGTGGTAGATGGATGCAGTAGGTAATGAGGTAAAGCCGGTGACAATTAATACGTTTGGTGGATTACGAGTTGGGCAGAGCTGCTTTGCAATCGGAAATCCATTTGGATATGAGAATGCTCTAACTATAGGGGTAAATTTTCTGATGCATTTGGATTAGTATATACTATTATTCAACTGCAACTTTGATTGGCACATATGCCTACATTAAAGAAGTTGCAAGGACAACAACTGAAATACATTAACATATGAGATATTGTTTTTAAGGGATAACAAATGTGTAAAGTTATTATTATGTCAACCAAATAGATAACACTGAACTTGGTTTTAGAAAGGAGCACGTGTTGTTCAGGTCATAGGCTCCTTAGAAGGACTCAACATATCTAGAAAGAACTTCCATAAAAAATGGTATAAAATTAAGTAGAAGCTAAAAATGTAATGAATATATATATACCCCTGAACTTGATTTTAGTTATGAGCACGTGTTGGTCAAGTAAGAGGCTCCTTAAAAGGACTCTCAACGTACCTTGAAAGAGCCTCTAGAAAAGTAAAATAGCAGAAAATAAACAAAAAAAGGCATATAATTATGATCATGATATGCATGATATATTATGTTATTTCAATTGTTTATTATTGACACGAAAAAACAATAAACATGCTCAATCCACGCATACTGGATGTTAAAAGTCTTTCTTTTCCTCTTAGCAGCAGCACAAGCAACGATCAACAAGGTACAGGGAAGCTAACCGCTAATGCCAACACTGGAAAGTTGCCAGGTACTCATATAGAAGCAGAAATATGGTATGTTTAATTGTTTTTTTTTTCTGTTCTGTGTGCATCATTTCTTTTATGCATCCTAACAATATAACAAATTCATCTTTATGCATCTTTAAATTTGAAGGCTGTCTCATGGAAATATGGACAATAATTTTATATGTTGAGGCCTTGAGGGTGTGCAGCTAATGAACAGTTACGATGGCTATCTTTAGAATTTTCATATTGAGAAAACTTTTATGAAATTCTTCCTCCAATCTGAAAGTACAATTTGGGTGAACTCATCATTTTTTCCCCTTTGTTGCAATTCCTACGACGAAATGGGAAAAATGAGAATATAACAAAGGTTGGATATAAGGTGGCATATGCTCAGGTTCAAATACACTGGTAATTTCAATGCTTTTGTTTATTGGCTTCAACATACAACATTAATTGAACAATAATTTGCTTCAGCTAACACCTTATTTATTATACCTTTAGACATTAAAAATAGATTTATTTCACTCAGATACCATGTTTAGGATTTAGGGGCAAAAGCCTACAAATATATCTTTAATAATTATTTTGCAATATTATATTTTATATCACTGTATGCAGCAATGAGGGGCTTTAAAAAATTTAGATTACTTTCTTTTATTCTGAAAGGATCAACATTAATTTAGGTGTTTGATAAATGTCCTCATGTCACAACAGACATGTAGAAGGAAGAGAGTATGAATTAAGCAGTATACTTTGGACAGTGGGCAAAGAAAAATAGGAGATTGAAGATTCAAACACCAATATATAGAGTGTGTTCTTAAATTCATAGCTACATCTACTATAATGTTATTTTCATATGCACGAGCCAGAGTTACTGAAGAATAATTGCATTTGAATTTATTTATTTTCAATTTATAAGAATTCATATTTTTTATTTTCTTTTAAAACTTTATAATTTAATAAAGATTTGTCTGTGTTTATTAACAAGGAAAGGAAGATTGTTATTTTGTATAGTATGCTTAATAGATAGTATGCTTATAATTACGCATGGAATGTGAATTTATTTATTTGGTTGAAACTTGACAATCAATTGGGCATGTATTGATCGTCTCTCTATTAACATATTGATTGAGGTGGCTATGATATTTCATACGATTACTATTATTGTTACTACAAATTGATTTTAAACTGCATTTTTTCTTTACTGGTAAATGTTAGTTGTTAATAGTTACAAGTTAGTTCGTCAAGTCTCCTAAACACTCAAGCCAACATTATATCTCTCTCAATATCACTAAGTCAACCTTATATCTCCCTTAATTCGTTCCCAGAGGGAATCGAACCCAGGTCACTCACTCAAGTGAGCAGCCCGGTGGTCCACTTACCTTAGTCTTTTTTGGAATTAATGAACTAAGTCAGTCAGTCCATGACCTTAAATTTGGGAGCGGATCCTCTGCTGGGCACCCAAACCAGCAGGGAGTGCTGGGGAGTTTAAACGACGCCGTTGAAATTTTTTGGCTGAAATATTATTTTGAAAAACGTAATAAAAAGCAAACACGCTTTTCATAAACCCTTCTTTACGCAGACAGATAGGGTTTTTCACAGAAGTCATTTTCTAATACCTTTGTCATTATCGGTGCTTTTTTTTCCTAAATTTCTGCAATCTTCCAAACCATGAAGAACGCCTGATATTGAATTTTAGATACTAGAAAAATGTATGTAATTCATTGTTCTCTACATTATTTCTATCAAAGGGCACAATTAGTATTTATAGGCGCAGTTATAATGGCAGATTGGGATTTTGAAAGATTTATTTATCTGGATACATGATTTCTTTATTTTCTCCATTTAGAGTTATTATGTGTATAATATGATATAATTAATTGTTATATATTTGAGTTTTCAGTACACGTATTGTGCATATTTAAAATTTTGCTTGTTATTTGTATTGTATTGTGTAGAATGAATTCTATTTCACGTGATAAGCTAAAGCCTGAGATTGGTATGAAGTTTGATAGCATAGATGATGCATGGAAGTATTGGGTTGAATATGGTGGGGAAACAGGATTTGGAGTTAGAAAAAATTATGCTAACAAGAACAAGAAGACTGGTTTTATCACTTCATATATATATGTTTGCTGCAAAGAAGGTGTTCGTAAACAAGACAAAAGAGATTCTTTGACCCTCAATCCTCGACTTGAGACTCGAACGGGTTGCAAAGTAAGAATGAGAATCAAACATGTTGATGGTCAGTACATAGTTGATGAGTTCATTGAAAATCATAATCACCCACTCTATCTTCAAGAGACAATTCATATGTTGACTTCCCAACGTAGAATTACAGAAGTTCAAGAGCATGAGATTGATTTGGCTGAGGATGCTGGACTCAAGCAAAAATCAACTTTTCAGCTGATGAGTAGGCAGACAGGAGGAAGGGAAGGTCTTGGTTATACTAGGATAGATGCTAAAAATTATCTTCGATCAAAGAGACAAAGAAGCATGGTGTATGGAGAAGCCGGTTGTCTAATGCGATATTTTCAAAATCAGTTATCTAAAAATCCCTCATTTTATCATGCCTACCAGATGGACATGGAAGAACAGATAACTAATGTTTTTTGGGCCGATGCAAGAATGTTAGTTGACTATGAGTTTTTTGGTGATGTTGTGTCGCTCGATACCACATATTGTACGAATCGTGCACATCGACCGCTTGCTATCTTCTCAGGCTTCAACCATCATAGACGAGTGGTTATTTTTGGTGCATCACTTTTATATGATGAGACTGCTTCATCATTCAAATGGTTTTTCGAAACTTTTTTAGAAGCACACAAGCAAAAAAAAACCTTTGACGATCTTCACGGATCAAGATCAAGCTATGGCAAAGGCTTTACTCGAGGTGATGCCTGAGACGTTTAATGAATTATGCACATGGCACTTGATGCAAAATGGAATCAAGAACTTGGGGAATCTGATGAAAGATGGATCACATTTCTTGAGTTTGTTGATCTGGCGAACTAACATTATTAGCATGTAGATAATTACGAAGGTCTGGCAGGTCGCCAGGACTCACCCAGATCCGCAGAAGTGCGGAGCTCGCCCACATGGGGGCAGCTTACCTGCGTAGCTCGCCCCTATTCCCATGAAGACTCTGGAGCTCGCCCCGAGCTCGCCCCCTATCCCGATGAAGACCTCGCCGAGGTCCATCGTCGCACGACGCTCGTAAGCCACGCAAGGCACTGGAGCTCGCCCCTGAGCTCGCCCATATTGCTGAAGCCCACCTCCGAGCTGGCCTAGGAGCTCACCTGTTAGTCGATAGGACTCCGATGACGCGCTCTTTTTCCCTCCGTCCGGTTTATCCACAAGGGTGGTTTACGGCGAGGTTTTTAATGAGGCCCATCTAGTCTAAGGCATGGTAGTAGGACGAGGCATGGCATGGGAAGCAGTGTGAGAGACCAAGACGAGGGTAAGGAACCCTCGTCAACACCGGAAGCCACGTAGGCTCGTAAGGTGCCGTCTCACACTCATACACCTATAAATAAGGCCTCTCTTGTACTATTCACACAATGCAAGAATCAATATACTACTCTTTCTCTCTCTAAGCTCTCCACTTTCTCTCTCTACATTATCCAAGTGCATAAGATTATTGTTTGGTAGGATTAATCCGTTATAAAGCCACATAAACGAACACGATTAAGAAATTCTATCAACAATTTGGCGCTAGAAGGAGGGTTTCGGTCTCGAATTTGAAAATTAAAAATTTTCAAGAACAAAAATTAGGGTTTGTTGAAGATTTGAAGATGTTTTTGATAAAACTCAAGAACATTTGAAGATACACATACACATATTCATTCCTTCAAACAAAAACCCAGATTTCCGGGTAAAAATCCAGATTTTCGGATTTACAAATTTTGTCCGGAAAAAGTTTTCAAACGCACGGGTGTACACGAATAAACCGGACCCCGGATAATTCGTCACACGCGAGGCTAGACGAAAACTTACGCAGCTCCACCCAAGCTGGACGACCTCCATCTCGGCGACCTCCCTTTACCTCGGCGACCTGCAGAGAGCTACCCCCTCCGAAATCCAAAAATGGCTAACACTCGAGCCGCCAAAGGACAGGCCTCCGCAGCTGCGGGAAGGTCCAAAGGAGGTGACCAAAATCAGGTCGAGGTGGAGACCTCACGCCAGGTGGTGGAGACCTCACAACCACCTCCCCAGAAGAGCACCGCAGCTCCGCGACCTCCGCGAGTTGCGGTGACCCAAGAAGACTTAGCCCCCGCCCTGAGGGACCTGTCCAGCAACCCCGACGAGCTCCAACGCACCATCGCCACCTTACAGAGGTTGCAGCAGAGGCAACAGGACGAGCTCGCCCTGGTACCTAGGCGAGCTCCAGCTGCCGAGGCCCGGGAGCAGACCAGGCCCACCCAGGGTACCCAGACTAGGGGGGATTACAGCGCCCTCCTCACCGAGCAGGAGGCGAGCTCGGCACAAGCTCGCCAGCGTAGGGAGAGGACCGACAAGGCCAAAATGGTGGAGGAGGATCCCGCTCCTTACACCGGAAGGGAGTCGGCCTACACCGGGGCATCTGGCACCCACCAATCACAGAGGAGGGAAGTCCTCCAAGGCCGCCTGGGCCCGAGATACGGGGAAAATGAGCGGACGGCAGCCCCAGCTGCGTCCCACGAGGACTCCGACCAGCAGCCGCGCAGGTCTGCCCACGAAAGGTTGAGGAGGCCCGCCACTGACCGGCTAGGCCCCCATGGCGGACGTCAATTCCAGCCCGCCACTGAGAGGTCACCTCAGAGTGAGGCACCTCGGGGAAGTGCGTCCGCGAGACGCACGACCTTTGAGCAACCTCCGCCGGAGGTGACCCGGGATGACGAGCTGGCCTCACTGAAAAAGGCCGTCGAAATGCTACAAGCTCAAGTAGCAGCCAAGTCTGGCGGACCTGACGCCACGACTCTCCCCGCATCTCCATTGGCACATGCCATCCTTCGAGCACCGGTCCAGAAGAAAATCCAGTTCCAGGTGATGTCTGCGTACGAGGGCGAATCTGACCCGAAAGTCCACCTGGCCAAGTACGCAGACTTCATGATTTTGGTTGGCGCCACCGACTCCACCCAGTGCCGGAACTTCCCGCTGACCCTAGGGGATCGAGCTCACCGCTGGTTCTCTTCACTCGCCCCGGGGTCAATCTGCTCATTTGGCCAACTCTCGCGGGAATTCCTGGCCCACTTATCTGGGTTCGGATCCTACCTTACCTAGAAGCACCGACTCGCTAACATCCATCAAGGCGAGAGCGAGACCGACCAGCAGTACCTGGAAAGGTTTGACAAAATCCTGCTAGAGGGCGAGCCGGTGAGCGAGGACACCAAGGTCGTCGCAGCGATGGCCGAACTCAAGAGGGGCACCGACCTCTAGAAGGAGATGCACCTCGCATGTCCCAACACTTACACCGAATTCCGTCATAAGGCGGGGATGTTTGCGGCCATGCAGGAAGCACTGCTCAAAGAAGTTGGTACCCACGAAGAAAGGAAACCCTTTGGGAACAAGTCCTGGGGCACCTACAAAGCTCCCCAGAACTTAAAGGCCTTTGGTGAGGGAGACGAGCTCAAAGAAAAGCTCAATCAGGTCCTCACTGTCTCCGTTGACCACGTCTTCACTGCCGTCAAAGGCAAGGCTATGCTGGAGGAGCCAAGGCGGATCCGCCAGGACCGCACAAAATTCAACCCCAACAAATTCTGTGCCTACCATCAGGCCATCGGCCACTTCACCAGCGAATGCCGAGACCTCCTCAAGCAACTCTGGAAATTTTACGAGGATGGGAAGCTGGCCGAGTTCGTGAAGAAGACCCCAACCAAGAGACCAAGGTTCGAGAGGAGGGCTACCTCCGATGATGAGGAGGAGGAGGCGGACCAACCTGGTCCCCACAACAGACGGAGGGCACCTCCCCAGCCTCAGCAAAACATGGAGCCCACCCGGGAACTCTTAGTTCTCAAGGAGGAGATCGGAGCTGCCGGAGGTCTCCAGGACGGGGGATCCTCAATGTTCAAGAGAAAAAGGAAGGCCGAAATCCGGGCCATAAACCAAGTCCAGTAGGGCAGCTCCGGCCCCAGGTCCGTCTCACAGCTTACTGATGGGCTGACATTTTCCTCAGCGGACCTGGAGGGGGTACTGATGCCCCACAACGACTCGTTGGTGATAACCGCCAACATCATGAACGTCCGAGTTCACAGGCTACTTGTGGACACCGGCGTGTCTCTTCAAATCCACCTTAGATGCCTTAGGTGATTTTGAATCGTATTTGGAGCCTAGCAATGCTAGGATAGTGGGGTTCGGAGAAGCTGTAACCGTCCCCGTAGGCAGTGTTAGGTTGAGCGTCCAGCTTGTATCGGCTGAGGATCCCAAAAGGAGGCTGACTAGGCTCATAGATTTCCTAGTTGTCGACCAGCAGTCCTCCTACAACGGGTTCCTTGGCCGCCCGTTTATTAATGAATTCAAAGTGGCGTGTTCGACCTACTACTACTGTTTAAAATTCCCAACTCCAAAAGGTGCCGGAACTATAAAAGGTGACCAGAAAAAAGCCCGAGAGTGTTTACTCCAAATCAAAGACGGCCGGGTCAAGAAGTCTGTTACACAGGTCCACATCCTCGAAGAGAACGTACAGATTCCTGCAGACGAGCCAAACATCCTAGACGTCATCTCGGTCGAAACTGAGATGATGGAGGTAGGCGATTCGTCAGAAACCAACCAAGGCATTGGACCTGTGCAAGACACACAACCGACACCAATGGAGGACTTGGGAGAAACCCAAGTGTTGAGACTTGCGCAGGGGTCGGTACCTGCGCAGGAACAACAACCTGCTCCCATGGAGGCGATAGATGAAACCCAAGATGGGGGACCCGAGGGAGGTCAAGAACCAACACCAAAGGACGTTGACCCAGCTCCCCAAGTCACCGCACCATCCCAAGTTGACAAACCACCGGAGGTGCTCGCAGCTGATGAGCACGCCCAAGCTGAAAGCCAACCCGATGACCTCGAACCGCGCATAGGTCACGAGCCTGCGCAGATGTCACAAGAGGAGTGAGATGAGTTCATCAGCGACCCGAGGTGGAAAAGTCAAAAGAGAAAAGTCACCCCCATGGAAGAATTGACGGCACTCCCGGTGGACCCGAAAAGGGACTTGAACTTTTCATCGGTTCTGAGTTACCTGAACCGTACCGATCAAGGATGGAGCTGTTCTTAATGACCAACCTGGACGTGTTTGCCTGGTCCCAAGAAGACATGATGGGGATCCCGTTGGAACATGCTTGCCACAGACATAACATAGATCCGACAAGGAGACCCGTACTCCAAAAGCGGAGGAAGTATGGACCAGACAAGTACGCAGCTCTAACTGTTGAGGTGGAGAAGTTGTTAGACAACAAGCTCATCAAGGAAGCTTTGTGTCCGCAGTGGGTCGCAAATCCCGTCCTGGTGAAGAAACACAATGGGACGTGGAGGCTCTGCATTGACTTCACGGACCTGAACAAAGCATGCCCGAAGGACAACTTCCCACTGCCTCACATCGACCAGCTGGTGGATAGCACCGTAGGCCATGAGATGATGACATTCATGGATGCTTTTGCGGGCTATCACCAGATAGCTCTACACCCAGATGACCAGGAACATACGACGTTCTACACCAACAAGAACATGTATTGCTGGGAAAGGATGCCGTTCGGACTCATCAACGCCGGAGCCACCTACCAAAGATTGGTGAACAAAATGTTTGACCAACACATTGGCGAATCCATGGAGGTGTACGTAGATGACATAGTTGTCAAGAGTCTGAGAAAGGAGGACCACCTGGACCACCTAAAACAGACCTTCGACATACTGCGCCACTACAACATGAAGTTAAACCCCAAAAAGACCAGCTTCGGCGTACACTCCGGAAAGTTCCTGGGGCACCTAGTTAGCCAGCGTGGAATTGAGGTCAACCCAACACAGGTCCAATGCATAATCGAGATGGGTATACCCGATTCCGTCCAAAAAATTCAAAGGCTGACTGGGTGCATGGCAGCCCTGAACAGATTCATCTCCAGGTCCGGTGACCGAAATTGTCCGTTCTTCGAGGCAATTAAGGCAAACACACGGAGGTACAAAGAGGCGGCCAAAGCCACCAAGCTCCACCTCAAAAACCATTTCGTCTGGACAAATGAATGCCAACGAGCCTTCGAAGACATCAAAACATACCTGGCGGATAAGCAGGTCCTATCAAAGCCGATATCTGGGGAGAAGCTGTATCTATACCTAGCCGCGTCGGAGGTGACCATCAGCTCCGTCCTAATCCGAGAAGAGGCGAAAACACACCTACCAGTGTATTACGTGAGTCAAGTCCTACACGAAGCTGAGTTGCGATACACCCCAACAGAGAAGCTGGCGTATGCACTGGTGATGAGTGTTAGAAAATTGAGGCCCTACTTCTTTGACCACCCGGTAGAGGTGCTGACAACGTTCCCACTACGTCAAATACTACAGCGTCCAGACACCACCGGACGCCTGCTGAAATGGTCACTAGAGATCAGCCAATACGGTATAACCTACGCACCCCGAACAGCGATCAAGGGACAAGCACTTGCCGACTTCATCGTCGAGCTAACTTTCCCACAAGATCCGACGAGGGGGAGTATAGCTCCGTGGCATCTCTACGTGGACGGATCATCAACTAGCATAGCAGCAGGCGCCGGCGTGGTCCTGATCAGCCCAGACAGACAAGTCTTCACCTCCGCAATCCTATTCGACTTTCGAGCAACCAACAACGAGGCGGAGTATGAAGCGTTGATAGCAGGACTTAGGTAAAGTAAATTGGACATCAAAAGCCCAATAAATCAAATTATGGTCTCTAAAGCCTAATAAATCAAAATGGACCTTTAAAGTCTAATAAAATAAATTGGGCACCTAAAGCCCAATAAATTAAATCGAACTTCTAAAGTTCAATAAATCAAATTGGACCTCTAAACTCCAATAAAATAAATCGAACCTCTAAAGTCCAATAAATCAAATTGGATCCCCAAAAGTCCAATAAATCAAAGTGGTCCTCTAGAGTCCAATAAGTTAAATCGGACTTTCAAAGTCCGATAAGTTAAATTGGATTCCTAAAAATAAATAAATAAATTAAATTGAGCCTCAAAAAACCTAATAAATTAAAGACAAAAACTTACATGAAACGTTTCACTGTGTGAAACATATCATATTCACAAAATTCGCGGATCCATGGCCGGGTCGGGTCGAATTTAGGTAATTTTTTCAAATTCTCGTGCAAACACAATTTCTAGATTTTTTGCTCCCAGGTATGTTACTTTTTAGGCAAATGCATGTTACTTTAAGGCAAAATGTGTGTTACAATTAGACCAAATGTTATTTTTTACATATATATCACTTGTTTTTGTAGAAATAACATTTTTTCATTCAATATAAGAGCAAAATGTATGTTATTATAAGTGGAAAACATTACATTTTCATAAGTATTGTATATAAATAATTATTTTATAATAATACATATAAAAATAGTAAAAAGTGTGTTATTACATGAATCAATATATCTAACTTTAAGGGATGGTGATTAAATTAAAAATAATATTTGTTCTTAAGAAAAATATATTTGATCCTATAATAACACATGTTTGTCATATAGTAATAAAAATTGGGGAGCAAATATATGTTACTATTTAAGCAAATGTGTGTTACAAGGATGCAAAAATCGGGCTAGGCGGCTCCATCCAGACCCGATTTTTGCAAAAACGGGCAAAATAGGTGGTTCTCCGACTAGGCGCTGCCTAGGCGGCCCTAGTCGGCCGAGGCGAGCCTAGGCGGTAGTCGGATTATTTTCTTTTAAATAACTGTGCTTGAAATTGGGCTGAAACTCAACTAGGGCTCACAGAATAATCCCCAAGTCGGCCAAGCGTAAAAAATTTAAAAGCCTACCCATTGAATTTCAACGGCGTCTCTCCCGACGGTGCATCGCCACCGCCCGGCTCACTCTCTTCAACTGTGAACATTTGTTCACCGTGGGCTCGTCGGCTGCGCATCGGGCCAGGGAAAAGCTTCGCGGCGTCGCTGCCAACTATACCACCGTCGCGGGCGTCGCCTCCATCGCCAAGGAGTGAAGGTTTGCTTTGATTTATTTTTCTTGCTTTCTTCTTTTTTTTGGCCTGCGAGTGCGAGAAACACTGCCCTTTCTCTTCTTTCTTTTGGCCTGCGACGAACAGCCAAGCTTTTCCTTTTTATTTTTATTTTTTTTGCTTTTTGTTGTTTTTGTTTTTGGGCTTTCAGCTTTGCTGCTATTCTTGTATTTGGGCTTTGGTATGTTCTTATTTTTGGGCTTTGTTGCTGTTCTTGTTAAGTTGAGAATGAGATGGATGTGATAATGTACGTAGGTTTGTGTGTGTAAAATATTAAAAAAAAAAAATTAGGCGGCCTAGGCGCTAGGATGCCAAAAAACGTCCGATTTCCGATTTTCAACTTCTACAACCTTGGTTACAATCTTATAAAAAGTTGTTATTTTGCATATATTCATTTGTTTTTATAAAATAAATAGCTTTTAACATAATATAAGAGAAAAATCATATGTGTTACTATAAGAAAACATATTGGTTTTTCAAAAATATTTATTTATTTGTATAGAAATAATTATTTTTTATATAATAACACATATAAAATAGTAAAAAAAAATGTATTAAAATATGAATCAATATATCTAGATTTAAAGGAATTGTGATTAAATTAAAAAACACATACTTATTCTTATAAAATTACATTTTCTTTTATAGTAACACATATTTGCCCATATTGTAACACGTATTTGCCCATATAGTAACACAAATTGGGGAGCAAATATATGTTACTATTAGAGCAAATTTGTGTTACAATCTTATAAAAAAATTGTTCTTTTGCATATATTCATTTGCTTTTATAAAATAAATAGTTTTTAACATAATATAATAGAAAAATCATGTGTGTTACTATAAGAAAACATATTGGTTTTTCATAAATATTTATTTATTTGTATAGAAATAATTATTTTTTATATAATAAAACATATAAAATAGTAAAAAAGTGTATTAGTATATGAATCAATATACCTAGATTTAAAAGAATGGTGATTAAATTAAAAAACACATACGTATTTTTATAAAAGTATATTTTCTCTTACAGTAACACGTATTTACTCATATTGTAACACACATTTGCCCATATTGTAACACAAATTGGGGAGCAAATCTGTGTTACTATTAGAGAAAATGTGTGTTACCATCTTATGAAATGTTGTTCTTTATATATATTCATTTATTTTTATATAATGTTTCCTTTTTTATATAACACAAAAGCAAAATGTGTGTTACTATAAGAAAATATATTATTTTCTCATAAATATTTATGAAAAAAATACTCCCTCTGTCCCGTAGGAATTTGCACCCTATTGGATGACACATTTTTAAGAAAAATGTGTTTTATATATAAAGTAGTGGCATATGGGTAAATATGTGTATATGTTTGTGAGTGTGCATGTAAATCAATATTTCCTTTTTTAGTTGTGTGCAAATTTGTGTGGGACGTTCGAATAAGGAAAGTGTGCAAATTCATGTGGGACCGAGGGAGTAATATTTTTTTATAGTAACACACATGTATTATTTGTATGAAAAAATGTTATTTCTACAAAAACAAATGAATATATGTAAAGAAAACAATATTTAATCTACTTGTAACACACATTTTGCCTATTACTAACATGCATTTGGTTGAATTGTAACATATCTGGAAGCGAAATCTGGAATTATAGTTGCGATTTTTTTTTAAAAATGACCAAATCCGACCCAACCCGACTTGGTTAAGGATCCGCAAATTTTAATATGGTATATTTTACACCGTGAAACATTTCACATGAATGTACCTCTAAATTAAATTACCCCTTAAAAGCCCGACAAATTAAATTAAGTCCATTATAATAAATCAAATCTTAGAAGCCTAACAAATTTTCAAGATATCCTTGAGATTTATCAAATCTGGCATTTTTTGGGAATATTTCCCAAATCAAATCTTTCGCCCCATCAAATATAGCCTGCAAATCTAGAATTCTGCAACTATAAATAGAGGTCTCATTCTAGTCATTTGACACACACAAGTCACAAAATTCAGAGAGCAAGTCAGAGAACTTTCAAGAATAAAATTCGATAAGTCCGCAAATCAAAGATCTTTTAAGATCAAAGTTCTGAGAAGTCTCTAGAAATAATATTTGATCTGAAACAAGGCTCAATGCCCTCGGATTAACGTTATAAGTCCGAAAATTAAAGATATTCCAAGATCAAAATTCGAAAATCCGCGAAGCAACCCCAAAGTCAAAATTTTAGAGAAGAAACAGAGGAGAAATTAGAGATTGTAGATTCCCAAAATTTCGGTAGATCCAAAATAAATCAAGTTGTAATTCATTTTTGCGTTATTAATAATAAATTTTAATTTCGTGAAAATTTGTTGTTACACCAGGATTTCAGGAACTGGTCCAGACAGGGTAGGTGAAGTCTGCCTCTCCCGTTTATTTCTCTATGAGCTTTTTCATCATCATCATCATCGTAAGAGTCTTCAACTTCAGGTGCCAGCTGTCTTTTATCTAGAGCTCTCTTGATGAACGCTAACAGCTTGCCTTCCTCGTAGAACTTCCAGAGTTGCCTCAACAATTCTCTGCATTCACTAGTAAAATGCCCAACATTTCTGTGATAGGCGCAGTACTTGTTGGGGTTTCGAGATAGTTTGATCTTCCATGGAGGCTCTAACATGCCTTTCCTGTTGACAACATTGTAAACATGGTCAACTGACATCCGTAAGGACCTGATTCAATTTGTCCTTTTACTCATCTTCGTCCCCAAAAGATCTCAAATTCTTCGGAGCCTGATTCTCTATTCCACCTCTCCGTCTGGATTTCTTCACCTCCTTCGTCTCTCCCAAGCTTTTCTTGAGGGCCTCCTGCATGGCCACATATATTCCAGCTTTATTCCGGAACTCTGCGTATGTCTTTGGGCAGGCAATATGCATCTCTTTCTAGAGATCCGATCCCTTCTTCAAACATGTCATTGTCAAGATAACTTTGGTGTCCTCACTAATTGGTTCTTCTTCCAGCAGGATCTTGTCGAAGCATTCCAGAAACTGCTGGTCGGATTCATCAACTTCTTGGACTAGATTTTGCTAGCCGATGTTTCTAGGTCAAATACGACGCTGACCCAAAGAAATGTACGATGAGTTCTCGGGTGAGTTGGGCAAAAGTGTTGTTGGGATATTAATTGGGCGTTTTGATTCAGATCCCAAAACCCCTTAGTCTGAAAAGATGAATTTGCCTAAGTATAGAATTCAGGATTGTATAGATTCAGGATAGGATTAGACTTGTTGTACATTCACAGGTACTCAGTTCAGGGGGAACCATCCTGAAGGCTGAAGGAGAGGTCCTAAAGATCGAAGTTAGGAAGATACGTTTCTGAGGATAGTATGGTCATTAAAGATCAAGTTCAAGTAACTGTCCTGAAGCTGAGATCCGGAGATGTAATTCCTGAGAAGATCGATGCTGAGAAGATCGATCCTGAGAGAAGCAATCCTGAGGAAGACCACTGATAGTGTTCTACTGAGTGTACTAAGCGCACTCAGGACAGAGCCTATTAAGTGAAGGCGGAAGTAACCTGAGTAATCGGGCTGAGTGTTCATTCTCTGACACTTGTAAGTCCTGATAGAAAAGTTACTGACGTTTGGGACTTAGCATTTATGCTAAAGGACTAAGGACAAAGAGAATGTAAGACTCCAATAAAGACAAATATTTATACCTGAGTTTAAGTACAACTTACTCAGAGTAATTAATGTACGATGAAACATAAAATCTTGTCAGCAACTAGTAGTTTGAAAAGCAGCCAGTGAGATGAAGACACGTGTGTACGGAGCTGACTTCCGCATTAAATGTCCACAGTCTGTAGGCGGCGCATGAAGACTTTCACCTAAACAAGTTTGGTGAAAAGTAAACGTCCATTCCTAGGCTGCCACTTACCTAAAATAGGAAGATTTGTTTTGATCTCCTCCAACGGATATATTACAAATTTTCACTATAAATACAAAAGGTCTTGCACCCAAACAAGGTTACGGGAAATTTCAAAGTCGAGATTAACCAAAGATTCAAACATTCAACACTCTGCAATTAAATTTTCCTAGTGTTGATAGGAATCTTTTCAGTATTTAGCTTAAAGTGATAACCCCATTTTTAGCATATATTTGTTTGTAAAGGTTATCACACTATTAATTGGAAAACTGAAAGCTAAATCACTAAAGGTTGTGAGTTGGTGAAGTGGGAAAGACTGAGACGTGTAAAACCACCCAGGGGTTGAATTCCTTAGAGAGGAAGAAGACTGCTCGTGCACCTAGGCATATATAAAAATACGAACCAATCCTAAAAGTAGATTACTCCTTTTAAATTAGGCTGTGAGCGTAGGAGTTTGAGTCTCTGAACCACGTTAAAATTCATGTGTGCTGATTTACTTGCTTTGCATATTAACTGTCATATCATTAGATCAAAAAATCATTCAACATTGCTATCTTTACTGAGCTCACTCTGAGCACTTTTCAGGATTCATTGTATCTTGTTCCTGAGTCTTTCAGTCACAAGGACTAAGTCTCAGTGAGCACTCTCAGTTTATGGATGACTAAATCTTGAGGAGTATTTTCTGAAAAATGAAAAGTTTTTGTCAGTGTATTCCCCACATACACTGATTCAGACTCATGTAGGGACCAACAGACGTAATCTTTGTAGGTGCAAAAATAGAAAATCACCGATGTGCGTGATCACCCAGAGTTAGGGGAAAATTTTAGCACTGTGTTTAGAGCTGTCAAAATGGGTCTGACCCAATTGCCCCAAAAACCCCATTTTTAAGGACAAGACGAGCTTAAATTTTTAGGCTTGAAAAAAATCGAACCTATTTGGCCCGACCCGCTAGGCCCGTCGGGCCACTTGGGCTCGGGCCGAGCTTGACACGGTTGCAATGGGCTGGCCTGGTAGAGAGTAATTTTTTTAATTCGAATTAAACCCACACTGACACATTCAAATGAATTTTATAGGGGTGTATTGGATTAAGATATAAAAAAAATTAGCTGAAAAAAAAAATCATGCAGAATTTAAAGATTTTGTTGGATTTTGATGACTTTAAGATTTTGCAGGATTTTGTAATACTTTTTAAATTAGGATTTTAATGGATTTATAGGACTTTGTAGACTTTGCAGAATTTCATGGATTTATGACATACGATAAGAATTCAAGATTTTTTATACCTTCAAATTTAAAAAAAGTCAAGAACATATTTTTTTTCGTAATATCATGTTCTTCTAAGTAGCATTCATCCACATATCCATAGCTATACTAGTTCTTCAAGCATTAGAGTCTTGTCGCTCTTACTCTTGAGTTTGAATGATAGACTTAAAGTTACGGTCTTCATTAACTAGTAATGTTAAAGATGAAGGTTCATCCACCTATTCAATTGGAATTAATCAGAACGACATTCGAAAGTTATGTGCTAATACAAGTTCTGCTTAACATATATATATATATATATATATATATGTGTGTGTGTGTATGTGTGTGTGTGTGTGTGTGTGTGTTAAAAAATACCTAAATTGAATAATCAAAGCAACCAAAGTAAAAGATAACAAAATTCAAATTCCATAAAAAATACAGTCAATGGAAAAATATTAAATAATGACATATGCAATATATAATATTAGTATTATAATAATAATAATGTAAAAAATAAATATTTATCTTGTGTCACTTTAAGTCAATTTTCCTTACATCTACGAAAATCGTACATGAACTTCAAATCAAAATTACAAGCGGGTAATATATTTTTTTTAAATGAACATATATATATATATATATATATATATATAATGAATTAATTATAATTATTTTATTTATTCTAATATATATGTATGTATATATAATATTATATTAACACTCGTCACTGTCATTACTCTATCGTTGATGTTAGTATTATGACTAATAAGAGTAACCATCAAATTAAATATAAATGCAGCGATAAAATTATAAGGTTTAAAATATTTTATGTCTTAAAAATAAATAATCATATATAAATCAATTTGGGATAAATAAAATCACTAATTCAAAAAGTCCCCTGAAATCCGATAGGTATTGATGGGATTGTTGGTATTTATAAAATACATTAAAAAAACCATCAAACCCAACAATCTTTTAAATCCATATATTATTGAATACTAGTTGATTGTTTTTAAGTCTTTTAAAATTCTGACTGAATACTAATATATTATTTTTAAATTTTTTAAAATTCTGATTGAATACCAACAGATCTTTTCTACAAGAAAAAAATCATTTCTATATAATCCCATACAAATACCCTTAATTTCTAAGTTTCAATTCTCAATATATAGTACACAAACACACTACACGAATGGGTCAGCTCGAAAAACCCGACCTTAAGAATAGAACGGGCCTAAAAAATGCAGGCCAGAAAAGAAACAGGCCTATTAGGATTTTAAAAGACTTTTTTAGCTGAAAAAAATCCAGCATATTTTAAAGATTTTGTAGGATTTTGGTGACTTTTAAGATTTTGCATGATTTTGTAAGACTTGTAAAATCATGATTGTAATGGATTTTATAGGATTTTGCAGACTTTGTAAAATTTCATGGATTTGTGACATACGATAAGAATTCAATTTTTTTTCAAACCTTCGAATTTAAAAAAAAAAAGTCAAAGACAAAAAAAAATCATAATATCATGTCCTCCTAAACAGCATTCTCCACATATCCACAGTTATACTAGTCCTCTAAGCATTAGCGTCTTGTCGTTCTTGCTCTTAAGTTTGAATGACAGACTCAAAATCACGGTCTTCATTAACTGGTAATGTTGAAGATGAAGGTTTCCATCCACCGATTCAATTAGAAATTTATCAGAACGACATTCTTTGCGAAGAAAGTTATGTAGAGCTGCACATGCTAATACAAGTTCTGTTTGTGTCTTATATTATCATATATTAATTTCTACTTATATTAGAATTATATTATCATATATTAATTTCTACTTATCATATATGTATATCTTTATCTTATATAAAGACGAAGTTATGAAATCAACCAGACTGGTCGATTTCTGTTGGGACAATTTGAGTGTTTTGATTAGATCCCAAAACCCCTGATGATTTACCTAAGTACAATTAGTCAGGATTGTCTAGTTCAGGATAGTCAGGTTAGGGATTCAGTTCAGGGGGAACGTATTGAAGACTGAAGTATATTGGAGTCGACCCAATCATCTGAAGTCTGAAGTGCAATTCATCCTGAAGAAGGTCAGAGTCAGTCTTGCTGAAGATTGTCTGAACTGAAGCTGAAGACCGAAGCTTGAAGATCCATCCTGAAGACAATCCGGAGTACCATTGACTGATGTTTCTACTGAGTACACTAAGCATGCTCAGGACAAAACTTAGTCAGTGAAGAGGTGTGTAACCTATCTGGCTGAGCTGAATGCTCATAAGACCTGACTTAAGCCTTGAGTCAGTTTATCTGAATCATGTAAGTCCAAAGCAAAAAGGTTACACATACTGGGCTGAATAACCTATCAGGCTGAGCTGAACGCTCGTAAGACCTGACTTAGGCCTTGAGTCAGTTTATCTGACTCATGTAAGTCCAGGGGCGGACGCAGCAATTTAATTTAGCCAAGGCACAAATAATTTTGTAGAATAAATTATAAAAAGACATATGTATAAAATATATAAAAAAAAGTTTATAATTAAATAAAAATTTGAATTACAATTGACCACGACGGTTTGCCATTCTTTGAAATCTACTAATGATAGTCTCATTAGATGTACAATTGAACACTTCCTTCTCAATGTACACCACTAAATTATCATTCATCCACTCATCACCCATTCGGTTGCGAAGTCGATTCTTCACAATATTCATAGCTGAGAATGCTCTTTCCACTGTAGCAGTTGCAACTGGCAAAATCAAGGCTAATGTTATAAGCTTGTAAACTAATGGGTATGCTCCATTTCTTTTAGTTTGAACCATTATCTGAGCTATCTCGCCAAGACCTTTTACGTTCGAAGTATCAATATTTGAACGCACATCCATAATAAAATTCTCAAGTTGATCCGGTAATGCCAATATCTCAACACCTTGAAAATCATTTGGATAAAATTCTGATAAACGAATTAACTACTCCAAGTTGAAAGCTTCAAAAGAGTTGAACAGATTCAAACAAGCAACACAAAGTAACAATTCAGTATTTACCTCATTGAATCGACCATTTAGCTCATGTAACTGCACATCAATAACAGTGTAACAGACCTCCACACGATATCGATGAGAGTTTGTCATCTCTTCAACTCTTCGTCTTTTTCTCTTTCCACCCACAAAAATATCATTCATATCCGGCACTTCAATGTCATGTTTTGCACAAAAGTTAGATGCATCATCTACTAAAGAACTCCACCCATCATCTCTCATTGCTTGAAGTCTTTTCTTAGATACATCTACAAGAATCATATCATTCACTATATCTTGTTCTCTTCTTTGCAACGCATTGCATAAATCATGTGTTATTCCCAATATTGATTTCATCAAATGCAAATAAAAAACAAAGTCAAAAGATAGCATTTCCTTTTTCAAACGTGATGCTTCACCCCTTTGAAGTGGTATTGTTCCATCTTTTATAATCACACCAAGCACATCAATTATAGAGCCAAACAATTTAATTAAGCTCAAAATTGTACCATAATGTGAACTCCAACAGGTATCACAAGGGCGAATGAGAGTATTTTCTTGATTCAATCCTCACCCACTAACAATCTCTTCATTTTCCAAGGCTTCAAGAATTCTTGATGATTGTTGTTCTCGTAACATATCTTTTCTCTTACAAGAGCCCCCAACAACATTAATCACATGAGAAATCAAAGTATATAGCTCACAAATACGAATATGATTTTTTGCCACACCTACAAGAGCAAGTTGAAGTTGATGCGCAAAACAATGGACATAGTACGCCGTCTTGTTTTCTTTCAAGAAACTTCCTCATTATTGTCTGCAAGAAACTTCAGAAGTTCCAAAAAAATGCCTTGATTATCAGATTCCTTAGACTCATCATGGCCACGAAAAGCAAGTCCTTGTTTCAAAAGCCATCTAATACAATTAATTGAAGCATTTAACCGAGTACGATAATCTTTTTTTGCTTCATCAGTCATTTTAACAAAATATGTTTCAATGTGCTGCTTTTGGTTGAGCAAATCTCTACACTTACGCATAGCAGAATTGTGAGCACTGTTGGTACTTCCCTCGTGCGTACGAAGCTTATGTTTATTCTTCCAATCCTTGAAGCCCTCAATCACAAATGTATCACCGCCTCCTTGATCCCCACATTCATTTTTGAATAGATAACAATAGAGACAGAAACAAGCATCTTTGGTTATGCTATATTCCAACTAGTTATATTCATTGTACCATAAAAGGTTGAATCTTCTCAATTTTCCACCGAAATCTGTTTGAGGAAACTTCTTATGATTAGGTTGGCAAGCACCATTTAGATAATAATTTCTCCGCACTCTTTCACGAATATTAGGATGATACTCCGTAATCCGAGGTCTATTTCCCGGATCTGATGGAAGTTCGGGCAAATCAGAATTTTCATGAATCGTACTTTGTGCTAATTCACTAAAACTTTGTGAAGAACCAATGTTTGCTGGTGTATCAGGCACACTACTTGGCGAAATTGCATCAGAAAAAGGTGATTGTTTATCAACTTTGTGAAAATACTTGTGTATAGACATAGCTCTGCAACAAAAAAAAAATTAACTTACAAGATGGAATAAAAATTAAAATAAACATAAAACACAGTACAAAATCAAAATGGAATAAATATTGAAAATTAAACACTACACAAGATAGAATAAACTCTGAATAAGATGCAATAAAAATTAACTTAGGGCTTGATATATCAATATGAATGTTCACATTACATTCACATATATAACATAAACATATAATATAATATTATATATATAATATAAAATTCACATAAAGATATCGGTGAATATAAATAATTATATGAATATATATAACTTGTGATATAAATTTCACTATTTTCATAAATTTTTTTGTATTCATATTCTCATTCGTTTTACACGAAGCAATAGTTCCTTAAATTATTTTTTGTTACAATTGGGCACTTTACCTAAGACTAATTTTCCTATGGGTTTGACCATTTCATTATTATTTAAAAAACTAAAAAGAGTTCCAACTTTTCATCTAAGTTTCCAACTAGCAGTAGGCTGTAGGCAGTAGCACTTATCCCCTGTTTCCATTATCCATTACCCCCCGTTTCTTTCAAACCAAATATTCAAACATCAATATTTTCATTCCTTTTTCTTCTTTTAATCTACGCTCTACAATTAAAAATCAAGGGGATAACACAGAAACAAAACAAGATTTTATAATAAAATTTTAAAAATCACACAACACAACCTTTGAATCTTCAAACAAATGTACTTAGAGAACAATACAAAAAAGCCAAAAACTCTTACCTCTTAATCTCAATTCTCTGTATAAAAAGATAAGAAATCGTTGTTTCACACAATCGTAACAGCGGTCGGCGATCCGGCGGGTGTGAATTCAAATCGTCAGCCTCTAGAGAAGTTAAGAATTGTACGATTTTGTTTTGGGGACTGCTGAAATCCATAATATTAATTTAAGTAATTTTGTAATTTTTATTTTTTAGGGGTATAATTGGTATTTCATAGTAAAAATTGAGGTGAGGCACTTGCCCCACCTTGCCTCAATGTGCATCCGTCCCTGTGTAAGTCCAAAGCAAAAATGTTATTTATGCTATGGGACAGTTGACACTTATGTTAAAATCTGAGAGACAAAGAGAATTTCAGTGGACTCCATTAAAGACAAACATTCATGCTGAGTAAATGACAAGAAACTCAGAGCTTTGAATGTACAGTGTCAGACGATCAACTAGCCGTTTGAACGGAAAGTCAATCGCCTTTTGACACGTTTGTACGAAGTCTGCTCAGCAGTTAATGCGGTATTTAATGCGTCTCAGAGTTGCAGGCGGCGGGACAGATTTTTCCAGATTAAGCATGGAAAAAGGTCAACAAGTACATCTAGTCTGCAACCACCCTAAAATAGGAAGATTTGGGTGGATCTCTTCCAACGGATCTATTTCAAATCTCTCCTATAAATACAGAGAGTCTTGCACCCATTCAAGGCTAACGGGAAATTTCCAAGTGAAAACTCTCAAGAATCCAAGCACTCAAAGCATACTTTGAACAACACTCTGCAATTAAATTTCCCTAGTGTTGTAGTAGGATTCACTCTGTATTTGCTTAGTTTTGATAGCTCTAATCTTTAGCATTGCTGTATATTGCTAGGGCTATCCTTAGTTGGAAACCAATAATACCAAACCACTCAAGGTGTGAGATTGGTTGGTTAGAAGGACCGGGACTTGTAAAACGCCCAGGGGTCAGTTCCTAAGAGAGGAAGTTGGCTATTCGTGTCCCTTGGCACGTAAAAACCAAGCACATATCCTCAGGGTTTTGAGGATAGCTTCCTGTTAAATCAGGTCGTGGACGTAGGAGTTGGTTATCTTCGAACCACGTTAAAAAGACCCTTGTGTGCTGATTTACATTCTTGCTCAGGATCATAAATGTCATCATATTAAACTGAGCATTCTGCATTGTTTTGATCTTCAGGCTGAATCAATCATCCTGACCTTTAAAATTGTGCACCAGCCTTAACCACCATTTACTAAGCAAACTCAAAGAAAACGTTTTCAGAAACTAAAACGAGTAGATTCTAATGGCTCATATTCCGCACGTACTCTAGCTTACTGAGATAGTAGTCCAACTGACTTGCTTCCGAACAGTCAGTAGGTTTGTTATCTCTACTGAGCTTCTGAGCACATCACTCATACTCAGCCTATCTGACTCCTTACTGACTTGTCCCTGTGGACTATCAGTTTAGTTGAGTAACTTCAGGATCTTCCTGACTGAGTGTGTTAGAGCATTTTTCTGAGCATTCAGAAAAATCTGATATCAGTGTATTCCCCCCCCCATACACTGATTATACTCGTTTTGGGACCAACAATTTCAAAATTCCTCAATTCTCATTAATTCTGGCATAAGGAATTAATCTCGGTCTTATATTTTAATTGTTTAATCTTGACCATACATTTTAATATTTTATAAATATATATATTTTATATAAATCTTATAAATATATTCATAATATCTAATCTTATATCTATTTTTTTAATTTCAACCGTTTATCTTAATTTCTATACTTTTATAAATTTCGACTCTATAAATATTATTATTCTCATTTTTAACCTTATTTTTTCGTGCATCTCTTGCTTTTTATTTCTCTTCTGATATTATTATTTATCGTATTCTGATATTCAAATTGTTTATTTATCTTTTATGTTCAATTTTTTTTTGCAGGTTCATATTTTACATCTAATAATTAGGTGAAATATTTTTTTTTTCTATTGCTACACAATTTTCGTGAATTTCTTTTGAAGATAATGGTTTTCGTGGTTTTTTATTTGATTTAAAATTTTGATGTTTGAATTGTTTATTTATCATTTTAATGTTCTCTTTTTTGTATGTTCGTACTTTACATCTAATAATTTGACGAGATACTACTTTTTTCTATTGCTACACAATTTTCATTGTTTTCTTTTGTTTGTAATGTTTAATTGCTACAATTGCAGATCTGCTCATTTGATAGACAAAAACTTATATAGAAATTTCTACGGTAGAAAATTCTAAAAATAAACTAAAAAATAGAATGAATTCACGCGCGCCAGCGCCAGTGAATTAATTTATGCACACTCCCGAATTGAAACATTTTCCATGTATTAGTTGAAACTTGAAAGCTGTTAGCCTTTTCTTCTTCTTTTTTGGTTGATTTAAAAAAAACATAATTAAATAATATTATATAATAAATTTAAATTTTTGCTCTAAATTTGTGTTAGTATATGAACAAATGCGTATTACTATAAGAAAAAAATGTAAGTTACTTTTCGGACTAAATATTGTTATTTTATGTATAATTATTTATTTGTATAAAATATATATTTTTCATAGTAATATAAGAGAAATTTATATTAATATAAAAAAAATAGTTTTTTCATAAATATTTATTTATTTTTATAGAAATAAATTTTTTTTTAATATAATAAAATATATAAAATAGTAAAAATTATGTTTACATGAATCGATATATCTAAATTTGAAGGGATGATGATTAAAATAAAAATACATATTTATTCTTATAAAAATACATTTTGTCCTTACAGTAATACACATTTGCTAATATAGTAACATACATTTGCCCATATAGTAACACTAACTGAAGAGCACATATGTGTTACTATTAGAGCAAATGTGTGTAACTATCTTATAAAAAGTTGTTATTTTACATATATTCATTTGTTTGCATATAATAAATAATTTTTCACATAATGTAATAGCAAAATGTGTGTTACTATAAAAACAAATATTGATTATTCACAAATATTTATTTATTTTTATAGAAATAATTATTTTTTTCATATAGTAATATGTGTATTACATGAAACAATATACCTAAATTTAAAGGGATGATGAGTAAATTAAGAAACACATATTTATTCTCATAAAAATATATTTTGCCCATATAGTAGCACAAACTGGGAGACAAATGTGTGTTACTATCTTATACAATGTTGTTATTTTACATATATTCATTTATTTTTATAGAATAAATGATTTTTTACATAATGCCAGAGCAAAATGTGTGTTACTATAAGAACAAATATTGATTATTCACAAATATTTATTTATTTTTATAGAAATAATTTTTTTTTCATATAATAACATATGTATTACATGAAATAATATACCTAGATTTAAAGGGATGATGAATAAATTAAGAAACATATTTATTCTCATAAAAATATATTTTGTCTTCATAGTAACACATATTTACTCATATGGTAACACAAATTGGGAGACAAATGTGTGTTACTGTAAGATCAAATATGTATTACTATATGTGTAAATATTTATTTGTAACATAATATTAAATGAATATATTTTAATTAAGACAATAAAAATAAAATACTAAAATAAAATTTAAAAACAAGTATTAGCCAACAGAAAGCTGTTGGTGTGGGGGCCTTTGGAAAATTATATGCATGGGTGGGGAGAGGCAGTAGTATGCATGGTTTGGGGAAGGAGATATTAACGGATTGGGAAGTAAACATCATCAATACATGCGCGTGGGCTTTTTATTTCTTTTTTTCTATAATCGAAAATTTTTACGGTAGAAATTTTTACGCAAGTGTTGCTCTTTGATTTAAGATTTTGATGTTTGAATTGTTTATTTGTCTTTTTAGTATTCTCTTTTTTTTTTCATGTTGTTAATATTCTGATATTTGAATTGTTTATTTATCTTTTTGTGTTTAAGTTTTTGCAGGTTCGTATTAAGATAATTTTGTACGCGCCATATACACCATAAATTATTTTACATCATAAGTTATTCACAATTCTAGAAAAATAGATGTTATATAGCATAATATTATGTATACGTTGTGCATGTGCACATATTTTTTAATTACTTAATTTATTTTCCATAATATTGTGTATGCATTGTGCATATACATATTTTTTAATTACTTAATTTATTTGTTATGAATCAAAAGTATAATATTATTATATATAAAAAAGGTTAGTTTTTAGAATATATGAATATTGTGATATTAATATAAATAAATTATAATAATACGAAATTATTATTTTTCATAAATTATTTTCAGATTTATAATCTTTTGTTATTATCATGAGTGACTAAATCTTATTCTATTTTTTTAAAAATAAAGAATAAAATAAATCTTATGAAATATTATCTCTTGATTTTATTTATCTAATCCTCTTCTCTTATTATCATTGAAAGAGTAACTAAATCTTATGATATTATTTTTTAATCATAACAAAATAAATCTTATATAATCATAACAATACGATCTAATAAATATTATGTTCTTAATTTTCTTTAGAAATACTTATATAATGGAATAAAATAAATATTTCTTGATTATATCTAAATATAAAAAATTAAATCTTTAATATTTTTTTATTTTCTTCAAATATGACAAACTAAATCTTATAATTTTTTAACTTTTGATCCTCATTTCAATTCTATAAACATGATAAATTAGAAATTTTTATATCAAAATATATTTCAATTCTAAATGATTACTATTTCTATGAGTTATTTTTTTATTTTCTTTATCTAATTAATTATAAATTTTATTTGCACAATATTTAATCAAATCAATACAAAAAAAATTATGTAAATCACATAAAAATTGATTATCTTATAATTGAGTATTATATTTATTAGAAAATTAATTAAATCACAAAAAATATATAATTTTTTCTCTTATACATTCAATTTTTATTTCATACCGCGAAATTCGCAGGTATAGATACTAGTATATATATATATATATATTGTGATATATAGGTAGATATATATGTGTATGTTAAAAAGTATCGAAATTGAATAATCAAAGCAACCAAAGTAAAATATAACAAAACTCAAATTCCGCAAAAAAATACTGTCAATAGAAAAATATTACCTAATGACATATGTAATATATAATATTAGTATTATAATAATACAATATAAAAATAAATATTTATCTTGTACATAAGTTATGATGAAAAATATCATTTTGCTGATAATTAATTTTTTAAATGAACCAATATATATATATATATATATACATATTTAATGAATTAATTATTAATTTTATTTATTTATTCTAATATATATGTATATATATATGGGGCACTTACACCCCGGGCCCATTTATGTGTCTAAACTACAATTATGGACTTTACACTTTTATTCTAACATGGGGAGCCAAAAACAGGAAAAGTGATACACAAGCTAAAAGCACATAATAGGGGAACAGACAGTTACAGACTAGGGGAGTATAGGCTACCCCTTGTGTCTGTTTACTGTGGAAAAAGCGACAATTCTTTACACTGATTTGATGTAAAGCAGCTTTTTTTTACACAACCAAGAAAGGCTATTGATAAACATTACACGCAAACATTTTTTGAAACAAATTGGAAGAGAGGACGGACACTGTGCATTTGTGGGGGAGAAGACGAAAGGTTACCTTACATTCCAGACCGATGTATGTCGTTTCTTTCTGAATTTCTTCCATTTAAAGCATCAATTTACGATTCGTCGCCGGAATTCGTAGGTTGATTTATGTTTTTATTTCGTCGGTTATGGCTAAAAGGGTATTAGATGATTTAATTAGGGAACTAGGGCTATATTTTTTACACGACCACACTCACTCATACCAACGAAATACAAATTTAAATAAAATACAACCCTAAAACTGGCTATAATTTATTTTTTCTATTTCGACAACATAACACTATATAAAACCCAATAACCTGTTTACATTCACAAGAGTAGTTTCAAACCACACAAGTAACTACTCCACCTCCAAAACCATACAACAGAATCCATAATTTTACAATATAGTACAATACAAGTTTAAAACAGACATAATATACTAACAGAAGCAAAACAAGCCACGGTCCTACCCGAAGGTCGTCATCTATGTACACCGCAACTCAAAAAGCCTGCAAAAGCGCCGCAGCTACTCCAGTTTCATCACCAGATCACATATCATCGGGGTAACCTACAATGCATAAACTAAATGAGATTTATAAATCTCAGTAAATAGAAATTATGCATGATGATGTGATTCTTTTAAAAACCTCCCCATGCACTCCCTTTTGAAATCACCAATTTATTTATGAAGACTCTCTAGGGCCCTATCTAGACACACTGTTATACACCGGCACGAGCACACAGCTCCAATATACACATAATCAAATGCCAATATATGTATCCCGACGTTGGGCCCATCCTCTTGTGGCCCAATTCTGGGTTCGGACCTCACATACGTCCACATGTCCACCAAGAAGTCATCCCCCACGCCGACCCATGTCAGTGAATCCAGGGATCTACCCTCTAGGGACCACTGAGATCCATCACCAAACGTGATCCCCTGTCCCCTCCAGAAGTCCCCCCACGGAAACACCCAAAATATAATCACATAAGGCGTTGGCCCACACCAGGTAGCCTACACCAGTTTTCCACGCTGGGTTTCCCTGGGTCGCTTCTTCCCAGGTCGCCTCTTCCACCCTCGGTGTATAATCAGTTGCCGCTTTCAGAAAATCAATTAATTTCAATGCATGATGCTCGTGCAATCAATGATATTTAACAACATTCATAGATTATTGAAAATCACAGGTTCAGTCCACAACAATTATGGAGCTCACCGACTCCTTTTACAACAAACATAGAGCTCACATGCTCATTCCGCATCACTTAGAGCTCACATGCTCATTCAACATAACATATAGAGCTCACAAGCTCATTCCACATCAAATATATAGCTCGCAAGCACATTTCATATAATCGCAGAATATAATTCACATATTACAATCCACTTAATTTCACATATTATCACTCAAACATAAATAAATCATAAAATAATATGTTTATGCATTGTAGTTGCAAATGAATTTCTACTTACCTCAAACCCGCAAAGCATTAATAATTCAAACTCTTAAACCCATTTATCGTCTTCCACTATAAAATTTAATAAAAATAAAGAATAAATATTACATCAAACTATTAATAATTAACTATATTAGCAAAGTATTTACCAAACTCGTACTTATATATAATTTTCTCAAATCTACTTATAAGTTAAACATAGTATAATACAAGTAAATCTTTTTTCATTAACGCCTAACATACTCTGTACTAATGAATTTAAATCATACCTAACTTACATATGTTGTAGACTAAAAATAAAAATCAAGTAAATAATTGAAATTACTACAAACCTCAGTTCCGTCTTCAACACTTCTATCTTTCTTTTCTTTTCTTTCGACAGTATCCCACTCAGAGCTCCCTTCGCAAGCTTTCTATCTCTAGTGTGAATGTGAATTGGGTGGAGTTTGGGTTATAAACCCAACTCCACCGCCATATCTAATCTTTTTTTTTATTAAACTTACTTGCTAAGTTAGTAAGTTACCGCCACACACACACACACATATATATAATTGTGACATATTTGTACAATAGTTCTCCTGTTGGATATAAAGAATAATTCTCTTAATAAACTTATCCACTATTTCTAATACTATTATTTTATTACTAGGCTAGTAATTCTTTTAATGCATGATCACTTAATTCTTATGACACACACAAGTTATGCACGCATAATGTATATATACAACTATAATTTCTTACATCATCTATATATCTTAATTTCTACTTAATTACTACAATATACCAATCCAACAAATAATTTAACATTTACAAGTAAAATAATTAACACAACATCACAAATAACATATGAGTAATATAAAATATACTCAAATAGTAAATATCATGATAATAAATTAAAATGCACATAATGCATAAAATATATCCAAGCAATTATAAATCAGCACATAAATAATTTAAATGCACACCAAACATGAAATATATAACTAAGCACTTAGCATATAAGTAAATAAAATGCAAGCAACACATGGAGTATATTGGCCAAACGAGTAGTGAGAAACTCGGGTATCACAATTTTTTAACCATTAAACTAGACATTTTTTTCCAATAGGCATAATAACACATAATCTGAAGGTGTTTTCCATTTAATACGCTATTTGCATGACCAGAAAACGAGCGAGACACCACAATGGCGAGAAGAAGGACGATGGGCGCGCACGTGGATGAGAGGAATATGTGACGAGAAGATGACGCACGGAGAAGGCACCACAGACAAAGAGGTAATGATGTTTAATTACAAATTTAGAGACCGTTAAGGTGCGCGTGATTGTGGGAAAAGAGATTAGGTGGGAAACGGCCATATGAGGGTATGTGTAGTCAATGGAAACTGAATGGTACACAAAATATGTGTACTATTGGTTTTGTTTGTGTACCAATTTGTAATTGTGTGTACCACTGTCATTTTGTGCTATAGACGACCACATGTGGTTTAGAAGAGTAAAGTTAATGTGTGTGTGAATGGTAGTGTCGATTCATGGAACATAATTTAAATGTGACTGGTATTGCAAAAGTAATATGACTGAGGTGTTTAGAGCAAGATTTAAAGGTGGACCAACTTGTAATCGTGTGTACAACTGTGACTTTGTTTTATAGACGACCACGTGTGGTTTAGACGAGTAATTTTAATGTGTATGTCAATGGTAGTGTCGATTCTTGGAACAGTAGTTAAAATGTGAGTGATATTGCCAAAGTAATATGACTGAGGTGTTCATAGCAAGATTTAAATGTGTGTGATTGGTGTTGCAAGATTTAAATGTGTGTGATTAGTATTGCCAAAGTAATATGACTGAGGTGTTTATTAAACTTTTGTGTCGATTCTTGGCAGGAAGAATGACGCCTAGCCATCAAAGTTCCACACCCGAAAATGGTATCCTGAAAACTTTGCAATTGATATCCATTTACATGCATTGGCTATATACGTACGAACGTGTTCTTATAAAAGAGTATCGTTGTCCTTTGTAGATACACGTAATCGGTTGAGGCAAGGGACAAGAAACGGTGTACCCAGACATCATCCAAATAATGGTCCACGTGGACGAGGTAGGCAATTAACATTTTGTTGTGGTGTGTATATAATGTATTCATTTTCATGACAACCCTTCTATGACCAATGATTACATGTTTGACAATATCATACAAAAATAAATTTCCAAAAGGAATTTCAACTGTAATCTGAAAGACTTATTATCATTTCGAGGAGATGAACCTGGTACGTGAAAGGGATTTTAATTTTAGAGGACATTCTATATGCATCAACGACCGATTCCAGTGACACAGATATGGGGTCCCAAAAACAGCTTTGGTAATATATGTATTTTGCATTCATATTTTCAAGTTAGTGTATGTCCAGGAAAGCTTTATGATTCATATTGGTTTGCATTATGTACTTGATTCCTGTAGGTGATAAATGTGCTGATGATGGTAAGAACTGTTTTAGGAGTAATCTGGGAACAGTAGTTAAGGAAATACAAGGTTTGTGATTCAACTGACAGAAATACGAAAGACACCCTTCTGGCTGCTCTTTGATGCAATTCGAACTGTAGATTATGGACGTTATAAGAGTATGTGGCACAAGAAGGAGAATTATATAAAGCAAATAATGAGCATGTTTGACCAGCGTTCAGGCGAATTTATAATTGGGGGAGAGAAAATGACTATCACAACGAGAGATGTGCAGCTCATCTTTGGGATAATTTGTGGTACAACACAAATACCAATGCAGAATAGCGACTACGTTGTGCCAACTTGGGTAGCTAGATGTTTTGAGAAAGAGGCTACTGGTGAAAGGGGTGGGTATCTCTTGACGAAGAGTTTTATTTATTCAAGACTTAAGACAGTTATGCGCTTAACTGATGCCAGAAGCAATGGAGATGTAGCAAGATTGACTCACCTATATTTGATGGCCGCCTTGCTAACACCCGGGAGGAATACATCTGTACCATGGCACTACACAGTCTACCTGGATGAAGTTGAGACACCACGAGGTAGAGGGATTGAGACACCACGAGGTGTAATGGGTAGCCAAGGGATAGGAAGTGTAGGGGGTGTTCAGGCTGCAATCTTTGGGAGTAAGATGTCAAGTGAGCCCGGGAGTTCAAAGATTGTGGAGGAAAACATACAGTCAATTAACGGGAATAGTGACACAAAGGGTGATGTGTCCGAGAAGAACAAAGAGGTATATGGGGGTGTGATGGGGGGTGGAAAGGGATGTGCATGCAGGGGGCATGGCTTTAGTAGATGCAAGACATTAGAGGATTTCATATCTGAGTTAAGAGTAGAAAATGGAAAACTTGTGGATGAGATTACAAAGCTCAGGGAAATCATGGATGCTAAAGATGGGTAGCTTCATGAGTTGAGTAGACAAAACCGTGAGAAAGACAATAACCAGACAATTTACTACAACCAGAGAGTGGGGTTAGAGGCACAAGTAAAGGAACTTGAAAGAAGAAATCAAACAACTGAGGGAGACCTGGAGAGATTGAAGGAGGACGTACAGCGAAAGGAGAGTGAATTGAATAAATAGAGCATAGATTATGAAGACAAGATTGGGATTAAAGACAACGAGATCATACAACAGAAGAAGGAGATGATTCAACTTAGGGATGAGCTGAATGACACACAGAAGCAGTTGAATGCTTTTACAAACCCAACAACCACACAAATCCTTGAAGATGAACGGACAATGAAGGTGGTGGATACTATTGCAGATCTCTCGATTACCAAAAATCAGAAGGAGAAGTTGGAGAATGAGAACGCAAGCCTGACTGATACAATACAGAGATTTGAGATGATAGACAGAGGGGGTGAGAGCACCGATAACAGCGAATCACCCAAGGCAAAGAAAAAGAGATCAAAGAGGGCTTTCTCACCAAGCACAATAACAAGAAATGTAAAAGCACAGACACAGAGCGATGATAGGAAGGCTAAGGAAATAACACCACAGATGAATACAAGCGAAATGGTGGCGTTACACGAAAGACAAGCTAGGCAGAAGACGATGAAATAGGACATGTCATTCAACGCTGTCCGGTAGACAACCAATGAGGTGAAAGCAAGGATAGATGAGTGCTGGGCACAGGGTGGAGAGGGGTAAGTCAATGTGTATTATATTTACTATTTCAATTTTATGGCTCAGAAAAAATGACTCAAACAACAGGATGGAAAAATACATATGATAACACTAAATATAGAGAGTATAATATGAAGACACCATATGAATTAAATACAACACTTGAAAATTCATTGAGTTCACTGATTCTTAGAATGACACATGCATTGGTATCTATGGTGTAGGTGCATAGCCTGGAGCAAGCATGATGCAATGGGAATTGTACACATAAGAGATATCTTAGCAATCCTGCACCATGAAAGGCTGTCAACAGGGGTATAATATATATATATATATACATATATATATATATATATATATATATATATATATATATAGATATGCATGTATCTATTTTCTTTTTGTTGTGTGACATATTACATGTGGCAGGAGCACATTGTTATGTAGCATCCAGCTGACATGAATGGGATACGTCGGTTGATGTAGTGAATTGTGGAAAATATATGCTGAATTATTATGTCTGAGAATGTTGTGCCTTTGCAGGTAAATGATGCTGTAAATGAAATACATATCTTTGGAAACAAGTTCACATGTTGTCATTTTCTCTGCATCTTGTTGGGTAGGAACAATATTCAAAAATAACATGAACAACAAATGGTTGAACTATTTATGTATGTAAGCAATGCAATTATTCTTGTAGGAACTCATAGTGGCTAACAGGAATGGCCGGAGTCGTAGTTTGGTGCAGCTTGTTGATAAGCGTTTGGAGAATGTTGGGATGAGTGACATCTTGTTGTTCCCCTTGCTAACTAGAGATTATGAGAATGCACCGGGTAATATGGGGGACCAGTGGACTCTGTTAAAATTGGATCTCAACACGTGCCAATGGAGTTTCTACAATTCGATGTTACCACTGTCAAAACATGCAAAGGACGTACACCGTGAGAGAGCGGAGATTTTGGTATGAAGTAGAAAAGCTCAGACATTTAACAAATTTCATTGTGAAAACTCATTTTGGTAGTTCTCCATTTAAATAGGGGACAATGTAGCTGGTATGTAACTCGTGTCATATTTTGTGTTTTGTAGATTGACTATGTGTTGCAACGATTGACCTCGATGACACACCACTCCCCGGGAAAGCGTCAGATGATGCGGAATACCGAATCAAATCCCCTTGTGGTCCCGTGCCTCCAGCAGGAACCGGATACTGTAGACTGTGGTGTGATCAGATGCTTCAACATGGAGTCCAAGATAATGAAGAAGAGTATCACCAAAATGAATTTCACAAAAAGGACATCGGGTCATTACTGAGCGCGTATGGTGGAATGGTTTCTTGTCCCGGAAGATGCATGAGGTGGATTATTTTAACACTGTTATTTTTTGGGGTAGATTTTAATTCACGTCGGATGATAACTTGTGTTCACTGTTAATTTGCATGAAGTTTGTAAGGATTGATGTAAGGATGTGTGGTGACGATTGTATGGTGTCTGTGTGATGGTTTTATAAATTACGTATGTTAATGTGTGTTAGGGTTGCATAAAAAGCTCGTATGTTAATATGACAAGGGGGTGGAGTACGGGTGTGAATTGGTTGATGGTGTATATTGGTATGGGTATAGGGCAGTAAGTATGGTGGTCTGGATGGGCACTAAATATGGCACGTTGTAGTATAGGATAGTGTGTACTGTGCACATGTGCATTTGCGTACCAGTAAGGGTAATTGTGTACTGAGGTTCATGATCGTGTACTGTCAAGGCCACCTCGTGTACATGTTACATACAAAGGTACACATTAGTGTACTGAAGTATATGTTTGTGTACTGTACATGCAAATTGTGTACTATAAGGATGAAAAATGTACACATTTTGAATGATGTGGGATATTCACACAGGAAAATAGGAATATTGGTAAACAATAATACAATGTAAAAAGAAGAGAATAATACACAAAGGGATTGTATATTTTAATGAATACATAATACGCATCACAAAATGTTTAGTACACAACCGGTATATAAATCACTTGGTGCCACGTCTCGGTATGTGCATATTACTAAATAAGCATTACATACAATTAAACACTACCATTTCGTATTGCATACAAAATATGCAGTACATACAATTAATTTATACTCATTAATCACGAAAAAATGGTGAGATAAACCAGGTAAAATACCCACAGTGGTCATATGGACTAGTGGCAATACAATAAGTACTTAAAGAGTGTCTAATTGCAAGAAGATGATCACCAAGAGTGTCTAATAATAATTGCTGTAAATCACGTCAAATTGCAAGAAGATGGTAATGTTATGTGTATTAAATAGAATATATAATTTTCACCAAATTTTTTACTTACACAACGTGCCTCTATATTCTCCTACACGAATATGTGGTTTCTTAAATAATACAAATGATGCTGGTACATTTTTTCATTAATCACGAAAAAATGGTGAGATAGACCAGGTAAAATGCACTAAGTTCCTTCAAAAATTATTACCCAAAGTTGTCATATGGACTAGTTGCAATACAATAAGTACTTAAAGGGTGTATAATAATAATTGTTGTAAATCACGTAAAATTGCAAAGAATATGGTAATGTTATGTGTATTCCGAGTAATAGAATATATAATTTTCCAACCATTCGAGAGAAAATCGAAATAGAATGTACAATTATAACAACGGTGGAATGTTTATACCAATGAGCACACAATCATTGAATCAGTGTCAAAAGGTGTGGTATACCCTTCAATCAATGTCCAGTGGAATCTTTTGGAAAAAAACAATAGTCAATTAGAAGTTTTTTGGCAGGTATGGGACAATAGAAAACAGGACAAAAACCTAGTACACATTTATTAGAGTGCGACTGAGATAAAAAATGTTTATTATGATGATGTGGCTAGAGAATAGAATGCGGGAAAGTGTGTGCATGTAATATTCTTGTAATAAATTGACAGCCAACGAACAAAAAATAATACTAAAAAAGGAAAGGTTCTGTAAACAGCGGAAAACTAAATACTGCAGCTTGGGCATTAAAGTGGGGTTTCACCATACACATCATCAGACTACATATATATATATATATACTTTACCGTCAGACCTACTCAGTTTGTTTAAGTTGTAATACAAAATTGCATTACATAATAAAAAAAAATGTAGGTAAAAAGTGTAATATATACTAATATGCATCATAACCTAAAGTGCCCTAATAGCAAAATAAACTTCGCAAACCAACAAAAGGTGAAACCGGTGCACTATCACGTAAGACGGGCAATGCTCTGGGTGAAGTGGAACACACTGCAACAATGATAGTGCCAGTTGGGTCCATTGACAGGTATGTATCAGATCATTGGTTGGCGAATAAGCGTAAATCTCTCTTGCGTGCAACAGAAACTGGCAATGCTCTCAATCCTCACAAGAGTTGAGATCTGCCAGTTGAGGCACCCACCTACATACACCGCTGGGGACCAAACCGGGTGTTCGTAGGGGAACTCCCCGACTTGCCTCCACATTCTGGCATTGGTAGAGTACTGGACTTCTGACTTGTATTCGGGCGTGAAGAGGACTATACGAACAACCTTGTATTCGGTTGTGCCAGGGACACAACCAAGTCCAAAAAAAGTGGAGGCAAACATCGCCCCATTTGGGTACAATATCTTCGGAGTGGGGATCTCCCAATACTCACGTAAAATCAGATTTCTGATGAAGAACCTGTCATCTATAGTGCAGTTCAAGACGAACCCATTGCAACTCGCCAGCGTGTACCACTGTGGATCGCCGTCCAT
Source organism: Prunella vulgaris (assembly GCA_026898435.1). NCBI lineage: Eukaryota > Viridiplantae > Streptophyta > Magnoliopsida > Lamiales > Lamiaceae > Prunella > Prunella vulgaris. The sequence goes on along the minus strand of JAPKLY010000066.1, from coordinate 338,584 downwards.
GATCGAGCGTCGGTTCCCCTCTTCCAAAGGGCTGTTCGGTTCATACCCAATTGGGTAGAATCCCATCTGTGACTGAAGGATAAAACCAACCCGATTCTGAGCTTTCATGGCGGATAGATGCTTGACACCGGTGAATAACCTGTCGGATATGGTCGCAAGCTAAGATGTGCTCACCCTTTTCATCTCACCCATATATTCACAAGGCACTCGAGATATAATATCCTCCATAATCTCATTGGGAAAGACGGTGCCCCCGAGATTTGATGATGGAGGAATGTGGACTCGCTTGGGGCTCGAAAAAGACGAAGATGCTGACGCCATGGGAGTATTTGTGGATGGTGTAGGAACATTTAGTGGTGGAAGGTTTTGGTGGTGTATCACTAGGTGGAGGGTAACAATGGTGGATGTTGCCATTTTTTATGGGAAAACCCAGAGATGGACTAGATGTTTTTGTAGGTGGTATAGGCGACGTTTGAGAAAGGTGGTGGGATTTTTCTGGCCAAGACAAAATCTGAAAAAGAAATGTGGGATAGATTTGTACAGAGAAGACACGTGGCTGATGGGGGCAACACTCACACACTAAAAAAAGATAATTCCCGAGGTTGGGTATCAAATGTCCAACAAAAAAAAGAAATTTACAAATGGGGGGCGCGACGGTCGAGAAAGAATGATTATGAACATTAAATGAGAAGTCATTTCTTCTTGACTTGGCGAAACAAATAGGTGCGAACTACAATTATTGATATACAATTTGGGCAAATTGTATATGTTCGAGGTGTGGACAACATAAGTGGAAATGTTTAATTTTCATGGGTAATTGATATGTAATTAATGGAATAAAAAAAATTGGGAATATACAACATATTTAATGGTTACTTATTTATCCTACACAAAAATTATTTAAAGATTGGAAAATTTCAAAGATGTTCTGTATTATAGACAATTAGCAAATTAAAAATAAATAAATAATTGATAAGAAATAAAGGGTGTAGCAAAACGAATGAATATTTTTTTCATATAATGGACAGTAAATTGTACAAGTTAACGAAAATAAAAGATGTACAAACATCAATTGTAGTATTTAAGAACCCACATATTTGTATAGGAGAATATAGAGGCACGATGTGTAGGGAATCAAAATGTTGAATGCACGATGTGTAGGGAATCAAAATGTTGAATTAAACGAAAGTTATTTGTATTGTTATATAATAACAGTGTAACAATGTAAAAAATCTACACAATAACAGTGTAAAAATCTACACAATATTATTGTAACAGTACACGGGGTCCCAAAATGTATTAATATTTAATGGAATTTAAAATTTCCATGTAATTTGGAATATACAACATATGTAAATGGGGGTATTTAGTTATCCTAGACAAGAATTATTGACTAATCTAACTGGGGTAATTAATTATCCTAGACAATTAACAAGGTAAAAAATTGAATCATTACCTAGAGATTAAAGCGCCTCTCGAACCGAATGTAAAAACTTTTAATAGAATGGAAAGTAAAATTTTATAGAGTCACGGAGTTAAAATGTACCAGCATCATTTTTATTATTTAAGAAACCAAATATTTGTGTAGGAGAATATAGAGTCACATTGTGTAAAGAAAAAAAAATTGGTTAAGTAAACGGAAGTATCGTATTTGTATTGTTATATATTAATCGCGTAACAATCTACACAATAATATAGTAACAGTACTTGGGGTCCCAAAACGTATGAATATTTAATGGAATTTAAAAAAAGAAACAATTATTTTGGAATACACAGCATATGTAATGGGGCTTATTATTTATCAAAAACAAAATTTATTGTATAATTTATTAAAATGTGCTACTGAATATAAACAAATGGTGCTACTGGGCTCTGTAAGGAAAAGACCGAAAAAATTCAAAAAACATGTGATGTTCTGTATTCTGGAAAATTAACAAGTAAAAAACCAACAATCAATACTTAGAGATATAACGCACAGCGAAACGAATGAAATTATTTGTTTAAATAATGGAAAGTAAATTGTATAGATTCACGGAAATAAAAAATGTACAAACATCGTTTGTATTATTTTTCCTTTCAGAAACCACATATTTGTATAGGATAATATATAGGCAAGTTGTGTAGGGAAAAAATGTTGGATTAAACGGAAGTCACTTATTTGTGTTGTTATATTTGTGTAGGAGAATATATGTGTAAGGGAAAAAAATTGGTGAAGTAAACGGAAGTATCATATTTGTATTGTTATATATTAATCGCGTAACAATGTACACAATAATATAGTAACAGTACTTGGGGTCCCAAAACGTATGAATATTTAATGGAATTTAAAAAAAGAAAAAATTATTTTGGAATACATAGCATATGTAATGAGGGTAATAATTTATCATGAACAAAATTTATTGTATAATTTATTAAAATGTGCTACTGAATATAAACAAACGGTACTACTGGGCTCTGTAAGGAAAAGACCGAAAAAATTCAAAAAACATGTGATGTTCTGTATTCTAGAAAATTAACAAGTAAAAAAACCAACATAAAAAATTAGAGATAAAACGCACAGCGAAACGAATGAAACTATTTGTTTAAATAATGGAAAGTAAATTGTACAGATTCACGGAAATAAAAAATGTACAAACATCATTTGTATTATTTTCCCTTTAAGAAACCACATATTTGTATAGGATAATATATAGGCACGTTGTGTAGGGGAAAAATGCTGGATTAAACGGAAGTAACTTATTTGTGTTGTTATATATTAACGGCGTAAAAATATATACAATAATATTGTAACAGTACTTGGGGTCCCAATACGCATGAATATTTATTTTCGTAATTGTTGATGGATTTTATTAGTGATAGGATTTAATGGTTGTTATGTACTAATAATCGCACCAAACAATAAGCAAGATATTTTGTTCTCGACGATATAATATAGAGAGAGAGAGAGTAGTGAGAGTTAGAAAGAGAAAGTGTGTTGTGAATAATGAACTTGGAGAGAGAAAATGTGTACATGAGACCTATTTATAGGTTTGCATGTTGAGAGATGGCACCTTGTGAGCCTACTTGGCTTTAGGTGCTGACAAGTGTCCTTGACACTTGTCCTTACTCACTACTATGTTTCTGTTACATTGTTTCGTCCTACTACATCACTACTAGTTCCCTATACAGCTAGTGTCCATACTCTGGACTTGGGCGAGCTTCTCCGCGAGCTCCATTGCCTTGTGCCATTTTGGGGTAGTGTGGTGATGGACTTCAACTTGGTCTCTTAGGTATGGGCGAGCTCCATGGCGAGCTTCCTCACAAGCAGGCGAGCTCCCTTTCGAGCTCTCCCTCTCTCCTGGTCTTGGTCAACTATTGACTCGTCCATAGGCATCTAGGCGAGCTCCCATAGTCCTTAGGTGTCTGGGCGAGCTCCCTAGAGTTGACTTGGTTAAGATTGGTGACGTGTCTTCTAGGTATGTCAGTGAGCTTCTCAGCCTTGGTTAATTAATCTTGTAATCACCTATTAGTAGTTCGCCTATCAACATTTACCCCCCAGCTCGTCCACATCATGATGCTTCTAATGTGTGGGCGAGCTGATTTGCCTTAGTTGGTGTGAGCTTGAGTGTAGGCGAACTTCTTCTTGGTGTAGTGCTGAGCGTCTCGGCGAGCTAACTTGTGGCGGTGGGCATGCTAATGTGGTGCGGAGATCGAGGCATCGTGCATGCCTTTTCACACCTCATTTCCCGCGCCCATCATGCCACTACTTTCAAATTCTTGCATATAGGTCCTCAAACTTCTTGGAAACCACACTTCGCCCACTTGCCTATAAATATGAGAAATCACTTTCATTTCCCACTTTTACATCTTCGAATTTTTCAGAGCACTCTCAAGCATTCCAAGCATTTTTCCTGTGATTTTTATCCTTGCATTATCGGATCTTCACCAAAATTTTCAAGGTAGTGCAAAAGTTCTTTTTTCCCTAAACTTTTTCTTTCACATTTCTTTTCCCTTCTTTTCTTCATATTTTTCGGTGTTCACCATTTATTCCGGCCAAAACCTTTGAATTTTCCGGCCACTGGAATTTTGAACCTTCACCAACCTTTGAGACCTCGCCCACATCATCTAAATATGTCACCCCAATCTTCGAGCCGAACCCTTTCGAACCGCAATCCCGAAAAGCGACCTATGGCCGAGAATGAGCCGATTCCTCAAATTATTCCTATAATGATCGGTTCGAGCTCCGAGGTAACCTTGGTAGCTCGCCCAAACTCTGGCGAGCTACTTGGCGAGGTTCGCATAGAGTCAAGCTAGAGAGCCACAAATTCCAGGGGTGGTTCTGAGGAGGTATTTCGCGAGGTCTGGGGAGACGAAGAGATCGCCCATGAAGAGAGGGTTGCTGGTGGCAATGAAGAGGTCGCTGAGGATGAGGTAGCCAAAACCGACGAACAGGCTGGCGACCTTGAAGAAGATGAGGATGAGGAGCTCACTTTGGATTACTTCCATGCCATCAATTTTCCTGGACCCAGCTCCCTGAACACAATATCCCTATCACCATCGAGCACGAGTTTGACTGGGTGGAGTATGTGGAGAGGTTCCAGGCGAGCTTTCCCACACCTCAGCGAACTGTCGAGGATGAGGTGAGGAAATCTGACTTCAAAGCGAACACGATAGAGAGTATCATCTTTCCATCTGTTCTTCCCCATCTTCGTGAGAAGTGTCGTATCTCGCTGAACATTCATCTTTATGCTCCGGGAAAGAAAGAGCGAGCCGACCTACCTCCTCCGGGTCTCACTGCTATCAATGTCCACACATTAGAGGCTGGGCTTACACTTCCCCTGCATCCCATCATTGGACAGTTCCAGGCGGACACCAACCTCGCCATTATTCAACTGACGCCGAACGCTTGGAGCAGTTGGCTGGATTGGAAGGAGCAGTTCTTCTTCATTGGAGGAGACTGGTGAGCTTCGACCAATTACCTCGGATATAGGGGTCGTATCGATTCTTGTTAGAATACGGGGAGGCTAGCAGTAGGTGTATACTTTTGGTGAGCGTGGGTCGGATTAGATTTACTAATCTAATCTCCCTTTTTTGCAGCTCTTAAGCATCACAAACCCGGTCGCATACCTCCCAACGTTTCCAAGGCTTTGAATTCGTGCGCACGGTGTGCTGTTTGAGGGATCGCGAGGATCGGGACATCGAGCACCTGAGCAGGTTCCACTGCAGGCGAGCTGCCCTTGAAATAACATCTCCTCATCATCGCACTGCCCAAGCTCCGAAGTTTCCAGGTTATCCTCACATCTTAAGATAGTTCGCCAGCTTGCAGTAGCTCGCCAACCTAGTTATTTCAGCTTTCATTCTTTTCAAAAATCTAAACTCTTTTTTTTTACTTGTGCAGATCAAGGCGTGACAGTCGCCCTCACACCCGCCTAGGTCCCCGAAGCCTTTGACACCCAGGTGATGTGGTATTATTTTTTTCGTGTTCAGTTGTGATCTCAAATCATGGATTAGTTATCATATCGTTTGTGTTCAACACTTGCTGGAAGTATTACTTATTCTAAGATACAATGTCAAAAACTTATAGGTGGCAACCCTTTGAATTGTTAGAATGACCTTTCCCCTCATTTTTTGTTAATGTAGAGTGGACTTTATATGAACAAGTAGCTGTTGCAGCTATAGACTGCCAGCATCTTGATTTGGCAAAGGTAAATCTATTCTCTTTTTGAATAGTTACTTTCCCCTTTATATATGCATGAAATTCTATCTTAATCAGATGTTCTGAAGTGTCTCTACCGAAATTTTGCAGTTGGAACTGTTCATCAGTTCCAATTGGTGCATCATGCAACTAAATAGTGGTATGTGTGTCTTTAATAGTTTTCAAAGTAAGACTACACATATGAACAACAACAATCTTCTCTTTCTGATTTTTATGTGGGCGAGTTCTAAAGGCGAGCAAGAAAACAGAGTCCACAATAGAGCTGGAGACGTGTGCTGGCGAATTTGGAATTTCACAAACCAGAAATAATAGGTGAGTTAATTTTAATCCACTTAATTATGTTTTATGGTTTATAGGTGATTTTTACTAAACGATCAATATGATTAGTTTTGTGAAACTAAAGGGTGCAAAAGAATGGATATTCAAGGGTTAAGTCCTCTAATTCTTTTTTATTACTAACGTTTCAATCTATTTCAGTAATCGGAGCATGAATTTTGATATTTTTGATTTCAGAATTCATTGTCATCTGAGTATTTAAAAGGTTGGGGACAGAATCCTGTGTTTAGTAATCTACTGTAGTGTTACTAAATTGAACCTTAAAACAATTAAATCTATTGGGATTCAAGATGTTATTTCATGGCTTGACTTTGATATGCTGGCTTTATGGCACGACATAATGAATAGATACACTTTCTGTGGTTTATGGTAATTGGATGAGAGTCTATTTTTGGCTCTGGTGTGTGGTTTATGGTAATTGGGTGAGAGTCTATTTTATGCTCTGGTAAATCTCTTGCATAGCTAGATTGATAATAGTGATTTTTGAATGAACAAAAAAGAACCAAATTCTAATAGATGATTTTGAAGGAACAAGTAAAACAATGTTTCTTGTGGATGGGGGTGTCATTAGAAAGGAGAAACTTTTGACATTATCAATTGAGTTATTTTTCATCTGTATGTGATATAATTAAGATTTGATTCCATTAACCTCCAACCTACAAAATTAGAAAGTTCATCTAAAAAATTTGTATATTTGGTTCTAACGAAGCCTGACTTTAAGTTATAAACTATGCCAATTAAAAATGTATTAAAAGTTCCGCAATCACTTCTATACACGACTTTCAATGACTTGAGAAACACTATTCCTCTTTATAACTTTAAACAACTAAGTACTTTCTTTTAAGTTGTCTTATAAACTCTTAATAGCTTAGAAGACTTAATGTTTGAAAATGTGAGGTTTATCATTTAGGCCAGAGTTTTCTTAGATTTCGTTGAGCTTAATAAAACTACTCTAAGAAGGAATCTTATATTATAAGAATATCATGTATGCATACGATGCCTCAGTTTGATTTTGGGTTCCTTCAAGAGAAAATTTTAGCCAGCATTCATCTAATACTTAGTAGTTATTCTTTATAACAAATGCATGTTTTAAGTTTCTTGAAAAAGTTAGAAGTTATGAATATAATATAATCATGCTTTAAATATAGTCTTTATCTTCCTTTTGTTGGTTCAAGATTATACACATGGTATAAATATAATCCTATTTTCCTTCGGCTGGTTCTAGATGATACATATGTTATAAATATAATTCTATGTTCTTTCTCCTGAACATTCTTAAGATATGTCCTAATTTAATAAGAAAAATCTAGAATTTGTACTTACAAGCTATAACGGGGTTGTTGAAAGTAAAGTTTAGGTGCTCAGTCTTTGGTGATTATTGAGCAAGGTGTTGAATTCTGCTTATTCTAGATATTTCTAAAACATATGTAGTATCTCTAATCCTTAAGTTAGAACTTACTATGCTGAAGAATAGTGTGTGATTTTGAAAACATTAAATAGATTAGGATGACTATCTTTATGGTGGAGTGCATCCATGCTTTATAAAATAAAGAATGCATGCAACTAGTTCTTGAGAAAAGTAAGAGTAATGGTGTTTTAATTAATGTCTTGTGGATTTTTTGGTTTCTATAGATGCCCACTGCATATCAAAGAATTTTTTTGCTTGATAGTTTCTTTAGTAGAAAATTTATCCTTGCTCTTATTTAAGGAAGAGCCTCCTTGAATATTTTTCATAGCGACAGTTTCTTCTGTCACGGTTTGCATGGAGAGGAGACTAAGAAAAAGAAATAAATGGTTTGAACATAATGAACTCAGGTGGACCTAGAGACTGGGAGAAATCAGTTGTTACAATGAACTATATGTAGATGTTATGCATTTTAAAGTTCTATTCTTATATAATTTGTCTATTGGTGTTGAAATAATATCAGCGATATATTATAGATGGATGTTTAATTGAAGATGATGATCAGAAACTATCATGCTTCTTCAAATTCTTCAGACCAAAAGCTTGTGCAGATTGAAAAATTCTACACACGTTGGACCATCCATTATTTTTACCTGCAGTCTACACTACATTTAAGGTTATAGATAAACAAAAGAGTATTTAAGTTCTTTCTCCTTCTCAACAAGCAGCCAACAATTGTTACAAAAAATGATGTACAAGGAACAAACATAAATTCTCTATAATTTGTATGACAAACCTAAAAAGGTGCATAAATATTGACTTTTGTATAGTTCTTACTTACATCATAATAAAATTATTTTTGATAGGTTATCCAATTGTGTTCCAAAAAAAGATGCTCAACATCAAGAATTTATTGAGAATGATGGGTAATAAGAAAAAACAATCATATGTATAAATTCGTACATTTTGAGCACATGTTATTCTCATGTAAACATTGTAATCTCATCTATTCTGCAAGCATAATAAGGTTACTAATTTGAAAGGCCTCATGTTTTTTCCAAACATATGTTACATTATCAGCATCTCTTCTTATTATTTGCATTTTTATATTGTTACTTAATGCATTTTTATATTGTTATTTAATTTTATAATTAATTTTTAGTTAGGATTATAATTGTATAAGGTGGGAATCATTCACTATGATGAGTGTCCATTGATAAAGTTCATAATTTACATTCAAACTGAAAGATAAAATGATTTACATTTTTTTGTGCATCTCTCTTTTAAAAAAATAAAACAAATACTTTTTAAGAGAAGAACAATAAGCTGGATAATTTAGTTTAGTTCCTATGAAAAATTTGATTGTTGCTTGTGTGAGATGAAGTTGCATCTCTAATTTTTTTAAATTGTCAATTATATATTATTTGGATTTTTTTCAATTTACTATCCACAATACACAAATTAATAAAATAATATAGGTACCACATAAGTAAATCCATAAATATCTCTATGAAATGATTAAAAAATAAGGAAATTAATTTTAATTTTATTTCGAGTTAGTCGTATACCATTAAACATGTTTAACGAACATATTCAATTAAAGAAGAGTTTTATTATTTGGTATACTATGACCAAACAAAATTCGAAATATCACGTTTTATTTATAGAATGGACAAACTGCTCAAGCTAAAATTTAAATGAATGTAATTAGATTATGCATACGCACGAGGGATACAAATGAAAATTCAAATTATAGATATTGATTTATCAGCCGCACAAGGTTTATTTAGGTCCTTCAAGATATAACATTCACAGGGGCAAAAAACACTCAAAGCAATAATAAACTGTAAAAGACAGTAATACGTAATTCAATTTTCTAGAGAGAAAACTTTCAATTATTTTAGAACTGCTTGTCAAAGTATAGGCTTGGGATTGTGTATTGTTAGAACATTGTGTTCTTACTTTATTCCTTTTGTCCTCTCAGTTTTATATCATATGGAAAATTTTCAATTTTGTAGCTAAATTTAAAATTGGGTAGAATGCAATATGACTATAATTATACAAAACATGAAAAAATAGTAATTAAGTTTCCACTTAGCAAATTTTTTAGATATAGATGAAGTTTGGAGTATGAGCTTAACATCTTGAACGAAGCTCACTGTTTCAAAATTATACGACGAAAAAAAAAATATATGTTCTCTTTCAAAGAAATGATGACAGAGATGCCAGATTTCAAAGTCGCAATGAGTATAATATGCCGTTACTATATAAGGTCAACTATGTATAATTTTTTTATTGAAAATTTTATATTTTGCTTGCCAGAAATGACATTAGCTAACATACTTATATAATTACTATATTATATAGATTTATGTTGTAGTGCTTTCAAACCATTTTATGAAACTGATGTAGGAGATAACAAAAATTAATCAATGTGAATAATTAAGATTACAAGATACAGATGTTGGGTTAATTGAAATAATTAAAAAAAAAAACTAAAGCAGCTTCGATTCTTCAATACTCCAAACTAATGTGTGTGTGCGTTATGATTAATTGTCTTGATTATGACCCTTCTATTTTGTAACTGTAATGACAGTGCTAATAATGAAGAAATTAGGATTTGTGGACTAAATGGGTTTTGTTGATTAGATTTTTATTTTAATTTATTTTGATCAAACAGATTTGGAATTTTTTTATTTATTTATACTTCACTTGATTGCTATATGAGTTTTCTGCGATATGGTTATAAAGTCTATTGCGCACCAGGTGCACCATGCAATCCAAATGTATTTTTAAAAGTTACACCATTAATTATTACTGAAATGTTATACTATTAAAAATAAATTTTCCAGTAATAACATGTATGACTTTTCAATAATATTTTATATAACATTTTAAAAATGAACTTGAGTTGCACGGTGCATCTGATGCATACAAGACAACTGTATAAACAAAATATTTTGAATGAAAAATGTTCTAATAAGGTGATCATGAATTAGATTTAAAGTATCAAACATTTATAAAAAATCTTATCAGATGTATTAAAATTTTATGTCAATGACATTATGTTATAATCGTTAAGATTTTAATGACTCCAATTTTGATACTTCTAGTTCTAATGAATATTTTTGATACACTTAAAATATTAAACTTATGATAAACTATTTTTATATACATACTCTATGTAAACACACGATGGTCTTAAAAGCTTGCAATCATTTTTTTGACAAACTACGAAAAATAAAGCAGAAAAGTATGTAAAGTATAGTGTATGATACTAAAGTTTGGTAAATTTAATGTGCATTGAAGGACTGATAAAGATAATGGCATCGCAAATATTGTATACAAAGAGGTCTTCAACAATTTATCTTCGATATCGGGTCACCAGCAGGTACAAAAAATTCAATTAATATATATATATATATATCAAAATTAAATTATACAGCTATAAACCAAGAAAAATAGCAAAAAAAAAAAAGTACAAAAAAGCCACACATGCTCCAACAATCATAGCATACAAGTTCAAAGAGTCAATTCAATCACTGTACCACTCATACATAGATGATCTTGTAAACGTAAAGGGCGATGAACACTGTGAATTCCAATTTTCAAATAAAATTTAATCGTCTTCTAAAATATTGAAGTTAAAGGATTAAAATTAAAATATCACGCCTATACTTATAATAAATATACTATACTAATTGTTTGAATAAAAACAGGCTGGTCAATTATCTTTTTTTTTTTTAATTTTAAAAAATTAAGCATAAATCACTAAATGAATGAACTAAAAAAATTTAACATAATTCAAATCACAAACTGACCTATACAAAACTTTTTCAAGAAACAAAAAAGAATTTCAGAACATAATTCAAATCACAAACTGACCTAACTTGCTCTTTAATTAAAAATTTCCTCCAAAAAATTTGACCTAAAATATGAAGAAAAAATTAAACGTACCAAAATAAAAAATTGTACAACTTATAACAATTTTTTCCAAAATACGTTAGTAAAACAGACCAGTGCATTGCACGGGCCAAAATCTAGTATATATAGTTAGTGGTTAATGCTTAATAGTTAAGTTAGAATTAAAAAATAAATAAAAAAAGAATTTAGTAATAAGTAAATATAGTGGCGGTGGGATGGGATATAACCCAAACCCACCCCAAACCTTTTCACACACATATATTGAGAAAGAGAGCTGAGAGGATCGCGAGAGAAACTGCGATCGGAAGGAAAAAGAAAAAAGAAAGAAAGTTGCGATTCTTACCGTGAAGTGGGTTAGGCAGGTAATACCTATTTCTTTACTCTATGTATTAGCATACTTTAGTAGGATTCAAAAAGAAATATATTGTATAATGTTATTTCTAATTAATATAATTGTTATTGGAATTAATTAGAGTTTTAACTAGAGTGTATAAGAAAAAGTTATAAATCTCACTAACTGTAACGGTTGGATTAATTTTGTTCTAATTTAATTATAATACTAGCTAGTAATAATTAGAAGTGAGGTTTATAATTTATTTTATGATTGATTCAGTAGTTGAAGACGATATTGGAATTTAAGAGTTTGAGTTATCAATATTCTGCGGACTCGAGGTAAGTAGAAATTCATTTGCAACTACGATGCATAAACATATTATTTTATGAATTATTTATGTTTAAGTGATAATATGTGGATTTAAGTAGATTGTAATATGTGATTTATATTCTGTGATTATGTGGAAATGAGTTTGTGTGCTCTATTTGATGTGGAATGAGCCGGTGAGCTCTATATGTTATGTTGAATGAGCCTGTGAGCTCTATGTGACGCGGAATGAGCCTGTGAACTCTATATGTGTTGTAAAAGGAGCAAGTGAGCTCCATCATTGATGTGGACTGAATCTGTGAGTTCAATAATTTGTGAATGTTGTTAAATGTCATTGATTGCACGAGCATCATGTATACCATGCATTGAAAATTAATTGATTTTCTGAAAGTGGCCACTGATTATACACCGAGGGCGGGAGAGGCGACCTGGGAAGAAGCGACCCAGGGAAACCCAGTGTGGAAACCTGGTGTAGGCCACCGTTTGATTTGGCCATTTGATTCGGAAGAGGCGACCTGGGAAGAAGCGACTTGGGGAAACCTGGTGTAGGCTACCTGGTGTAGGCCACCGTTTCATTTGGTTCAATTCGGAAGAGTCTGATAGCTCCTTGAGAGTTATGCACCCAAGTGTAGGTTGATTTCAAGTAATAAAATTTCTCGGGAGACCGAGTGTCGAACCACATGGAGATTTGGAAGAAAAAGATATTATCTAGTTGAGAGGTTTCAATAAAGTAACAAAATACTAGAGCTTCGGGATTCCACTTTAGATAAAAATACTAGAGTTATGATCTTGGTTATCTTTGATAACTCAATCGAAATCTAACAATCAAGTGATTTCAATCGGAAGATATAACTTTGAGCACATATAATACTTTTGAAAAGTACCTTTAGACCTTCGAACAAGTTTATAAAATCAATAGTTGATGTGTAAAACTAAGCATTTGTTGTGCCAATAAGTCTACAACAAATTAAAGTAATGACACATCAAAACCTCTCTTAAAAACTCTTCAAATGACTAAAGGATTGAAACTTTGAAAATCTTTATTGAATAACCAAGAACATTACTAATACTTTACTAAAGCTTCATCCCGAACTCTAGTAAAATATTTAGCTACTCATACTAATACAATAAGAACTCATATTTCTAAGAGAGATACTAGACTAAGATAGAAGGATTACAAGGAAAATGGGATGCCTTCAAGGGTTGCTAAAGGGCTCTTTATATAGGCCTCCAAATAGTGAATCATGGAGACTTTAGCAACCAATTCACGTTGCCTGTAAACATCAGTAATTTAATTGCCCTTGCCGTCCGAATTTCATCTTTACTTCTGAATGAAAGTTGTAGACCGTTGGATTAGCTTTACAAGGAATCTAAGATCTAAAAAATTGGATCTCTAGATTGTGAGTTATGACCATAATAGTGGAGTTGGTAAAACTGGATTGTTTTTCTCCACGAATTTATGGTGGTCTATTGAAAAGCAGATATCTCAGCTTGCACAAAATCAACACCTTTAATATTTTTACTGTGTCTTGATGAATTTCTTGGCTAAACAATGGCTTTGGTCTTGTGTAAATTGGACTTTTGTGTGAATTATGGTGAATTGTTTCCCAACATGTGTCCTGAGATGGCGGAATTCTGAAGCCCTTGCATTGATTGTCATTTTAACCATTGAAGCCGGAACTTTTGACACTTGAGCCCTGAATACAAGTTGTAGAGAAACGAATTAGTGATCAAATACAACTGGAATTGGTTCAATTGGATTAGTTAGGCTCCAGATATTGTGGAAATACGAAAATGTGTTTTGAGTCCAAACATTGGACAGAAATGGAGTCTTCACTTTTGAGTACAAATACAATCCAAACTTGTAAAATTGGATCACTAACATGTCTTAAGTATTTAGTACATTGTCTTAGGTGTTCAATATCATAAAATTTGGATAAGTATAACTCCACTTAAGACCTCAACAATATACAATAGACATAATGGCCATGTTGAATTATACATATGTCTCTTATTTATATAGAAAACATAAATACTTATAACTAATTAGAAAGTGTGAAATTATATATAAATACGCTAAACAATACATTATAGTACACAAAATAATACACAAAATAGGTAAAATACATGCATACTTAAACTGTAATCAGAGGCGACCTGGGAAGAAGTGACCCAGGGAAACCCAGTGTGGAAACCTGGTGTAGGCTACCGTTTCATTTGGTTGTTCAATTCGGAAGAGGCGACCTGGGAAGAAGCGACCTGGGGAAACCTGGTGTAGGCCACGTCTCAGTTGATGATGTGGATATTGGAGATGTGTGCTCGTGCCGGTGTATAACAGTGTGTCTAGATAGGGCCCTGGAGAGTCTTCATAAATAAATTGGTGATTTCAAAAGAGTGTTCATGGGGAGGTTTTCAAAAGAATCACATCATCATGTATAATTTCTACTTACTGGGATTTATAAATCTCATTTAGTTTATGCATTGTAGGCTTTTTGAGTTGCGGTGTACATAGATGACGACCTGCGGGCAGGACCGTGGCTTGTTTTGCTTCCGTTTTAGTATATTATGTCTGTTTTAAACTTGTATAGTATTATATTGTAAAATTATGGATTTCGTTGTGTGGTTTTGGAGGTGGAGTAGTTACTTGTGTGGTTTGAAACTACTCTTGTGAATGTAAATAGGTTATTGGGTTATATATATTGTTGTGCTGTGTATGTAGAAAAAAATTATAGCCGATTTTCAGGTCGTATTTTATTTAAAATTTGTATTTAGTTGGTCTGAGTGAGTGTGGTCGTGTCAATATGGCTCCCGATCATTATTTCCCGTGATTAAGATTCTCTTGTCAGTTAATTAATCAAGAAACTGAACGCTTTAATTAATTTAACATCTTAACCTTGGAATAAGGATCATCATACCGGAAACAAATTCCACTTGCAAGATTTAGTATGACGAACGTTTAGAGCCCACCAAGGGGACTAATCATGCAAGACTCTCCAAGCACACGTTCCTCTGTATTAAATCTTAGCAACTGTCATGTTCTCAATGGCGTCACCCAAGATGCAAAGTATTTAGTCTTATTGACTCTCTACCCATAACAAAAAAAAGTGTCACGCACGGATCACACACAATTCTATTTAAGGGAACAGAGGTTTAGAAATAAACGACCACTAAGGTCTAATTCTTCATCCCATAAATCAGTACGGAAGAATTACCTCGCTGTAGGTCCTCTTCAATGCATCATCATGCACTAGTGTAATCTCTTGGTCAAGATAAGTCAATCTGGGATCTACACATCAACCGTTTACCAATGGGGTGTTCAAATCCCGTCTAGGTTGTGAATTTAGTACTTGTTACAAGACACTGACAATGTGATCTTGCTGTGAGTTATCCGGGGATCACCACATTTATTTATAGTGTAACTTGTACTATTATATTTGAAAGGATTGCAATAGATAAATAACATTCATATTATCTAAAGCACAATGATAAAAGATTTATTTAAGATAAAGCTCAAAGATTCAGTTTAGTTATACAAAGTAAAAGCATACTTTCTAGTATAACCCTAACACCTGGATGCCTTGAAAACTGAAGCTTAGGATAAAGGCTTTATCAAGTGTTATGCCGAGTGATCAGGTTCATCCAGTGGCCTCGTGCACACAAGGATGACAAGCTGGTAGCAGTTGTGGACGACTTCAAAGACTGCATTGACAAAGCAAAAATCTTTTGAGGGTACCGAGCTGGACATAGGGGACCTCGCACAATTTGGAGTTCCTCTGGACTTCGTCCCAGCGCGCTTCAAGATTATCCAAACTTTGGAGGTCCCAATGATTAATGTCGAGGGAGAGGAGCGAGCTGAGGGAGAAGAGCGAACTCCCCCCTACTGACGAGCAGATGCAAGAGGTGTGCGGGGACATCATGATTGATACAAGCACCTTGGATACGAGTGGACTCACAGGGAACATCACAGTAATGCCCACTCTATCCCCTGAGGTCGCTACTCCATCTACTCCGGAGGTCGCTTAGGAGGTAGCCGAGGCCGAGGTTCCAGTTGCCCCATCTTCCGATGCCCCCACTACTCCCTAGACTTAGGGTTTTTCTTCTTTTGTTTTTCTTTCAATTTGTAGTAGCTTTCTAGGCTTCACAGCTCGCCTAGAGGGAGCTTCTTTTGTCTTCATAGATAGCCAGCTGGTTGCCTTCACCACTCCTCATACTTAGAAAATTTCTAAGTATTTTTTGAAAGAAAATGACATTTTGTTTCAACTTGCTCAGTTTTAATTTTCTTGTACGTTATATCTTTAAGTAGCTCGTATTTATATTTTCAGTACGTAATTGTTCATCTTATTCCATTTTGGGAAGTGAATCGTCTGTTTTATGTCGCTTCGGACTACGAATTGTACTTTATTTGTTTAGTACATATTCTTCGTCTTACACCGCTTAGGGCCGCGAATTGCTCGTCTTAGACCACTTAGGGTAGCAAGTTGTACTCTTTCTAATTCACTCGGGCGATTGGGTTTTACAATCCTTGCCTTAGACGTTTTAGTCGTCTTTTTGTGAATTTTTCTAACTTAGGGCAGTGGGTGCTTAGTGATCCTTTAAGAAGGACACCTTCGCTAACCTTGGGCACTTCGGCCTTTGCCTTGAGCTTTAGATTATAACGTTCGGGACCTTAGTCCTTGCATGTTTTGGAGCTTGAACAGTTGATATTTCTGGAAACATTTCTAACTTTATTTAGCAATGAAATTTACATTGGTCATCATCTACACTTCTGATACGAACCTCCGACTAGTCTATTACAAAATCTTTGTTCCACATTCTTCTACTGGTAAAATTTCTTCAAATGTGTTGCACTCCACGTGTACGACAAATCTTTTCCTTCCATGTCCTCAAGGTCGTACTTCCCGTTTGCCCAAGCTGCGGTAACTCGGAATGGTCCTTCCCAGTTAGGTCCGAACACACCAGGTGGAGTTGCCAACTTTCTCCTTAGTACTAACTCCCCGACCTTGAAACTTCGATCCCGTACTTGGGAGTTGTAGTACTTCTCCGCTCTCTGCTTGTAGGTGGTATTCTTCAGTTCTGACGAAGCTCTGGTTTCTTCAAGCAAATCCTTTTCCACTGCTAAGTAGGCTTGTCCACGGGGCGGGGCGGGGACGGGGGCCAATCCCCGTCCCCGCGAACTTCACGGGGAAAAATCTATCTCCATCCCCGCCCCACCGGGGAACCCGTCCCCGCGGGGATTCCCCATTCCCCTCAAATTTCTTTTTATTTTTTTTAAATTTTTAATAATTTATATTTAATAAGTATAATTAATTTTTTAAATAAATAAAAATTCGAAGTATTATTAAAATTTAAAGTGCATAAAATACATTATTTTGATATATTATAAATCATATATATACATGAATTGTTAATTAGTTATATATATATATATATATATAATATACTTATATGATATATAATATGTTAATATGTAATAGATATATATAAAAAATATATATATTATAAATATATATATATATATATATATATTATGCGGGGCCCTGCGGGGCGGGGAATACAATCCCCGTCCCCGCCTACGGGGAATTTTTTTTTCCCATCCCCGTCCCCGTCCCTGTCCCAGTTTCTTTCGGGGATTCCCCGCCCCGTTGCCAAGCCTACTGCTAAGGCTTCATCGTTTTCTTTCTCCTCGTATCCTACCACCTTCCAAGTCTTGTTTTGAACCTCCACTGGTACAACTGCTTCTGTTCTGAAAGTTAAGGCAAACAGTGTCTCACCGGTACTAGCTCGGTACGACATTCTGTAAGACCACAACACCTCCGGAAGCTCATCTGCCCAACTTCCTTTCTTGTCCTCGAGACTGATCTTCAGCACATGCTTCAATATTTTAGTTACTACTTCGACTTGTCCGTTTGACTGTGGATGGTACGGAGTTGAGTAGTGTTTCTTGATATTCCACGAGCTGCAGAACTCTCTCAACTTCTGACCGTCGAACTGTCTGCCGTTATCCGTCACTATCAACTGCGGAGCCCGAATCGACATATCAGATTTTTCCAGATGAAGCTGATCATCCTCTCCTGCGTCACTGTTGTGAGTGCCTCGACTTCAGCCCACTTAGTGTAGTAGTCCACCGCTACTACGGCGAACTTTACACCGCCTCTGCCAGGTGAGAATGGGCCGATCAAGTTGATACCTCATTTTGCAAAAGGCCATAGGCTGAAGACCGATTTGAGTTGGCTTGCAGGAGAGTGAATGTTCGGTGCGAACAATTGACACTTTCGGCACCTTCGGGCGAAGCTAATGACATCGTTTCGTAGAGTGGGCCAGTAGTACCCTTGTCTGACTGTCTTGTATGCCAAAGCTTGCCCCCCAGCATGACTCCCACAGATTCCTTGGTAGATTTCTCCTAACACCTCGAACCCTTACTTTTCAGATAAGCATTTGAGTAGGGCTAGAGAGAATCCGCTTTTGTACAGTTGGCCATCCACCAACGTCTATCTGGCTGCTTGTTTCACTAGCCGACTAGCTTTCCACGCATCTTTTGGGACCAATCCGTCCTTCAAGTAATTTTTTATCAGAGTACGCCAATCTTCGTCTTCTTTCTGCCCCCCACTCGATGTCTGATTTATTTTATAATCAGACGTCGAGGGGTCCTTCAACTTGGTGACAACGGCCTCCGTCAACTCTGCTTCACCGCTACTGGTAGCTAGTCAGGCTAGTGCATCAGCTTGTGTATTTTCCAGCTTTGGGATCTGGTCGATGTAAACTTGTTTAAACATCGAGATCAGATGTGCTATGATCTTCTGATACATTATCATCTTCTGGTCCTTTGCTTCGTATTCCCCCCGGACTTGGGATATTATTAGTTGGGAATCTCCAAAATCTGAAGATTGGTTGCCCCCACAGCTAATGATAACCTAAGTTCGGCTATCAGCACTTCGTACTCCGCTTTGTTGTTTGTTGCTCTGAAGTCGAACCGGATCGCCAAGGTGAAGACTTGTCTGTCTGGGCTTATTAGTACAACACCGGCTCCTGCTGCTGTGCTAGTTGATGATCCGTCTACGTAGAGGTGCCACGGAACTATACGTCCCCTCATCGGATCTTGTGGGAAAGTTAGCTCGACGATGAAATCGGCGAGCGCTTGTCCCTTGATCGTTGTTCGGGATGCGTAGGTTATACCGTATTGGCTAACTTCTAGTGACCATTTCAACAAGCATCCTGCAGTGTCCGGCCGGTGTAGTATTTGCCTTAGTGGGAACGTTGTCTACACCTCCACCGGATGGTCGAAGAAGTAGGGCCGCAACTTTCTAACACTCATCACCAGTACGTAGGTCAGCTTCTCTGTCGGAGAGTATCACAACTCTACTTCGTGTAATGCCTGGCTTACGTAGTACACTGGTAGATGTGTCTTCCCCTCTTCTTGGACCAGTACCGAACTGATGGCCACTTCGGATGCCGCCAGGTACAACTTTTCTCCGGGTTCCGGCTTTGATAGTATCTGGGTGTTGGCCAGGTATTCCTTGATGCTCTCGAAGGCCCTTTGGTATTCACTCGTCCTTTGGAAGTCGTATTTGTGTGTGAGTCTATTTGCTTTAATTGCTTCAAAAAAACGGATGATTCCGATCACCAGACCTGGAGAAAAACTGGTTCAAAGCTGCCAGACATCCGGTCAGCCTTTGAACCTTCGGTACTGAATCTGGCGCCTTCATTTCTATGATGCACTTCACCTGGGTTGGATTGACTTCGATTCCTCTTTGGCTCACCAGGTGCCCCAGGAACTTCCTTGAATGGACGCCGAAGCTACTTTTCTTTGGGTTTAACTTCATGTTGTAGTGGCGTAGTATGTCGAAGGCTTGCTTGAGGTGGTCTAGGTGATCTTCCTTTCGCAAACTCTTGACAACTATATCGTCCACGTACACTTCCATAGTGTGACCGATATGCTGATCGAACATCTTGTTCACCAGTCTTTAATAGGTAGCTCCAACGTTGATGAGTCTGAACGACATCTTCATCCAGCAGTATATGTTCTTGTTGGTGTAGAACGCCGTGTGTTCCTGGTCGTCCTGGTGCATCGCTATCTGGTGATATCCTGCATCCATGAATGTCATCATCTCGTGGCCTGCAGTGTTATCGACAAGCTGATCAATGTGGGGCAGCGGGAAGTTGTCTTTTGGGCTCGCCTTGTTCAGGTCCGTGAAGTCGATGCATAGCCTCCAAGTTCCATTGGGCTTCTTCACTAGAACCGGGTTAGCAACCCACTGCGGGCACAAGGCTTCCTTAATTAGCTTGTTGTCCAGTAAATTTTTCACCTTTGTGGTCAGCGCCTCGTATTTTTCTAGTCCGTACTTTCTCCATTTTTGGCGAACAGGTCTCCTCATCGGGTCTATGTTGAGTCGGTGATATGCATGCTCCAACGGGATCCCCGTCATGTCCTCATGGGACCAGGAAAACACGTCTAGATTGGATTTCAAGAACTCCTCCATCCTTTGAAGAGTTCCAAGTCGGCCTGGTTCGGGTCCACCTGGATTACCGTTAGCTCTTCCACGGGGGTGGCCTTCCTTTTCATGCTCTTCCACCTTGGATCGCTAACCAGCTCGTCCCAGTCCTCCTTTGTCATTAGCTCATAACCGATTCGAGGTTCGAGGTCGTTGTTGCCCCCATCATCTTTGGCAAGTTCGCAAGCTTTGTCCGCTTCTTGAGGAGCTGGGTTGGATGGTCCTTCTTCCTGGGGGACTTCATCCACCTCCATCGGCGCTGGTTGTTGATCTCTGGCCGGTTCTTCCACTTGGACTTCGTTATCCTCCTCAATGGGTGCCGGCTGCGAATCCTCCACCGGTTCCTCCATTTGGGCAATTTGTGCCTCTTCTGGCTGATCGCCTACCTCCATCAACTCAGTTTCAACTGAGGTGACGTCTAGGATGTTGGGCTCATCAGCCAGAATCTGGACATCATCTTCAAGTATGAGGACCTGCGTTACAGACTTTTTTACTTGGCCATTTTTTATCTGGAGTAAACCGTCTCTGGCCTTTTTCTGTTGCCTTTAATAGTGTCGGCACCTTTTGAAGTTGGGAATTTCAAATATTAATAGTAGGTTGAACACACAGTTTTAAATTCATGGATAAAGGGGTGGCCAAGGAACCCATTGTAGGTAGACTGCTGGTCAACGACAAGGAAATCAACGAGCCTAGTCAGCCTCCTTTTCGGGTCCTCGGCCGATACAAGTTGGACGCTCAACCTAATCTGACCTACGGTGATGGTTACAGCTTCTCCAAACCCCACTATCCTAGCATTGCTAGGTTCTAGATAAGACTCAAAATCACCTAACGCATCTAAGGTTGATTTGAATAGAATGTTGGTGAATGCGCCTGTGTCCACTAGCAGCCGGTGGACTCTGATATTCATGATGTTGGCGCTGATCACCAACGAGTCATTGTGGGGAGTCAGTATTCTTTCCAAGTCCGCCTGGGAGAATGTGAGCTCGACAGCTGGCTGAGTGGCGGGCTTGGAACTGGAACTCCCCTCCTGCACCTTGTTGATGGCCCGGACCTCGGCCTTCCTCTGCCTCTTTGAGATGGAGAGTCTCCCATCTTCTAGACCTCCGGCAGCTCTGATCTGTTCTTCGAGAACGAGGAGTTCCCGAGTTGGTTCTTGCTCTTGTGGAGGGGGAGGTGCCCTGCGTCAGTGTTGAGGGCCGCATCGGTCCTCGTCCTCCTCCTTCTCATCGGAGACCTCACTTCTCTCGATCCTGGTCCTCTTAGCTGGTGCCTTCTTCACGAACTCGGCCAGCTTCCATCCTCGTAAAATTTCTAAAGTTGTTTGAGAAGGTCACGGCATTCGCTCGTGAAGTGGCCGATGGACTGGTGATAGGCACATAACTTGTTTGGGTTCAGTTTAGTGCGGTCTTGACGAATCCTCCTAGGTTCGTTCAGCATTGCCTTGTCCTTGACCACAGCAAATACATGGTCCACGGAGATGGTTAACACCTGGTTCAATTTTTCTTTAAATTATTCTCCGTCTCCGAAAGCCTTCAAGTTCCTGGGAGCTCTGTAAGTGCCCCCGGATTCTTTCCGTGCTTCTACTTCTCCTCGGAGCCACCGACCTCTTTCAGTAATGCCTTCTGCATAGCCACGTATACCCCCACCTTGTGTCTGAACTCGGCGTAGGTATTCGGGCATGCGAGGAACATTTCTTTCCAATTCTCAGTGCCCTTCTTCAGTCTGGCCATCACCGCCACTATCTTCGTGTCCTCACTCACCGGCTCATCCTCCAGTAGTATTTTATCAAACCTCTCCAGGTACTGCTGGTCCATTTCATTCTCGCCTTGGTGAATATTGGCGAGCCGGTGCTTCTGGGTCAAGTAGGACCCGTACCCTGAAAAGTGGGCTAAGCCCGGGTGAGCTGGCCAAATGACTGGATTGACCACGGGGCAAGTGATGAGAACCAGCGGTGAGCACGATCCCCTAAGGTCAATGGGAAGTTCCGACATTGTGTTGCGTCTGTGGCATCTACTGAGATCATGTAATCAGCATACTTGGAGATGTGAACCTTCGGATTTGATTCTCCCTTCTATGCGGCCATAACCGGAAACTGGATCTTTTTCTGCACCAGTGCCTTCAGTATGGCCAGTGCCAATGGTGATGCTGGGCGTGAGGTGGCATCAACTCCGCCACTTTTGGCAGCTACCTGCATCTGTAGTTGCTCTACCGCCTTCTTCAGAGTTGCCAGCTCGTCTTCGTGAGCTACCTCCTGTGGAGGCTGTTCGAAGGTCGTACGCCTCGTAGACGCACGACCTCGTAGCCCCTCAGTGACTTGCTGGAACTGACGGCCTCCATTTGGGCCTAGTCGGTCGGCGGCTGGCCTCCTCAGCCTTTTCGTGCGCGGACCTATGCGGATGTAGATCTGACTCCCCCCTCCGGGATGAAGCAGGGGCCGACTCTTGCTCGGTCTCTTCACGCCTGGGCCCTAATCTGCCCCGGAGGACCTCCCTGGATTGATGGGTCGCGGATGCCTCTGTGTAGGTCGTAGTTCGCCCATCTTGCGAACCTAGCCTGTCAGTCATCTTTGCCTTCCCAGCATTTTCTATGTGCAGGCGAGCTCTAGCGGGAGCTCGCCTCCTGCTCAGCGGGGAGCTCACCAGCATGCCCCCTAGTTTGTGTGGCTTGAGTACGCCGAGTTGTTTGCTCCCGAGCATTGTTAGTGGGAGCTCGCTGAGATGCTCTGGCGAGCTCGCCCTGTTGCTGCTGCTGCAGCATTTGTAGCGCGGCGATGGTGCACTGGAGCTCACCAGGATCATTGACGATGTCCCTCAGGGCAGGGTTCAACCCATCTTGGGCCACAGTAGCGGCCTCAGCTCGTTGAGGAGCTCGCGGGACATCATTTCGTTGGGGAGCTCGGCGCGATGTCTCCCTTTCAGCTTGTTTTTGGGGAATGCGCCCCTTCCATCTCCTAGTGGTAGCGGATGTGTTTTCCTTCGACATTGTCGAGTTTAGGACAGGAGTTCATCAAGGTCGTCGTTTCCCAGCAAAGGTAAGTTTAATCAAGGTCTTTCTAGCCTTGCATGCGAGTAAATTATCCAGAATCTGGTTTATTTACCCACAAGGATTCGTTTAGAGTCCTTTTTGTTACGTTTTTAGTCCAAAATTCTGGGAATTCAACTAGAATCTGGTAATTTTCAGGGTTTCATCAAGTGTTCTTGTTGAACTCAAGAACACCTTTGAATATTCTTCAAAAACACACTAATTCTTCTCTCAATTTTCTGAATTCTGAGGTTCGACCCTCCTTCTAGCGCCAAATTGTTGGTGGATTTTGTTAATGATAGGATTTAATGGCTGTTATGTACTAATAATCGCTCCAAACAATAAGTAAGATAATTTGTTCTTGATGATATAATGTAGAGAGAGAGTAGTGAGAGTTAGAAAGAGAAAGTGTGTTGTGAATAATGAACTTGGAGAGAGAAAATGTGTA
Source organism: Prunella vulgaris (assembly GCA_026898435.1). Taxonomy (NCBI): domain Eukaryota; kingdom Viridiplantae; phylum Streptophyta; class Magnoliopsida; order Lamiales; family Lamiaceae; genus Prunella; species Prunella vulgaris. The sequence goes on along the minus strand of JAPKLY010000066.1, from coordinate 314,605 downwards.
AATGAGACCAATTTATAGGTTTGCATGTTAGGTGGCACCTTGTGAGCCTACTTGGCTTTAGGTGCTGACAAGTGTCTTTGACACTTGTCCTTACTCACTACTATGCTTCTGTTACATTGCTTCGTCCTACTACATCACTACTAGTTCCCTATACAGCTAGTGTCCATACTCTGGACTTGGGCGAGCTTCTCCGCGAGCTCCATTGCCTTGTGCCATTTTGGGGTAGTGTGGTGATGGACTTCAGGTTGGTCTCTTAGGTATGGGCGAGCTCCATGGCGAGCTTCCTCACAATCAGGCGAGCTCCCTTGCGAGCTCTCCCCCTCTCCTGGTCTTGGTCAACTATTGACTCGTCCATAGGCATCTGGGCGAGCTCCCATAGTCCTTAGGTGTCTGGGCGAGCTCCCCAGAGTTGACTTGGTCTAGGTTGGTGACGTGTCTTCTAGGTATGTCGGCGAGCTTCTCAGCCTTGGTTAATTAATTTTGTAATCACCTATTAGTAGTTCGCCTATCAACAGTAATAAACCATCACAATATAGGAATTATTTGAAACTGAATGACGTCAATAACAATCTACTATATTAAGTTCCTATATTTTCATATAATATAACATAATGGGAAAGAATGAACCTATATTAATTCACTGGAAAAAATAATGTGTATGTGATTAGTAGATTGGTTATAGATAATGTAGATTGTAATAATGATATCTTAAAGTAGAGTACTCTAAGTGAATGTAAGTAAGGTAGGCATGTCAGACAAAAAGTAAGGTTGGGGTAGGTAGTATGACACACACATATGAATATGTATGGATGGTTATTATGAAGTGTGCATGTGACTACTCACGTGACACCCTACTAATGATGTACCACCATCCATCTTCATGAACTGCTACATACATTGGTGTACCCATCTCTTGGATTGCGTAAGGGGCTGTACCATAGCATTTATGCTAACACAGTGTATATGACCGTTGGTTGCATCTGAAAAATATAACCATTAGGTAGATTGGTGCAAACATTTATTTCGGAGGTTGGGTGTATAAATAAGTGTTGTGATACACATGAATACAAGTAACTTCAATACACAAAATAAGTGACAGAGGAAGTTTGCTATCGGAGACGCTAAGGCGGGATCGAAATGTCAGAAGCAAGCCAAACAACCAGCTGTGGATACCAAAGATACAAGAGGTCGACGTGTTGGCGATGCGGTAGACGAACATCATTTTGGATTAGTGAGACAACGGCAAACCCTGGTCGTTTGTATCACAATTGCGATGAACACGGTTTTTCACATTAGGCCCTACCGTACAACGTGGACGACATCAGAGCGCATAATGAGGTCTCATCGCCCGTACGAGGGGACTGCTGTCAACCATCCGTAGGTGGAAATGGCAATGCTATGACGTGTGAAGTGCGGATGGGTACACTCATTTGCGCAAATATAATAACATTTGTAATGGTACTTATCCTTTTTGAACTGATGAAGGAAATGATGGTGTAAGTAAAGTCAGGTAGATAAAAATGTGTCTATGTACGTCTGATTGTTTTCATATTTTGTGGCATTTTCTACATTAACTGGATAAAATATGTAATCCCCAGCTGCAAATTGTATTTTCTCCGCATAATTATTATGTATGTTGGGGTTATAAGTAAATGGGAGTACAACACATTCATCAATCTACGTAAAAAGCTTTCAAAACACACAAATATGAACCATAATGTAGAATAAACAAAGAGACATTGTAATAATAACAGATACTATATTAGTCTAAGAGGTAATCCGCCCAACAACACGATAATGAAGACACGTAAGTGATCCTCACAAACTACAGACACCAACATCATGCTTGAAAATACTTAATAGTTGTTCCGCACGGACTTTGAAAACTCCTCATATGATCTGACTCTAGATTTTTTTGGACGACCCGGTGGGTTCTTCAATAATGGTGGAAGGACCATATCACCACTAATCCCCACTTGCAGCTCATATCTATCAGTTTGCGGTATTGGTTGTATTTGGTGTGCGTAGCATTCTTAGTAGGTTGATGTCAAGAAGAATTGGTCAACGTAATTGTCCAGTGGCATACCATATTTGACAATTGCGGCAGCAGCATGAGCACATGGAAATCCAGTAATCTGCCATTGTGAACATGAGCACACTCTTGAGTGAACGTCAACAATAACTGATGGCGAGCTCTTCACTTCAAATTTACCATTTCCCCGCTGACAGACCCTCCATGATTGAGACAAGTAACACAAACCAACCCAAAGCGCATGTTTTGTTGGGCATAGAAGGGTTGACCAGAGAGTGGATTTTTGCATTCTTTCCAGCTGCCACCTACTGGTTTCTGTTGCAAAGAAACGCACGTTTTTAGTTTCATTCTTGTCCAAAAAACCAAGTATACAACAGCTGCAATATGTAATGTGTGCCCAAATATAATTATATCGGTTTTTAATATATAAAAGCTTAAGGCTGAATACCTTGTCGAATACGATCAACCATTTGTGTGATTGGAAGACCACGAGCCTCTTTCAACCACACATTGAACGACTCTGCCGCATTAGATGTCATCTCACCATATCGAACAATATGTGGTGCATGCGAGATAGCCCATTTGTCGTACGACAACTGAGATAACCAAAGTTCAGCTGCACGACCTCCAGCTGCCTTGAATAGTTCAATTTTCTCATCGAAAAGTCACCGATTTGGTGCATATGCGCATTCCCAGAACAATTCTGCAAGCTTGTATTTTGAGGTTTTCCGTAAGGCCCCACCAAATCTACCCCTTAGATTCGAGAGAAGGTGGAATAGACAGAAGAAATGATTGGGTGTGGAGAAAACACTTGAGAATGCAGACATTAAACCACAGTTACGGTCAGATATGTAGAATATTTCCTTATCGTGGGTGCAGTGATCACCTATCTTTGTCAAAAACCATGTCCAATTAGACGTATTTTCCGCAGAAACAACAGCTAATGCCACTGGGTAAAGTCCTGATAAGGCAACAAAACACATAAAAATAGTCACCCAAAGATATAAAAAAATATGGGCACTGCGGGCACTTCAGTGTAGGGGGTAGGGTGTGGTGTATAAAATTTTTGTATCATAGAAATCTGGATAATGTGTGTATAAATTGATACGTTATGATGAGAGGTTGAACACTCAATGACAACAAATTGTGTATTACAATTATCTCCATCCTTTGCGGTTGCAGTCAGCAATGTACCCTTTGCACGACCATGTAGAAAGGTACCATCGAGGAAAAGCATTGGCCTACATGATTTGAAACCGTCCAGGCACGACCTAAATGCTACAAACACACGACTCAAACGGTGTCTCTGCATGTCCACCTCCAAATAAAATACACTACATATTTGCATAAAGATAATTGTCAAGGAAAATGAACACAAAATACATAATTATAGTGTGGTTGAATAATGTAGTTGTTAGGATAGTACCTGGGTTATTGCGTACAACAGCAAGGGAATACCATCGAAGGTCGTCGTATGAGTCGTTGTAAGAACCAAACAAGTTGTCTTTTGCCTCCTCAGCTGAACGCCACCCTTTATAGTAGGGTATATCTATGCCGTAATTTGTCCTCATTATCTCGACAATTCTACTGCCATTTATATCGTGATTAGCCATGACCTCATTTTTTATCAGTTGCCCAATAACCTTAGGACTTAGACAATTTTTTTGTAAAACATCTACTTACCCAAACAATTGTGTTGAAGATTTACTTTATATATCTCGAACCACATATTTGTTTTCACACATCTAGCTTTAATGAACCATTGACACCCAAATGATATCTTATCTTGGCATTCTACGTGAATGTATTCAGGACGATTCTTCACAAACCTATAACTAAACCCAAGAAGTGTGGCATGCTTGATTAATGCAGTCCTAAAACTTGGTGCACCAGTGTGGAATATTGTACCAATACCACCATCAAATAAATCATGCCACCCATCAGATAAAAGGGGGGCACATTCAGTGTGTGGACATATATCATATGTGGGCACTACAACTTCACCACAGACATCTGGACAACTATCTACAACTTTTGACTTCTTAGACACTATAAAAGGAAGCATGGTTTGTTTCGACCCACCCTTCATAACACCCAAAATGCTATTATTATCAGTGGTGGATACACGGACATCATGCAAATCGACCTGACATTCCACTTTCTGCCACACTATTGGGGATCTTATCATTTTGGACAACAACTACCGATATAATTTTTTGAGACGTTGCAATAGATATATCAAACATATTTTCCATGTCAACGTCGGATTCAAGAAAATAATTACTGACCGAACCAAGAGAATACCTAAGTTTGAACGTACACTGGTCTAAATCACACCACAGACCCCCAATTTCCTTAACAAGGTCAAGGAACTTATAACTGTTGTGAATCTTAAGTGCTCTGGATTCTGAATTAAATGAAACGGTTAAAATGAAATCCATTTCGGCCACAACTGCAATCAATGTCGAATGGGAGGCAAACTCAATTTTGTAAGGAAGGCTACCTTTCTTGGAAAGAAGGCTACATTTGGTGTATTCGACAATTGTATGCGATGTATTTTTATTTAAACAAATACCCATGTCAGAATCAAATTTGAATTTCAAAATTTGAATGTTTAAAATCACCTTTGGAGCTCCGACACGACGTACCTGTGTTCTCGCCATGGTGGAATATCTCCTACGCTTGATTTGACGCAACAGCTGGAGGAATTTGAATTTTTCGGCGGAATTGAGTTAAGCAGAGAGAATGAACATGTAAAGCCTAATTTTATGTAGGAGGAAGAAGTATATGGTAGACCTAGGGGTACAGAGTGGTATAGATCATAGTTTACTGTTTTTTCGAGAAGTAGATTCATAGACATAAGGGCATAGATGGTTACTTAGAAATTGGCCCTCTATGTTATTAGGCTACAGTTCTGCCCCAATTTGTGATTCAGGTAGTTAAGTAGACTATAGTTTTAATTTTCTCTATATATATAATATTATATTAGTCTTCGTCACTGTAATTACTTTATCGTTGATATTAATATTATGACTAATAAAAGTAACCGTCGAATTAAATATAAATGCAGAGATGAAATTATAAGATTAAAACTATTTTAGGTCTTAAAAATAAATAATCATATATAAATTAATTTGGGGATAAATAAGTTACTCATTCAAAAAGTCCTCCGAAATCCCATTAGTTTTGATGGGATTGTTGGTATTTATAAAATACACTAAAAAAGTTCATCAAAATCTATCAAACCCAACAATCCTTTAAAATTCTTATATTTTTTAATATCAGATGATTATTTTTAAGTCTTTTAAAATCCTGATTGAATACCAGTGGATTATTTTTAAATCTTTTAAAATCCTGATTGAATACCAGTGGATTATTTTTAAATCTTTTAAAATCCTGATTGAATACCAACAGACTTTTTTATAATAAAAAAGTTCTTTAAAATTCCACGAAATCTCAAACTAATACACCCCCCTTAATTTATAAGTTTCAATTCTCAGTATACAGTACACAAACACACTACACGAATGGACCAGCCCAAAAAACCCAACCTAAGAACAGAACGGGCCTAAAATATACAGACCCAAAAAAAACAGACCTATTTTGCCCGGCCCTATAACCCTGTTGGCCACTCCGGCTGGGGCGAGCTTGGCCCAGTTGCAATGGGCTGGCCCTAATTGAAAATAATATATTTTGAGACCATTTTCAGATCTATTCCAATTTACACATACCCCGCCCATCATGTTGCCCTAGTCATTGAGCGACGCCCACCCCACCTACTGCCTTCCGAGTTCCGGATCCACGCCAGCGCCTCGATCGAGTCCACACACGCGACGGCGAGTCGGCGACGCACGGCGCACCCACCTACACGGCTACACGCGACGCACGATGCACGCGGCCACTACACACGCGACGGCGACGCACGCCTCAGCCCTCAACTGAAGCCCACCTACACACGACGCACGGTGCTATCGATCGGAATCCGGAGCTGCGCTGCACACCCGACGGCCACGCCTCAAGACATCACCTGAAGCCTGCATACGGAATGTATCCTAATCGAAATGGTGCTACTATTTTACCTAATTAATGAATGCTACACAAACTGTTTTAGCGGGGATATGCATACACACTATTTTGCCTAATTTTGGGCTTTTGTAACACTTTTGCTTTGAAGGTCATAAACGTAAGGTCATGCTGGCCGTCGTCGTAACAATTTGCTAATCGAAATCTTGGGCTTTTGTTACAAAAATTTGCAACACTTTGCTTCATGCCGGCCGTCGTAGTCAACATTTTGTTTAGTTTATCAAAATGCTTATTTATCGGAAAGTCCAATATGTTCGTGGAAAATGTTATTACGTAAAAATTAAGGTGTTCAGGAGTCCTCGTTTTTCTTTAGTATTTGATAGTGCATGTTTGAGGTGTTTTGTTCCTTTTCTAAATGAAGAAATATTCTGAAATCCAATTTCCTGATCTTAATTTTGTGTTGGATTTTTTCATGGAGCATGTATTATATATTTTGTAATTTGGTTTTGGTTATTGGATGAACTCTGAAGACCTTTTTTTTTTTGATAAGATGAAGACTTTACTTTTAAATAAAGACACAATTGCTTTGCCTGAGTTACCCCCATCCGCACCCCTGTCAAAAATGTATATGTCTTGATCTAAGCTTGAAGATATCTGATATTATATTTCGACATTTCTTGTTATTTTCTCCTAAGCATCTTGTTTCTTGTGGTTTATCATACTTGTGAATCTTCTGTTGAGTCAATGTTGGTGAAATTCATAAAATGTTGCTGATAGTTGGCCATGTTTAGTAAGTTAGTGAAAATTCATGTGGTCCCATTTTCTCCATTTGCATATAATGCTGGACGCATTGTGATTCCAGTGATTTATTTCATTTTGGTTGATTCCAGTGAATGAAACTTATGAAATTATGGTCTGAAGGTCACAATGCACCAGACTTGAAAATGGCCTTGGTCAAAATGTTGTTAAAATAAAATCCTTGTTGACTTTTATGTTATGTTCACAGTTTCAGTGGCATTGCTGTTAAGGTTTTAGTTTCATGCTGCCTAATGTTGAAAAAAAATTGGAATTCATCTTGAATTTGTTTTTGTGTTGCCATGTGTAATGTGTTTATATGTGCATATACTACATTTTCTTTATATTACTTTTGTACTGTCATATAATAGGTATTTATTCTCTTTATTTTTGGGTTTGAATGAGAATTTTTTTTTTGTCTGAATATTCTGTACATTCCTTTCGATGCATTCCAATGCATTTTGTTCTTGTTATGGCCAGCTGCTTTCATACATCCATGTCCAACAAGTGAATTTAGTGGTATATAGTGGTTTATCTTCGATTTAAAATGAAAATTGAGAGTATGAGGTTAGTTCTGGATTTCCACTTGCTTAATCTCAAGAATGATGTGAAGTGTTGTAAAATAAAATTTTCATTTTGTTCACGTGAATCATTGTAATCAAAATGTTCTTGACTATTAATCAAATTTAATGATTACTATTTTCTGGATGCAGCTGCCCAAACAAAAAATTATAGTGGTGCAAAGCTGGAAAGTGTTGTTAAAAGTGCGGTTTCATATGCTCTGAAAAGGCAACTTAGAATGGATGATCTCACCAAACAAGTGGAAGAAAATATTAAAATCACTATGGGCAATTTTTTTTTTTTAATGTCATTCATGAAGTAATCCCAGCATTTGGAGCTTCCACTGATGACCTTGAACGTGCAAGGTATGACTGATATATAAAGTTTTTTTATAATTGGACTTACCATGAACTCCAAAGATATTTAATTCTCTATAATGCTGTAACTTATTTTATAAGTTTATATATGTTTTCTTTGGGGTAGGGATATTTGAGTTTATATGTAGTTTTAAGTTAATAGCATCTCTTGATTGGTATGTTATCGAGTTCATTTTAAGTATGCATGAAGAACTCCCAAACATTCTTAAATGCGTGGTTAGTTGGTTTTGAGTGATATACCTGTGGGTCAAATGACAAAATTTAAGTTAATTACACTTTTATTGTACATTTTCTGTCCTTATATAAAGGTGACATTTTGTGCAGCTCTCAGTTTGTGATTCACCAATAAGCCTTTTGTAACATTATTCGTCACAATATGATAATTATTTGCAAAATTGTCTAGCAGTTTAGCTGAAAGCTGATCGCTAATGTTGCATGCAGGCTTAATGGCATTTTGGAATGTGGTGCACGACATGATCACATCTACCGAAGGGCTATGCTGTTAGCAGAGCAAGTTAAAGTTAGTGGCGTGAGTCCAATTATTAATTGCCTTCTGGAAGGTCCAAGTGGCAGGTAATTACTTGATTTCGCTTGATATGTTTATATAATTATTTTATTAAATCTATGTTTTCATGGACAGTGGTAGAACTGCAATGACAGCTACAGTTGGTATTGAAAGTTACTTCCCCTATGTCAAGATTGCAAGTATTTTTAACTTTCTGTTCTATGCCCATATATTTCATTCGTTAGTTTCTGATTTCCCGGTGCACTGACCTCCGTAGTTCTGTATGTGTAGGAATTTATGTGATTTTATATGGTCATATGTTTTGCATGCAAAACATGCTGTTGAGTGTTCAATTATTTGATTAAATTATAATATTAGTTGTGTACTTAAATTTGTATTTAGTGTATAATCCGAATTGATCCGGATATTACTCAATTTCCCAACGCGATGGTGGGTACATAGCTTTCAACTTAAACTCTGATACCTGATGTTATCACAATTTTTAAAAAATAAATTAATAAAATAATTAAATTAATAGAGTAATAAATAAAATTAATATACTCTGCTGAAGGGATCACCAAGCCTCACATTTTTTTCGGATGCATATTCTATAAATGCCTCATACGAGGATCGGAACTCACTTAGAAAAGGCAGGACAAGACAATGACTTCTAGTAGATATCTTAGAATTCCTACACATTTAAAATATAAACAAATAAAATCCATCGATGTTAAAAAAATAATAAGTATTATAAAAATAATGAAAACTAAAATATTATCTCTGGTTTGATTGTTCGAATAATTGATCGGCAATGAATTTCTACTTATAAAAATTACATGAAATGTAAATAAAAATATATTAATGAAATTATTTTTCTAGTTGTAAAAATAAAAAATAGATCAGTAACTGTGATAATAAAATTAAATATCTTACCCATCTTACTGTCGTTTTGATAACAGTTATTGTTGGATATTTTAAAAAATAAAAAATGTTGTAATTTTTTTGCTTTGATTGATCAAATAGTATTTAATTATTTACAAAATATGGTATAATATTGATTATCTAAATAGAAATCTCGTATAAAGTTAGATTTTTCACATTAAATGTAATTTTTTTTTTTAAAAGACATTATTTTAGATATGCTTGTCAATTAATTTAAATAATGTCATTGAGTTTCAATTTAAATATTTTCCCTTCTGTGGTTTATATTGATAACCACATCTAAAAGAAAATTATCTGTTTTTTAGAAAAAAATGACTTTTAATGTGAAAAATCTAACATAAGATAAAATGTAATTTTTTAAAAATAAATATATTCAACAAACTTGCACCACATCAATTTCATACGAAGTTTTTATTTAGATAATCAATGCTACACAATTTGATTGAAATAACTAAATATTATTTGATCAATAAATGTTAAAAAATTGTAATATTTTTATTTTTTAAGGTGTCCAACAATAACTGATACCAAAGTAACAGAGTAATATATTTAGTTCTATTATCTCACTTAATGTTCTATTCTTATTTTTTTACAATTGAAAAAAATAATTTCATTCCTATCTTTCTTATTACATTTCATGCACTTTTTTTATGAATGAATCCATCGATGATTGTCGGTTAATTATTTTGAACAATTAACATGGAGGTAATATTTTTTTGTTTTAATTATTTTTGTAATACTTATTTTTTTAGTATATATAAAATTTATTTGTTTATATTTTAAATGTGTAGGGACTTTTTTTGAGTTATGTCCTCTTAAGAGTCATTGTCTCGCCCTCTTTAAGAGGGAGTTCCGAGTCTCGTACGAGACATCTGTGGAATAAGATGATGTGAGACTTAGTGATCCCTCCGAGGGGTATATATAAATTTTATTTATTTATTGCTCTTTTAATTTAATTATTTAATTTTATTTTTTTTAAATTTGTGATAAGTCAGGTATTCGATTTTAGTTGAAGGTTATGTGCCCACCATCGTGTTCAGAAATTGTGTGGATGCCCGGTTCGGGTTACACTAAATACAAATTTAAGTACACTAGTAATATCATGATTTAAATATTATTAAATTAAGTAGTTGAACACACATCAATAGAGTTGTCAAATGGGTTGGGCCGGCCCGATATCGGCTCAACTGGCTGTTGTGTTTTTCGGGTCGGGCCAATTCTTTTTGGGCCACATATTTTCAAGCCCGTCCTGGCCCAAGGCGGGCCAAACCGACCCAATTTTTTTTAATTTTATTTATATTTTTTAATTTTTAAAATATCACCATTACATTTGATTTATGTATTTCTTATTAATTGATAATTTTGTATATAAATACTATTCAAATAGTAATAAAATTTTATTTAGATTGCCAAAAAAATTTAATACTTAAAATAAAATTCAAATTTCTATATAATATTTAAATAACAGTAATCCAACAAACCTTAATAAACTATAATTCACAAAAATAAATTCAAACAATAATTTTTTAATAATCCTTTACAAATTCACATTCATAAAAAAATAAAAATTAAACAACTAATTCAACATTCCTCTAATATATTTAAGTATAATTCATACCAAAAAAACATAGGAACTTCTAATTAAATAAAGTAATATTATTAAGATTCTAAATTAATTAATTAATTAATTGGAGTAATATTTTTTAATTTAAAATATTTTTTGAGAAAGTTTCAATTAAATTACACATATTCTTTGACCATAACACAAATAAAATAGTAAATATTTAAAAGAATATAAATAGAAAAAAATTCAAAATAAAAATAGTATAACTCATAAGTATATAGTAAAATACATAAGAGAAGTATTATATAAAAATAAATTAAAAAAAAAAACCTACTGGGCTAGGCCAATATGGCTCGGTTCATTTTGAGCCTATAATTTTTAGGCCCGTCCTGTATTTAATATTGGCTACACATACCGAACTAAGGGGTTTAAGTGAATTATATCTCTTAATGAGAAATTCTTGAGATTCTTGCTTTCGGTGTGCTCGATTGATCCTTAATCCAAGGATAGTTTAGTAAAGTTACAAAATTCAAGGGCTTGTTTTTGTATAATCAAATATGGTTGCTGTAGCACTATACACCAACACAGTTCCATTTGGCAATCATTCCAGGAATGTGGTCTTTTCACACTACTGCAACAACCGCCCGATATTTTAATGTAAACACTAGAATGCCATGAATCATGTTCCTAAAAATAAAATAAAATATAAAATGTTAATCAATTAATCCCGGTCTCCAATGCTTAGTAAGTTACTATAAAATAATTATAGCAATATCAATGAAAATAAAAGGCAATGATTATTAATATATACCCAGATAACCTAAGTGTAGCACCATTATGGAAAAAGTGCACTTCAATGAAGCAGCATGTGAAAAGTCCATGATTAATGGTATGTACCTGCTGTGGTGCTACACTTAGATTGATTGGATATATATTGATGTTCACTGTCTTTTGTTTTCATTGATATTTGCTATAATAATTATGTTCTTTGATGAGTAACTAATTACTAAAGGTTGATGTTAGTTGATAAACATTTTATATTTTATTTTTAAGAAAATGGTTGATAGCATCTTTGAGTGTTTGCATTAAAGTATCAGACGATTGTTGCAGTGGTGGGGAAAATCTACATTACTGGAATTGTCGTCAAATGGAACTATGTTGGTGTATATTGATACAAGAACCATTTTTATTTGTATAAAAACAACACTTGACTTTTATAACTTACTGCCTTTGAGTTAAAGATCAACCGTGTGAACGAGCTCGGGCTGTGGGCCCCTTTCACGGAATGAAGAGCTCTACAAAGTACTCCCTCTGTCCCACAGGAATTTGCACACTTTTCTTATTGGGACGTCCCACACAAATTTGCACACTACCAAAAAAGGAAACATTGATTTACGTGCACACTCACAAACTTTTACACATATTTACCCATATGCCACTACTTTATATATAAAATAATTTTTCTTAAAAAATATGCCGTCCCGTAAGGTGCAAATTCCTAGGGGACGGAGGGAGTACCAATTAACAATGGTATATTTTTCCTATTTATATTAGTTAGGTCTTCTTTTTAACTTTTCATTAGAAAGTTTGTATTATATTGAGTGACTCTAACTTGTTCATCGTTTTTATATTTCTTTAATAATATTATTATATGAATGAAGAGAATTAATTATTTTATAAAACTTATTCCTTGTAAAAGGCCGATATCACTATATATAGCATTTTTTATAAATTAATAACTTTGGAAACATTAAATTTTATTAATTTCAGAAGGAGAGATTTTTAAAATTCACCAAATTTATTATGTATGTATTGAAAATAAATAAATTCATATATGTTTCATGAATTATGTTAATGCATCAACCAATTTTTTGTAACTAATTAAATTTGTTCATGTATAATACCATTTCATTGTATACAATTGACAATTATATTCACGCATCAATCACTCTTGGGTGCAATTAAAAGGTTAGTTGTGAAATTCAATTAGATTTAAAATTTTAAGAAACATCAAATACGAACATATTCATATTTTATTAAATTATCATGATATATATAATTGTACTATTTATGAATTACAGGTGTTTACATATTGATACAAAAAAATAATTATATTTACAAATTAGTTCACTATATTTGCACATAAGTATATTTTTTTCCTGTACAGAAACATATTTTTTTCTGCATAAAATTAATTTTTAATTAGTGTTAATTTTGTGATCTATTTTGTAACTTTTCCTATGAATTATTAATTTAGAGTTTTAATGGGACCTAATATTTATAAAGGAATTTTCTTAAAAGAATAATCTTATTATCTTATCAATTTTGATGATCTTTTACAAAGATCCAAGTTGGGTTGAAATATTTTATTGTTTTAGAGAGTTTATTATTTTATAGAGATTTTACTGTATATTTATTAAAAAATTTATATACATCCGCTGATACTAATATATTACCTTTTTATATTAATTTAAATGATATTGGTGAATATATACAATAATATCAGTAAATATATGTAGCGTATTAATTTTATATTATAAACAAGTTTAAAAAATTGTTTAAAAGTAATGTTAATAGTATTAATAATAAAAGTATTGTAACATTAAAAAAAACTAATTCCTTTCTATTGGTTAAATAATATTAATTTTTAAAGAAATAATTCCATACCTATACTATTTAGATGACTATTTAAAAGTAATACAATTCATTTTATAATAGTATAGTTTTTGTGTGAGAGTGGGGCCAAGCCAATGCCACACATATATATGTGATGTATTATGTACACACGCACACAAATATGTACAAGAGATAGGGGATGAGAGACGCGGCACACACACAAATCTGTACAAAAAGAGAGAGATAGGGAGAAAAAGAGAGAGAGAGAGAGGGAGAGATGCAGCCGGAGCGGAGCATCCACAATGGCGAGGACCATCCACAGCTGTGGGGTGCGGAAGAGGCTGCGATTTGTATTTTGGCCGCTACTTGAAACCACTCCGATCTGTGTTGTTGGCCATTTGGTTTGGTGATTCTTATGTTGGATTTGGTCGTCATGGCTGTTGATTTTGGCCATTTGGTTTGGTGATTCTTATGTTGGATCTGGTCGCCATGGCTGTTGATTTTCAAGGAAGAGAGGAGGCGGTGGCTTGGGATGGCTTGTGGCGGCCACCGTCAACATGGTCATTCCACCACGGAAGGTGGGCGAAAATATTATATTTTCGTGTTGGAGAAGGTGAAGGCTGTGGCGTGCGGTTGATCGTGGCTCAGTTGATCACAAGGATTAAAATTTCGCGAAATTTCGCCGAAATTTCGGAATTTTGAGGGTACCGATATGGAAATTCACTTGAACGATTATTTTTCCAAAATTTCGGTAAAATTTCGGGAAATTTCGATATCGGTCCAGGGTAATTCAAAATGTGCAGATTATCGAGAAATATCGTGGAAATTTCGGTAATTTATCGGTCAAAATTTCGACAAATTTCGGGAAATTTCGATATATTTCGGGAATTTCTCTAATTTGATGACTTGGTACCATTATTGCTTAGACCAAGATGGTCTTTCTCTTTTACATTTGAGGCTCATAGAACATCATTTTGGTATTAGTTGTATAATATTCAATAATTATGAACAATTGTTGTATCGTTTTATATGTCTTACGTATGTTTTCTTGATATGTTTGTTGTAAGATTCTTATTTTATTGAGATTTTAAGTTCAATTAATGTATTAAGACTAGTAATAATATTGTCTAAAATTTCATGTTAAATTTCCATCATTTTAATGAAATTTCCGTGAATTTTCTATTTTTTACCGATATCGATATTCGATATCGATATTTCCACCGATATATCCATAAATTCAGGGTACCGATATTTCCGTCGATACCGATATTTTCATCCTTGGTTGATCATGGCTCGGTTGATGGGTTTGAACTTTGTATCTTTTCGATCTTTAATTTTTTCGCCCCATTTTTTCTCAATTTTATTTGTATGTTGTATACATATGTGAGTAAAATCAATTTGAGTCACTAAAATTGTGCTTGTTTCTTTGTTATTGTTATATACACAGGGATCAAAATCAATTCCGAGAGTTACACCATTATGTAATTTATTCAACAATTATGCAACATTATTTAGGTGTTATGCATTTTTTTTTTTTGGTTCTGTAATGAAATATAATTAGATGACTATGCAATATTATTTTATATGTTATATAAGTAATTATGCAAAAGTTGGTTTCATTATGCAAATTTATTAGACGATTATGTAAGTTATTAGAAATTATGCAATATTTTTTAGGTGTTATGCAATTTTTCTTAATTTTATGCAATATTATTAGACAATTATGCAATATATTTTGACGATTTATGTAAGTTTTAGGTAGCTATTTATGCAAATAATTATCACTAGAAATTAGTGAAATATATTTATAAAATTTTTATATCAGTAAAAGTATTAATTTTAAATAAAACTATGTAAAAGAAATTTTAAAAAAAAAGGATAAAGCGTAAGAATTGTAAAATTGTCAGGATTTAATAATGATTTTTTTTTTTGGAAAGAGCACAAGAAAAATAAAGAGTAAAATTGAAAAAGAGGGTTGGAAAAGAACAAGTGCATGAAAAATATTTGGAGGGTCCACTTTTAAATTTTAAAACTTTCAACTATCAGAGAAAAAAGCTGGTATCTGACTCTCCTGCAGGAAAAAAGCTGGCAATTCGGCCCACCAATTGTATTTATTCTAAAATTTGAAAATGAGTTGTATTTGTTTTAAAATAGATGCTAATATTTGTAGGGATGTATAATTGACCCATTTTTTAAGATTCGGGTCTAAGAGTCCAAAATAATACTACAGGAGAAAAATATTAGAAAAATAAAAATACAAGTGGGAAATTGGAAAATAAAATAAAAATGGTAAATATATTAAATGTGGGGAATATTATTTGTTATGTTTTACGTTATTATTGAACAAAAGTCTATATAGCTCATAAGATACTATTTTCCAAATTGATTTGGTCAATGAAATATGTCTAAAGTTATGAAGCATCTTTTCTGTATTATGATTTTGGAAGTTTTTCAAGAAAATTTTGTATTATCCAATCAAACATTTATTACCTTTTCCTCAAAATAAGTAAATTTTATTAACATTTAATAAAGTGAATTAGTAAGAAAATCTATCAGATATAGTGAAAAAAATAAGACCCTGTAATGCCTTTAATAAAACTGTAATATGAGATGGTATCCTACAGAAATTGTTATTAAAATTGTATACTGTATTTACAATATAATATTATATCAAATTATATTATTATATTTATGAATTGATACTTTATCATAAAATACTATTTGCATTAAATTATGAGAATGAAGGTATCATTAAATTAATATGATGATTTAATTTTTTTTTACAAATGAGCCACTTTTAAAACTTTTTAAAAATATTATTTTCTAAAATTATTTTTGTATTTCTATGCTATCTGTTAGTGGTTGTCCAACATAATTTTATGATGAAACAAATTTATATAATACCTATTATTTATTAATAGAAAGTGATTATCACTTTTAATAAATATATTATTATTTTTTATTAAAATTCTATCACTTTTTAAAAGTGCATTTTTAAATAACTACAGATCTCATGTGTACACAACAATTATTCTTATTATATCTTATACCATTGCACTATAGAACACATGAATATAGATGGAGCAATACCATAAAACTCAGTTGAAATGGCCAATAAAAAGTATGAAAAAAAATCTTTTTTTTTTTCCTACATTCCAATTTCTCTCGCGTATCAGACTTTCCATAGTAGCAATAATTATCCGTCCAACAAATTAGTGAGAAGGACAATCAGTTCGGCTCAGTCCAACCCGAAAAAAATCTCATGGCTCGATGGGCTGAATTGGTACCGGACAAGCCCGGGCCCGTTTCTAACCAAAATTCTTTCCTAATTTTATTATTTAAAAAAATCGCAGCAATAAAGACTGAATCTTGCAGTAGAATAAACGAGTTTTGAATGTGGTCTTATTTTCTTGATATATGATATTTTCTTTTATTCGTGTTCGCAGATTGTCTATTGGTTCTTTGGTTTTCTGGTTATTTTTGTGGTAGAAAATGAATGCTTTTTGGAAGAAAAAAGTTATATGAGATTATTTGATTAGTTGAGAGTAAAATATCTTTTCACTGTCTTTAATATGCATTCTTGTTTTCTATTGATCAAAATTGTTGCATATGTTGCTGAAATGTTTGGTAGATCAAAGCATTTTTAGTATATGAGCTATTACCTACGATCTCTGTTATTTGAATTTATTTTGAAAATATTACTCCCTCCGTCCCAAAGGTGTTTTCACCTTTGAGATGACAAGGTTTTTAAGAAAAGTAGGGTGATGTGTTTATATTATTAAAATAATGAAATTAGTTGGATTGAATGTAAAAGCAACGAAATTTTGTGTAAATATGTGAATATTGTGAGGATAAAGTTAAAGTAATAGTTTCCATTTACAGGGTGTGAAAACAATTGTGGGATGAAGTGAGTAGTTTATTATGGACTATTAAATTATTGTTGTTTAAATTTATTTATGAACTAAAATTTTTAATTTAATTGTTATATAAAGAAATGGACCTGTTTGGCCCGGAGGTCAACCTTGGGCCATGACAGGTTCGGGAATTCATGGCCTGATGGACTACAAAACCGATTTGGCCTAGTCCAAATATCTCGTGGCCCGATAAGATGGTATCGATCATGTTCGGCTCGGCCCGTTTGACATCTCTGGTTTGGAGTGGGTGGATGATAGTGAAGGTAGTAAAAAATAAATTGGGATCTTTTAAACAATAAAAATTAAACTGAGATCTTTTAATTCCAACAAGCATTTAATGAGCATTCATTAATTAATGCTTAGGATTTTATGCATGAAGATTTGAAGAACATTGGTATACCAAAATAACACGATTTGAAAGCTTTCTCTCCAACGGTAAGTTTTTCAAATTGTGTCTATAAATACGGAGTCTGTAGATGAAGAGAGCTTATGGGAAACACTCAAGCTCTCAAGAACTCAAGCATTCAAAAAGTACTCGAAAATTCTATAGTTTCCCAAGTGCTTCCATCACATTAGAATTCTACTTTGTATATTAGGCTTAAACTGTCATATCCTTAGCTGTCTAGAGAGATAGTCCAATCTAATATTTGATCTTCATTGTAAGAGCAATCTCAAATTAGTTGGAACCCACTCAAACCATAGGCTGAAGAGTTTAGGTGGAGAATGATCTGAAAGTAAGTTGAGAACTGTGCTCAATCTGAAATTTTGAGAGGACTAGGAATCAGAACAATCCAAGGGATCAGAACATAAGTTGGGTACTTGATCAGTGTACCTTGACACTATAAATAAAAAAATTCCAAGTGAAGGAATTCTCCTGTTAAATCGGGAAAAGTGGATGTTGGAGAGTTTAACTTTGAACCACTATAAATAACTTGTATCATTTGCTGTTTTATTTCATTGTGCTACTGCCAAAGAAATTTGGTATACATTAGCTCTCCTATGTGAGGGGACTAACAAAATCAAATAGAACAAGCTCTCTGTAGCAGTTCAAAATTATGAGCAGTTCTCTATGGAACCTAATGAAACCATTGATCAACTTGATGAAAGGTTCACTGATATCATGAATGCGATTAACTATCTTGGAAAGGTGTATACCAAGACAGAAGTTGCAGTTAAAATTCTCAGAGGACTTTCTCCCAAATGGGATGTTCATTCCGTCATGATGCAAAACACCAAAGATCTTTTTAACATGTCTATACAACAGGTCTTTTCAGAGTTGAAAGCCTATTAATTTGATCTTAACAGAAAAAGAGTTGAAGTTGATTCTCCCAAGGTAAAGAAGCTTGCAAACTCCTACAAATCTCAAAGTAAGGCTGAAATGCAAGAATAAATTACCCTTCTAGCCAGGAGGTTTGAGAGATTAAATGCCAGATTTGGGAAGTACATGAGTTACTACCATGATAACAAGGATAGAAAAGGTTACAAGGCAAGATCCTCTACCAATGAGGATAAGGAACCTGATGAGAGAAAAGACTCCAGAAGAAATCAGAAGGAGGAAGAATCTACATCAAGACCAACTTCAAGAAGGAAGGACAACAAAAAAGATAGTGAGGAGAATGAGGATAGCAAGAGGTGCTATCACTGCAAAAAAGGCATGTCACTTCCTATGACTGCCCACAGCTGAGTGCTAAAGAAATAAATGAGAGACAAGCCAAGAGAGATAGAAGGATGCAGAGAAGAGCCATGGTTGCTGAGAATGAACAAGCACAAAGCTCCTGTGATGAACTCTTCTCTTACAGCAGCGATGATGATCTTTGTCTGATGGCCTCAGAGGAACTTGAGGTACAATCTAACTTTGTTCAATTAATAGATCACTAACCTGATCTTAGACCAGAGTCAGCAAGAGAGCTCAATTTTCAGTTCTCTGACTTTTCTAGGCTGCAAGAAGCATATTCTCTTCATGAAAAGGAAAATAAAAAACTAGCATCAGAGAACTCTAAGCTAGTTGAGTTTGGAAATGAGGCGGACCTCAAGTCAGCCTCCCTCACCATTGAACTGGCCAATGAAGTGGAAACACTCAAAAGTGAGCTTAATGGGAAAGATGAGTTGATTAAGGGTCTAACTGATGACCAGAAAAAGCTAGCCTCTGAGAACAATGAGCTAGGGATTCAAAACAAAACTCTCATTAGCAATGTAAATATGCGAAAGAACTCTGATGAGTGCCTATTGAGAAGAATTGGTGCAATTTTTAAAGTCTAAGTATTCTTTATTAGATTGATGCTATTGATAGGGGGAATTTTTTACTCCATTCTATACAACATACATTGAATATAAAATATAAATGAGTATGTAATTAACCTATAAATTTTGAAATGAAAGATAGACTTTGTGTGTAAATAAAAATATTTAATTTATACGCAAAATCAAAATGAGTTTTTTTTTTTTTAAAAAAAAGAGAATCACATGCATTAAAAAAATAATTTACAAAAACTTAATAACTACCCAAACAAATAAATTTAGGAAAAATTACAAAATGGTTCACAAATTGACATTAATTACAAATTGGTTTTGTGCAGAAAAAAAATGCTTCTGTGCAAGAAAAAATTATACATATGTGCAGATATTGTGAACCTATTTGTAAATATAGTCACTTTTTTGAACCAATATGTAAGTGACCCATGAATTTAGCAAGACAATATAAAAGAAAAAAATATATTGGAAGACTTAGAGAATGATATTCTGATCTTAGGCCTATATTTATAACTATATCGACAAAAACTTATATAAAAATTTCTACCATAGAAATTTCTAAAAATAGACAAATGCAATTAATAATCTCACGCGCACAGCTCCCGCTCCCCCACCACGCCCGCCTCGAAAATTCATATTCACATGTGATTCACTCCTTCCTTCCTTCCTCCCTCAACCCTCAACCCTCAACCACCCTCCCCCACCCACATGCCCAACCCAGGCCCAGGCCCCAAGCCCAAACTATTTAATAAAATTTAATTATTATAAATTTAAAAATAAAATAAATAATATTATATAATAAATTTAAAAACTTGCTCTCAATTAATGTTAGTATAGTAACGCACATTTACTCATATAGTAGCACACATTTATTCATATAGTAACATAAACTGGAGAACAAATATATGTTAATATTAAAGTAAATGTGTGTTACTATTTTATAAAATATTGTTATTGTACAAATATTCATTTGTTTTTATAAAATAAATAATTTTTCACATAATGCAAAAGAAAAATGTGTTTTACTTTAAGAATAAATATTGATTATTCACAAATATTTATTTATTTTATAGAAATAATTATTTTTTTAATATAATAACATATGTATCACATGAAACAATATACCTAGATTTTAAGGGATAATGAATAAATTAAGAAACACATATAAAAATATATTTTGTCCATATAGTAACACACATTTACCCATATAGTAACACAAATTGGAGAACAAATATATGTTACTATTATAGCAAATGTGTGATACTATCTTATAAAATGTTATTATTTTACATATATTCATTTGTTTTTATAGAATAAATAATTTTTCACATAATGCAAGAGCAAAACATGTGTTACTTTAAGAATAAATATTGATTATTCACAAATATTTATTTATTTTTATAGAAATAATTATTTTTATAATATAATAACATATGTATTTAATGAAACAATATACCTAGATTTAAAGGGAATGGTGAATAAATTAAGAAACACATATTTATTATCATAAAAAAATATTTTGCTCATATAGTGACACACATTTGCCCATATAGTAACACAAATTGGAAGATAAATGTGTGTTACTATCTTATAAATGTTATTATTTTATATATATTCATTTGTTTTTATAGAATAAATAATTTTTCACATATTGCAGGAGAAAAATGTGTGTTACTTTAAGAACAAATATTAGTTATTCACAAATATTTATTTATTTTTATAGAAATAATTTTTTTTTTCATATAATAACATATATATTACATGAAATAATATACCTAAATTTAAAGGGATGATGAATAAATTAAGAAAAATATATCTATTCTCATAAAAATATATTTTGCCCATATAGTAACATACATTTGCTTATTTAGTAACACAAACTGGGGGGCAAGTGTATGTTACTATTAGAATAAATGTGTGTTACTATCTTATAAAATGTTGTTATTTTACATATATTCATTTTTTTATAGATAAATAATTTTTAACATAATGCAAGAGCAAAATGTGTGCTACAATAAGAACAAATATTGATTATTCACAAATATTTATTTATTTTTATAGAAATGATTATTTTTTCATATAATAACATATATATTACATGAAATAATATACCTAAATTTAAAGGGATGATTAATAAATTAAGAGATACAAATTTTTTCTAATAAAAATATTTTTGTCCTTACAGTAACACACATTTACCCAAATAGTAACACAAACTGGAAGACAAATATGTGTTACTATTAGAATAAATGTGTGTTATTATAAAATCAAAATATATGTTACTATACGTATAAATATTTATTTGTAACATATTATTAAATAAATATTTTTTAATTAATATAATATTTTAAAAATAAAAAATTAAAATAAATTAAAAAAAAATGTAATTGCCAACAGCTTTAAAGCTTTAAAGCTGTTGGCATGGGTGAAATAGCATGGGTGGGGCCGGATTTAGTATGCATGAGAATAGGTTATTAGACGGAAGGGTATTAGTATGCATGTCAATTAGCTAGGTTGTTAGGGGTTAAAGCGCGTGAGCCTTCTTTTTTTATTTTTTTATATTTGGAAATTTATATCCTAGAAATTTCTACGCAAGTGTTCCTCAACTATATCATTTTAAAATTAAGAAAATAATAAATCATTACTCTAACTGGTATTCTTTTGGAATTAATAGTTACCTAGATAACAATCAATACTCTAAATATGAGGAATAAAATCTTAAAAATCACCTAATCAAAAGGAGAATAATTTCCTTATATTGACTTATGGATATATCCGATTTATCACTCATAATTTTGATTTTTTTTAGTAATTCTATAATCAATATTTGGATAAAATAAAACAAATAAAACCCAAGTCGTGCTCAAAGTCCAAATGCACATGTCCATTATCTTTTAACAAATAATATTCCTAAAATTTTGCAACATCAACTCGTAAAATCATGCTAACGAAAAATTCTAAACTTTGGCAACTTATTTATGTCACTGAATTAAAAAAAAATTCTCTTAGCATGGTCTTAGCTATTAATAGTTAAAAAAAAAAAAAAAACCCCTCCCACTCTCTTTGAATTTTTTTGCAAATTTAAATTTATTGGAGGGATGGTGGTAGAGAGGTGGACTATCTGTTATATATTAAGTTTGAATAATTATCAAAAGGAGAAATTTCTCCTAAATTGAATGACGCAAAAATTGAATTTTTTGGGGGATTATTTATGAGCGAAAAAATAAAAACGTATATAGAATGTTAATTAAAAATATATATAATCATATATATATATAATATATATATATATATATATATATATATATATATATATATATATATAATACGAGACACACTCATGTTAAACGTTTCACGGTGTGAAACATACCAAAATTTGTGGGTCTTTACCAGGTTGGGTCGAATTTGGTCATTTTTTTTTCAAAATTTTCGCAACTATAATTCCAGATTTTTTCGCTCCCAGGTATGTTACAATTTAGGCAAATGTATGTTACTATTAGACAAAATGTGTGTTACAATCAATTAAATTTTGTTTTCTTTACATATATTCATTTGTTTTTGTAGAAATAACATTTTTTCATACAATCTAATAAAAAAATGTGTGTTACTGTAAAAAATATATTATTTTTTCATAAATATTTATGAGAAAACAATATATTTTCTTATAGTAACACACATTTTGCTCTTGTAATATATGAAAAATTATTTACTATATAAAAATAAATGAATATATATAAAAAGAACAACATTTTATAAGATTGTAACACACATTTGCCCTAATAGTAACACACATTTTCTTCCCAGTTTATGTTACAATATAGGCAAATGTGTGTTATAATATGGGTAAATACATGGTATTATAAGAGAAAATGTATTATATGAAAAATTATTTATATGAGCAATATAGTTAACACACATTTTGCTCTTGTATTATATGAAAAAAATATTTATTATATAAAAATAACAACATTTCATAAGATTGTAAGATGCATTTGCTCTAATAGTAACACACATTTTTTCCCCAGTTTGTGTTACAATGTGTGTAAATGTGTGTTATAATATGGGCAAATACGTGTTACTGTAAGAGAAAATGTACTTTTATAAGAATGAATATGTGTTTTTTAATTTAATCATCATTCCTTTAAATTTAGGTATATTGATTCATATATTAACACGCTTTTTTATTTACTATTTTATATATGTTATTATATAAAAATAATTATTTCTATACAAATAAATATTTATGAAAAATCAATATGTTTTCTTATAGTAACACACATGTTTTTTCTCTTATATTATGTTAAAAACTATCTATTCTATAAAAATAAATGAATATATGCAAAATAACAACATTTTATAAGATTATAACACACATTTGCTCTAATAGTAACACATATTTGCTCTCCAATTTGTGTTACTATATGGACAAGCATATGTTAATATAGGATAAAATGTAATTTTCTTAAGAACAAATATGTTTTTTTTTAATTTAATCACCATCCCTTAAACCTAGATATAATGATTCATGTAATAACACACGTTTTACTATTTTATATGTGTTATTATAAAATAAAATAACTATTTATATACAAATAAATATATACTTATGAAAAATGTAATGTTTTTTCTTATAATAACACACATTTTGCTCTTACAAATGTATGAAAAGTGTTATTTCTACAAAAACAAGTGATATATATGTAAAAAATAATATTTGGTCGGATTGTAACACACATTTTGCCTTAAAGTAACATGCATTTGCCTAAAAAGTAACATACCTGAGAGCGAAAAAATCTGGAATTTGTGCTTGCGCGAAAATTTGAAAAAATTACCCAAACTCGACCCGACCATGGATCCGCGAATTTTTTATATATGGTATGTTTCACACCATGAAACATTTCATATAATTTTTTTTTCATATAATACTTATGTTTTCGAATAAAATTTTTGAAGTGTGTAGTAAGTTTTATGTAGTAATTTAGAGTTTATTATATTAACATATATATATATATATATATATATATTTAATATAATTACTTTAAATAAATAAAAATATTAGCATACAATTAAATAACGACTAAGACATGTATAATGAATTGACTATAATTATTTTGCAAAATAATTTTTTCTAAAGCATTACATTTTAACGCTTTGCTTTGAGAAAAATCATATAAAATTCATTTTGAAATATGAAATATTATGAAATAACTATATGCACATATAATACAGTCAATTGTAATAAATATCACCAATAAAATTCATAACATTAATAGAGTATATAAAAAATAAATATCATATCGTATTATAATGTTAAGATTATCTACAAAAATTTGAACATCTAACAGACTGAAAAATAACATAAAAGGCAAACATTTCAGATCGAACAATCTCCATCTTAACCCAACATGAAGATTCATATATGTAACGATTTTATTGTGGTACAACATGTTATTATTGTATATAACTATTTATTATGGAGAATGTGCAAATCATGTGAATTTTAATGCTAAGGAAAAAATTAAATTTCTATTATATCTTTAACAAATATTTATCTTCTCAATAAAATAACACATATCTAAATATTTTAATCACACTAAGAAAATCTAGGGAAAAAATAATTGATATACGTTAAAACATTGTAAAACTTCGTATAATTTATCTTTCAAATTAATTATTGACAATATTGTGTGTGTAAGCTAGCATGCTTGCATATATTATCTAGAGAGGGCGAGACACAATAGGACAAACAAAAACAAACAAGGAACATGTTGGATTTTAGTTTAAGTGGCAATTAACGTGCGTAATTTTTTTTATTTACGGTTGATAAAAGCATGTAAGTTCAATGATTAAAGAGCAATTAAAGTATAAGCAAGCCGAAGTGTAAGTTGCTCGCCTAGGTGCTCGCCAAGCTGCTCGACAGCTTGCTCGCCCAAGCCCTGGGGTGACGAAGCAACAAGCCCACGTGGCCAAGACCAAGTTGCTCACCACATTGCTCGCCCGGCTGCTCACCAACTTGCCCGTATAAGCCATGAAGAAGCAAGACAACTAGCCTGTATGGCCAAGATCAAGTTGCTCGCCAGGCTGCTTGCCTAATTGCTCGCCCCACTCAGTAGTGGCGGGGCAACAAGCTATGAAGCCAAGTCCGAACTGCTCGCCTCGTTGCTCGCCACACTGCTCGCCTGCATGTGTGCCCGATTTGGAGGTTAGGTGATGAAGAATCAAGCCACGAGGTCAAGCCTAAGGTGCTCGCCCACTTGCTCGCCACGTTGCTTGCCCAGCTGGTTGACCTTTCGTTCCCAGGAATAAAAACACAAGATGTCCAAAGAACCTATAAGGAGTGTATAGGACGTTTAGGTTAAGGTGAGTGGAGCAAGTGGATAAGGTGGTGACAAGTGGAAGACACTTGTCACCATCAGAAGTCACATGGCTTAGAATAATGCCACCTCACCCTTAAAAGGGTATAAATAGATGAAAAGAGCGCATTTGTAAGGATCTGAATTTTGATATATAAGAAATACATTTCCAAGATTTCTCTCTCTATTTTCTCTCTATAATTTGTCCCATAACACCTAAATTATTATCTTTGATTATTGTTTGAGTGATTAATCAAGATTAATTAGCCACATAACATCCAATTAGAAATATCACTCAACAATTTGGCGCTAGAAGGAGGGCGATCCGAACCTCCATCGATCGAAGAATTCAAGTTCGTTCTTCATTTTCTCAAGAACAATCGCTCGAGTTTCGTAAGTTTTGTGTAGAACAAGAAGGATATCTTTAAGTAAAAATGACGAGACAAATGTAAGAAGCCTCTCACGACGAATCCCGCACTACCTCGACGAGTCGTAGGTGGAAAGGGAAAAAGCCCGCGAGACGACGACAAGCTGAATTGACCCGAGTCCCGGCGTTACCTGCGGCTCCAGTTGATCCGCAAATCGAAGCCACCATCGAATCGATGGTCAGAACCCCGGAGGACATTGAGAGGGCGATGGCCACACTTAAACAAATGCAAAGACAACAGATGGTAGTGGCTCGTCAACCTGTGATTCAGGCGGCTCCGACGGAGACAAGGCATGAGACCAGGACGAGTTACCGCTCCCAGAAGGAGGAGGCCATTAGCGGACGAGTCACCCCGGAGAACTCAAAGGGTAAGCAAAAGATGTGCCATCGCCTGAGACCGCAACCCCGACGATCAGACCAGCGACCAGCTGGACGAGCAGAGGGGCGACCAGCTGGGCGAGTAATGGAGCAGCCCAGGCATCATGAGGGGTCACGGGGTGATAGGCACAATGAGCCAAGCCATCACTCCGGGAGTGGAAGATCCGGGTACTCACAACATCAAGAGCTTTGTGAGTCAAATGCGAGACATCAGCGAAGGCCTGTCCAGGACAGGTTGAGGCGACGGGCATCCGAGATGTTGGGCCCGAATACTGCAAGTAACCTTCAACGACCACACCGAGAGGTAGCCCGAAGTGAGGGACTGCCGGGGGCAGCACGTCCATATGAGGTGCACCCGGAACAGCCTCGAGGAGGGGGATCATCTCGTGGGTCGTCCATCCTGGAGATAGAGAAACTGAAGAAAGCGGTGGAGAACTTGCGGGAACAAGTGGCCACCAAGGACAAAGTTGAGACATACACTTCCCTCCCGATTTCACCATTGTCTACAACCATCCTCACAGCACCTATACAAAAGAAGATACAATTTCCATCATTGCTGCTATATGAAGGTGAATCAGACCCCAAGGTGCATATATCCAAGTATGTCGACTACATGATCTCAATGGGGGCATCGGACGCAATGCAGTGTAGGAACTTCCCCTTGACCTTAGGTGAATGTGCCCATAGGTGGTTTTCGGCATTGGCACCAGGCTCCATACAATCATTCGGCCAGCTGACTAGGGAGTTCCTATCCCATTTCTCAGGATTCGGAACGTACCTAACGCAAAAGCATCGACTGGCTAATATTTCACAAGGAGCGGAGGAGACCGATCAACAATACCTTGAGCGCTTCGACAAGATCCTTTTGGAAGGTGAGTTGGTCAGTGATGACACCAAGGTCGTTGCAATCATGGCGGGACTGCGTAAAGGAACGGACCTATGGAAGAAAATGCATTTATCCTGTCCAAGTACATACGCTGAGTTCCGTCATAAAGCCGGAGTATACGTAGCAATGCAAGAGGCCATGGCGAAATAGTTGGGCGCGGAGGCTGATGACAAGAAGAGTGGTAAGAAACCCAGTGGCAGTGGGTACAAGGCTCCTAAGAACTTAAAGTCGTTTGGAGATACAGTGGAATACAAAGAAAAGCTTAACCAAGTGTTAACTACCACAATTGACCACATGTTTACTGCTGTGAAGGATCAAGATATGCTGGCAGCTCCTCGAAGGATCAGACAAGATAGAAGCAAGCTAAACCCGAACAAATACTGCTCTTACCACCAAAGTATCGGGCATTTCACTAGTGAATATCGCGATCTTCTGAAACAACTGTGGAAATTCTATGAAGACGGGAAGCTTGCGGAATTCATTAAGAAAGCTCCGGGGAAAAGACAACGATTGCCAAGACAATGGGGTTCAGATGATGAGGACAGTGATGAAATAGAAAGGGCCCCAAATAGGTAAGTGCGAAGAGGTCCGCCAGCTATGCCGACACACCAGGAGCCTAACCGCGAAATCCTTGTACTTGAGGAAATTGGCTCAACTGGAGGAATGGTTGATGGCCGGCCCGCATCAAAAAGACAAAAGAAGGCAGAAATACGGGCGGTCAATCAAGTGCAAGAGACGGGGTCCGGATCAAAGGTGCCGACAAAGCCTACTGTAGATTTGGTGTTCTCACAAGCGGACCTCGAGGGATTCCTAACACCACACAACAAATCTTTAGTCATCAGCGCAAATATCATGAACACCGACTGCTAGTGGATACTAGAGCCTACACGAATATTCTATTCAAGAAGACACTAGATCAATTAGGAGATTACGAATCCTATATAGAGGATTGTAATCATAAAATAGTGGGATTTAGAGAGGCTGCGACCGTCCCACTAGGTGTAATTCGCCTATCAGTAGAACTTGTAGCGCTTGAGGACCCGGAAAGGAGGATGACTAGGTTGTTAGATTTTTTAGTCATAGATCAACCATCCACCTATAACGGGTTCCTCGG
Source organism: Prunella vulgaris (assembly GCA_026898435.1). NCBI lineage: Eukaryota > Viridiplantae > Streptophyta > Magnoliopsida > Lamiales > Lamiaceae > Prunella > Prunella vulgaris. Next base: position 285,868 of record JAPKLY010000066.1, on the reverse strand, counting down.
CCGACCCTTCATTTCAGAATTTAAGGCTGCATGTTCTACATACTATTACTGTATCAAATTCCCAACTCTTAAAGGTGCAGGTACAATCAAAGGAGACCAAAAGAAAGCGCGAGAGTGTCTGCTAACCTTAAAGAAGCCTGTCACTCAGGTGTTGGTCTATGAGGAAGCGACACCACAACATTCCCCTGATGAACCCAACATCTTAGATGCTATCTCCATCGACACCGAGATGATGGAAGTTGATCAAACACCGGAGGAGATGGAGGTAGATGATACACCTCCACAAGGTCAACAGACCGGGGGGCAGGCGGAAGGTCACACGGAAGTTCAAGTTGATGCACCAGCAACCGTTGCTAAGGCAAGTGATGAGGTGGTGTTAGCACCCGAAGACCAGTCAGATGCTCCAGAAGATATTGAGCCCTGGATGGGTTACGAGCCGATCCCAATGGAGATGGACATGCATCTAGAAGGACCCATTGATGACCCGAGATGGAAGGATAAGAAGCGACGCGCCACTCCAGTCGAAGAGCTCAGGTCCATACAGGTGGATCCCAATAAAAAGGGGTTAGAACTTTTTATTGGGCCAGAGTTGGAGGAACCCTATAGAACCAAGATGGAGGAGTTCCTTCGGGCTAACCTTGACGTGTTTGCATGGTCGCATGAGGATATGACAGGAATACCAATTGAACATGCATGCCATCATCTCAACATCAACCCCACGAAAAAACCCGTACGTCAGAAAAGAAGAAAGTACGGACCCGAAAAATATGGAGCATTGACTGGAGAAGTGAAGAAGCTGTTAGATAACAAGCTCATACAAGAAGCGTTATGCCCACAATGGGTGGCGAACCCAGTCCCAGTCAAGAAGCCAAATGGAACGTGGAGACTTTGTATAGACTTCACGGACCTCAATGCCGCGTGTCCAAAGGATAATTTCCCTTTGCCTCACATCGACCAGTTGGTGGACAACACGGCGGGACATGAGATAATGACCTTTATGGAAGCCTTTGCGGGGTACCACCAGATCGCAATGCATCCCGATGATCAAGAGCACACAGTATTTTACACAAACAAAAACTTGCTTTGTTGGAAAAGAATGCCCTTTGGGTTAATTAATGCAGGTGCCACGTACCAGAGGTTAGTCAACAAGATGTTCGACCAAAATATTGGTGAGACGATGGAGGTCTATGTTGATGACATAGTGGTGAAGAGTCTTAGAAAGGAAGACCACCTGGAGCACCTTAAACAAGCATTCGACATCATGAGAGCATACAACATGAAGCTGAATCCAAAGAAAAGCAGCTTTGGGGTGCAGTCCGGGAAATTTTTGGGGCATCTGGTAAGTCAACGAGGGATAGAAGTTAACCCTTCACAGGTCAAGTGCATTCTAGAGATGGGACCACCGAAGGATGTGAAGGCTGTTCAAAGACTCACGGGATGTCTCGCGGCGTTAAACAGATTTATATCCAGATCCGGAGACAAGAATAGAGCATTCTTCGAGTCTATCAAAGGCAAATGCATTTGTAAGAGAATTGGGAAGAGTAACTATGTCTGGACCGATGCCTGTCAAAGGGCGTTTGAAGATGTAAAAAGCTATCTCAGCAATCCCCAGATCCTGTCAAAGCCCGTCCCAGAAGAAAAGTTATATTTATACTTGGCAGCATCAGAGGTGGCCATAAGCTCAGCCTTAGTACGTGCGGAAGGAAAAGCACACTTGCCAATATACTATGTTAGCCAAGTGTTGCATGAGGCGGAGCAGCGGTATTCCCCAATGGAGAAGTTAGCATACGCATTGGTGATGAGAGTACAGAAACTCCGACCCTACTTCTTTGACCACCAAGTGGAAGTCTTGACGACGTTCCCCTTGAGATAAGTCTTACATAGACATAACACTACCGGACGATTGCTAAAATGGTCACTAGAGGTCAGCCAATATGGAATAACCTACGCTCCCCGAACAGCGATCAATGGGCAGGCTCTAGCAGACTTAATAGTAGAGCTATCCTACCCTCAAGATCCGACGAGGGGACGTATATATCCATGGCACCTTTACGTAGACGGATCCGCAACAAGCTCCGCAGCAGGCGCGAGAGTGGTCTTAGTGAGTCCCGACAAACAAGTATTCACCTCAGTAATAAGGTTCGACTTCCTAGCAACTAACAACGAAGCCGAATACGAAGCACTTATTGCGGGATTGAGACTATCATTAGCTGTGGGGGCAACCAGACTTCAAATTTTCGGGGATTCACAACTAATAGTATCTCATGTCTGAGGTGAATACGAAGCAAAGGATTGACAAATGATCATCTATCAAAAGATCGTTGCACATCTGATATCCAAGTTCGATCAAGTGTACATTGAGCAGATTCCCCGGCTAGAGAATACACAAGCAGATGCGTTGGCTCGTTTGGCCACAAGTACCGGAGAGGCAAGTATCTCGGAGCTTGTGATCACAAAACTAACTAATCCTTCAACATTTGATTATATTAATCAAGTGTTGAAGAGGGGGCAACAACTTGTAAACAATCAACAGATGACCACCGACGACTGGCGTACACCCATCACTAAGTACTTGACCGATGGAGAACAGCCGGAGGATACGTTGGAAGCACGACGGGTCATAAAACAAGATGCCAGATACACAATGATCGAGGGATAGTTATATAAGAGAGAAATCTCATTGTCATTGCTCAGATGTCTCTCCCCGGAAGAAGGACAAAAGGTGTTAGAAGAAATCCATGAAGGAATATGTGGAAGCCACGCCGGGGGGCAGACCTTAGCTTACAAGACTATTAGGCAAGGATACTATTGGCCAACACTACGAAAGGATGCCATCAGATATGCTAAAAGATGTGTGAAGTGTCAATAGTTTGCTCCAAGCATCCATATCCCGGCGCAAGAATTAAAATCAGTATATAGTCTGTGGCCATTTGCTAAATGGGGTATCGACTTGATCAGCCCATTCCCTCCCAGAAAAGGTGGAGTAAAATTCACAGTGGTGGCCGTGGACTACTACATTAAGTGGGCAGAAGCAGAAGCCTTAACAACGATAACCCAAGAAAAAATGATAAGTTTCATTTGGAAAAACTTGGTGTGCAGATTTGGGTTACCACAGTCGATCGTCACAGATAACGGAAGACAGTTTGATGGAAATAAGCTGAGAGACTTCTGCGCTTCATGGGACATCAAAAAACATTACTCCACACCATATCATCCTCAATCAAACGGAAAGGTCGAAGCCGTAAACAAGATCTTGAAACACATCCTGAAGATCCGATTGGAATAGAGAAAGGGCAGTTGGGCTGATGAGCTGCCAGAGGTGTTATGGACCTATAGCACGTCTTACAGAACAAGTACCGGAGAGACACCGTTCACCATGGCCTTCGGAGTTGAAGCAGTCATCCCAGTGGAGGTTCAACATCGGACGTGGAGGATAATCAAGTATGATGAAGAAACGAACGAAGATGATATGACAGTAGAGAAAGACCTGATTGAAGAAACTCGAACCTCGGCGGAGTTGAGGAATGCTGTCTACAAACGACGAGCAGAAAAGTACTACAACTCGCAGGTTAAGGATAGGAAGTTCAAAGTTGGTGACTTGGTCATGAGAAAGATACTAGCAGTCCCAACAGGAGTATTTGGTCCAAGATGAGAAGGTCCGTTCAAAGTAACAAAGAGTTGGCCGAATGGGACATATGATTTGGAAGATATGCAAGGCAACCCTTCATCATACACTTGGAACGCGGCATATCTCAAGAAGTTTTACCAGTAAAAGACTTGTAAAATTTTTTCCTTTTTGAAACCTTGCTCGCGCAACATGTATAGGGGCAAGCAGGTTCGGTTCAGATAGAGTCAAGTCTGTAAAGTCATATTATGTTGAATAAAGAAGATGTTTCCTTTCAAAACGGTGTATCGAAAGATGTCTCAAGTTATAAGCTCAAAGGACTTACGAGTCAAGAATAAAGGCAAGGTATTGAGATTAACCCTATGGATATACCAAAAAAATGGAGTCCTTACCAATTAATAAGCCTACATCGAAAGAGATGAAAAATAAAAGGTGTAAATTCATGATTCCGCAAAAGGAAAAGTAAGACGAATCAATTAAAACACCATACACAAAAACGAGCAATAAATAACTTAGACAAAAATATCAGCAAAACACAAGCATGAACAAACTCGGTGAAAGGAAACTGCATATTCATTGATGTCAAAAAGAGTTCAAGTACATGTGGGGCGCCTTCGAGGGCGAAGAAGCAAAAAGTTAAAAGCAAAAACAACAAAAAGTACAAGGCAAAAGAAGGCAAAAGAAGGCACAACACTCTATTACCCGCCGCCTTGCTCGCTGGTCTGCTCACCTGGCCGTGTTTCTGCTTGCCCACCTACTTGCCTAGACTGCTCGTCGGTCTGCTCGCCGGCACCCTGAGGAGAAAGACCCGGGAGGACCTCAATGGGAGACAGACCTTCCGTGTCTACCATAGCATCGTCCTGAGCATCGATCTCTAAGGGAGGATACCTTCCGCCAATGATCTTAAGTACAGAAGGCACAACACTCAGGTTGAAGCCCATATCCTCGAGGTCCCCGATGTCGACGACCAAACCTTCCTTGAGAGGACGCTCAGTGAGGAACTCGGTGAACTCTTTCTTCAAGGCCTCCCAAGGGTCCGAATTTTTGCCAACAGCATGGTGATAAGTCCGGAGGTTTTCAGCAAAGGCATAAACTAACCCAAAGTCAGAAGACTCAGCTCGAATGTCGGCTACAGCATCGGCAGTATAACACTCGGTATGTTCGGCCTTGTGCTCGACCAGCTGGGTACGAGTAGCCTGAAGTTCTCTTTCCAACTTGGTAACCTTCTCTCGGCCTACCCGGCCCTCCTCCAATTGAGCCCTCATGCTTACCAACTCGGCACGAAGACCCTCAGCTTCGGCCTGAGACCTTTCTGCGCTTGCAATTGCCGACTGTTCGGCATCCAATGAAGCTTTAGCCTTAGCATCCAGAGTCGCCGTCTTTTTCTTGGCTTCATCTCTTTCCTTCCTCAGAGTATCGTTCAACACCGAATAAGACTTCTCCAACGTTACAGCTTGCTCAATAGCACGTTGGGCGGTGATGAGAGCACCACTCGAATGATGCATAGCCTTGCGGATGTTGTCAGTTAATTACTGGTGCTGTATGATAGCATCTTGAGGCTGAGTCCAATGACGGGTGGCAGACTCGACGGGTCTCCGAAGGGGACCTTGAAGCTCGTTGAGGGTCTTTGGGGGACGAGCTAGTGCGAACTGATGAACCGCCGGGCTGCGGTGCTGATAACGGGATGGATCATACCTACAATAAAGAGGATGATACGAGAAAACACTTAGAAAATTTTTGAAAAATTTCTAAGTACAAGAATGTTAGAGGTTTGAGAGTCATACCCTGCCGCCCGGTCCTGGTCCCACCCAAGAATGGAGATGTCCGATAGTTGCCCCACAGAGCGAATGGGCGTGGGGCAGTAGAAGTGCCGGCAGAGACTGGGAGTGTAGGTTCTGGAACCTCAACCCGACCCGAGCCTCCGGAACCTGAAGCTCTTGAAGTCCTGGCTCTTTTAGCTGCCTCCCCTTCACGCTCAACGCGCGAACCATCCCCTCGCTGTAAGCGACGACTACCACCACTGGGGGAGCCGCTAGGGGCTTGACGATCCACAACGCGAGGAGCTCGTGGAGGAGCGGTGGATCGAGTGCTCGGCCCGGTGCCTGCACCCTTCTTCGCTTGGGCCGCCTTTTGAGCAGCCAACACAACGGATGGAGGATCCCTTTTGGTTCTTGCCATTCCAAACCGTTGGGTTAGTGTTCGAAAGGACGGAGGAATGGCAATAGTAACTTCTGCGGCTGCAAACATCAAAGGTCTAAAGAATATGACAAATATACCTGCGGGACGAGCAACTTGAGCTCGCAAATGGTGAGGAGTCGTGATCAACCCCGATGAAATACGACAACTGGGCTTGTTCAGGTACTCGAACGTCCTGTCCTTCTTGTTCCACCGACAGACGAGGATGCAGGTAAACTTAAATTCCTCAGACAAACTTGTCTTCTTCCAAAGCTGAGGAGTCAAACCTGCAACATAAAGGAACAAGATGTTAGACACAATATCGAAGATGACATTAAAGATGCTAACAAGTCCTACGCTGCAACTCGCCAAACTCAGTAGGAGACATGATGCGTCCCCCAAGTCCCTCGTTGTTGTCCGGGGCACGCCAGTCTCCACCAATGAAGAAGAACTGCTCTTTCCAGCCCTTCACCTTGTTGGGCAATCCTTCGAGGATCCTCATATCACTCCTCGCCTTAAGGTAATAATAACCTTGACTTTCCTCGGAACACTTGCTGAGGCAGAGGGTGTAATTCACCTCTTGCGGAGTCAGGCGATCCTTATACTTCTCCAAAGCAAAGACCGTGCAGATAGATATCAGGTACGTCCAGGCATTGGGTGTAAGTTGTGTGATAGTTAAACCTGTCGTCTCCAGAAAATGGCCAATCAGTGGGTGTAAGGGTAATGTCACTCCGGCGGCTAGTGTGTGCATGTTGATCGCCGTCAATCCCTCCGGAGGACAGTCGGACCTTTCATTCTTCCGAGGAGCATACATCGTCACATCGCAAGGAATATGGTACTCTCTCCTGATGTTGTCGAGGTCGTCCTCATCAATAACACTCTCTACTGTGTTTGCTTTGTAGTTGGTAAATTCATCCTCTTCAAGGGTATTGTCGAGGAGGAGTGGGAAAGTCAGCGGCGTATCGTTCGTAATACGCCCTCCAATCGAACTCTTGTTTGATACCTTCAGGGATGGACCTCTCCGACATGTGAGGTTGAGGGAAGTGGACAGACTCGAACCACTCGGTGATGGAGTCATCATCATCATCACTACTGGAGAGCACCTCAACGACTTCCTGATCATTACCTCCCGGGCGAGCAGTAGGTTGCTCGACTACCTGCTCACCAAGCTGCTCGCCGAGTTGCTCGGCCTCCTCCCCGAATGGCCGATCCACCTCCACCATCTCGGGTTCAGATCCCGCCAGGTGCACGGATGAAAGGCCGGCAATCGGACCACCCTCCTCCACCGGTCGTTTGCCCAGATTCCGGTGAGAAATAGTACGGCTTGAGGATGATGACATTTTCGAAAAAAGAGGAAGAAAAGAAGTTTATCCTAGGAGGAGGCTAACTACTGATTGGAAATGTCACCACCAAGATTCTGATCAAGTATCCCGGAGGAGAATCCGACGAACAAGTGCAGAAAATGGAAATTTGAAAATTAAGAGAAAATGAGGATAATGCAAAAAGGGAATTTAAAAGGCAAAATAAGTGAGAAATTACCTTCGGTTAAGACTCCAAAGTTGTTCGTCGGAATGGGGATAACCAAGATCGCCGGAAAATCGATGAAAAGCTTGAAGATTCGGATTGCCGGAGAATTTCAGAAAACGGTCAAGTGAAGAAGAAGATGAATAGTGGAAAAGATCCCTTTTTATACATTAGGGTTAAAAGAAAGAAGAAGAAGAAATTTCAAGGGCCTAATTGCAAGAAATTTGAAAAGTTTTTAAAGAGGCGCGTCTTTTCGTGTGACTGTTTGGCACAGTACACGAGAAGACGCCTCATTTTCTGGAGCGTCACTTCAGTTGTCAAAAGAAAGGACGAGCATAAAGGCCGAGCACATAGTCGAGCACCATGCTGCTCGCCAAGCTGCTCGCCTAACTGTTCGCCAGCACGAAGAATTAATTCCAGCATATACTTTGATAAAGAAGAATCAAATCAAAGCATATGCTGAGGGGCAAATGTTGATAAAAGCATGTAAGTTCAATGATTAAAGAGCAATTAAAGTATAAGCAAGCCGAAGTGTAAGTTGCTCGCCTAGGTGCTCGACAGCTTGCTCGCCCAAGCCCTGGGGTGACGAAGCAACAAGCCCACGTGGCCAAGACCAAGTTGCTCGCCACATTGCTCACCCGGCTGCTCGCCAACTTGCCCGTATAAGCCATGAAGAAGCAAGGCAATTAGTCTGTATGGCCAAGATCAAGTTGCTCGCCTCATTGCTCGCCAGGCTGCTCGCCTAATTGCTCGCCCAACTCAATAGTGGCGGGGCAACAAGCTATGAAGCCAAGTCCGAGCTGCTCACCTCGTTGCTCGCCACACTGCTCGCCTGCATGTGTGCCCGATTTGGAGGTTAGGTGATGAAGTATCAAGCCACGAGGTCAAGCCTAAGGTGCTAGCCCACTTGCTCGCCACGTTGCTCGCCCAGCTGGTCGACCCTTGTTCCCAGGAATAAAAACACAAGATGTCCAAAGAACCTATAAGGAGTGTATAGGACGTTTAAGTTAAGATGAGTGGAGCAAGTGGATAAGGTGGTGACAAGTGGAGGACACTTGTCACCATCAGAAGCCACATGGCTTAGAATAATGCCACCTCACCCTTAAAAGGGTATAAATAGATGAAAAGAGCTCATTTGTAAGGATCTGAATTTTTATATATAAGAAATACATTTCCAAGATTTCTCTCTCTATTTTCTCTCTATAATTTGTCCCATAACACCTAAATTATTATCTTTGATTATTGTTTGAGTGATTAATCAAGATTAATTAGCCACATAACATCCAATTAGAAATATCACTCAACATTTACGTAAATAATATGGCATTTATTTAGGAAACTTTTGATTTTATTAATAGATGTATATATGTGATTAGTTGGGTGGAATTAGGAATTCACCAAAATTATGTTTTTAATCAGCAGAGATTATGAAATGACCCATAACCTTTTTTTCTATTTGAATTAACATTTGACTTTGGTAAGTTTTATTTAGATACTTGATTTCATATAACTTTAGAAAAAAACATTAATTAAGAAAAAATAATATTTTCTGGAAAAGGATAGCAAAATTAACTGAATTAATTACCTCAAGTATATAAGTGGTCGTGATTTATACTGTATTTATGAATTCAAATATAGACAATGGGTATCTATGATATTTTCACATTAGACTTATAATCTCTTAATCGGGAATATGACGGATTGACAGTGTTCTTGTTGTTTCTCATGCATTTGGAGATAAATTACTAAGATCAAATGTACCGGTTGAGCAAAAAAATTAAGGTATTCTCGCTCCCGATCAATTTAGTTTGATCTGAAACGAGAATTTGTTGTCATGTGGTTGCTCTCTTTTGTCTCAAATGTACAAATCAAGAACCAATTGCAATTGATATATTTTTTCCGAGTTGAAATATATACGTTGAATGACCTATTACTCTCTAAAGAAAAAACATTTTATGAGACATGCAATAAGAAGTGTGTTGTAAACATGCTCCTTTGACCCTTGGACTATGTTTCTTTTGAGATTTAGTAGTTTTTAAATATGAATTTCAAACAATATTACAAAATGTAGTGGAATTTTAGTAAATACGCCCACCAAAGGAAAAGTTCACCTCAGATGATTAAGTACAACTAACTTGTGGCTCTTGCAACCCCACTGTGAAGAAGTCACCTGAAGTCTTAAATGCTTCTAACACATTTAATAAGGTGGTTGCAACAATTAATGAAGTTTTAAATGCAACAAAAGGAATATTCCAAGTCATCTGAAAAAGTGATAGTGGACTTAAAGAGAGTTGTTTGATTGGTGTGAAAACATTCAGACCTAAGCCAATGAGAAGGTGCCACCTATGTACGGACCTGATACAGAGCTGACTAACCTGACAATACCAAAGTCAGAAGCAACCAACAACCAACAAGGGCGACTGCATTAATTCCAAGCAAGCATTTAATGAGTTATAATTAATTAATGCTTGGGATTGACTGCATGAAGATTTGAAGAAGGATTTGAAGAACATTAGTTTACCAAAAGAGCATGATTTCAGAACCATCTCTCCAACGGAAAGTTTTTCAAATTTTTTCTATAAATACAAAAGTTGAAGATGAAGAGAAGTACGGGAAACACTCAAGCCTTCAAGAACTCAAGCATTCAATTCTCAAAGCACTCAGAAAGCACTAAAAAATTCTATAGTTTCCCAAGTATTTTCACACTTAGAGTTCAACACTGTATTTTAGGCTCACATTGTAATATCCTAGAAGTCTACTGAGATAGTCCAAGCCCAGAAAATATTCTTCATTGTAAAGGGATATCTCAAGCCAAGTTGGAACCCACTCAAAGCTATTAAGCTGTGAAGTTTAAGATAGAGAGTAACCTGAAAGTAAGTTGAGGTATGTTCTCAGTCTGAAATCTTGAGAGGACTAGGACTCAGGAAAATCCTAGGGATCAAGACTAAGCTGTGTTCTTGATCAGTGTACTATACATCAAGAAATTCCTAAGTTAAGGAATTCTCCTGTTAAATCAGAGAATGTGGATGTAGGAGAGTTTAACTCCGAACCACTATAAACCCTTTGTGTCTCTTATTGCTTTATTCTTTTGTGTGTGTTGGTTGGACAAATCTTTTCAAGTGTGTAAATCTATTTATATATCTTATCCACTGCTAACAAGACTTACATTGATAAACTTCAACTCACAGGCTACCTATTCTTGGAGTTAGTTATCCTGTCCACTGTGTCTGTTACTTGTCTTATTTGCAAAAAGTTTTCAAGACAGGTGTATTCCCCCATACACCTGTTTACTATATTTGGGACCAACATCTGGTATCAGAGCAGGGTTTCTAAGAACCACTGCTTTGTCATTACTGTGGTCAATTGAACTGATCTCACCAACCACCCTGTCAAGATGTCTACTCTTGTAGAAGGATCTATCAACACTAGCAATGAACCTACAGGAGCTACAACCAATGTAGTGGGAAGCTCAGACTATAACATGGGAGCTAATTCTCTCAACCATATGTCTCATCACAAGTTGCCCCAATTCCCAGTAGAGGGCTATGACTTCTGGAAAATCAGAATGAGGGCTCTCATCTAGCCTGTGTTAATGATGAAATGCTTAGAGTCATCACTAGAGGTCTTGTCTTTATGACAAGAAATCCTAGGAATTCAGCTTCCACCTTAGCTGATCCTACATATAAGGGGCCTAAGGATGAAGATGATCTCACTGCTGATGAAAGAAAGAGACATAACCTAAAACAATTCACATAAGCTACGTTGAGTGTGGACGTTATGCAAACACATTTAAGCAAGTTACAAACAAGAACAATTACAAACTTTTAATTTAAAAAATTAATAGTCGGCTCCCACTTGACCATATGAAATTGGTAGAGACCCTGTTGGGGGAGTATTAAAATGTCAATTCTATACCTAAATATTAACCATGATTAAATACATGATTATTAGTTTGTTTTGAGGAAGCCACTCATTGGGAGGGTCAATACCGCCACTAATAATAATCCACAATCATCCTTTTGGGAATTTGTTAATGTGAACTTACCTTTTGACCTATCCATTAGGGAGAGAGGCACTTGTCAATGCGTAGCCAAAAGACTTCACAAACAAATAAATCATGGAAGCCAAATAATTTAATTTTATTATCTAGAATAATATTCAAAATTATATTTAAAACATATTTAGTAATTTTTGGAGTAGAGATTTTTTCACAATGACATTCATGCATTCACATGTTTAATCAAATTAAATAAAGCATCCATCAAAATAATTAAACACAAACAGAGAGAGTCATTACCTGAAAATTGTTGTCGTCTCGATTGCCGAAAATTACAGCCACACACAGCCGAAATTGAGGCTCATCAACTCACTACTACAATCGTGCTCCACCAATTCCACCATTTCAACCACCTCTCGCATAAAACTTTAAATTGGTTGTTCCTCAAGCCGTCGTTGAAATTGACGACGAAGAAAGAGAAAGCTGATGCCGAAAAAGAAGAAGCCAACCGCCGCCAAAGCACAACCATACTCACCGTCGTCGGAGTCTAATACAGACCACCGCCATCTCTTCTTCGACTGGACCGCTGTCCCTTAACCGCTGTCGATTTGACTCACTCCATCATGCTTGCCTCCATCTCCGCAGTCTCTCCCCCCTTTTCCCAAAATTTATTGTCTCGTCTCCAAAACTCTACCACCACAACACCGACATGACCCTCCCTCCCACAACATCTGGTATTTTGTACTCACCACAAAGCTCCACCATACAACTCATGGTAGAAACCCTACGTTCACCTCATCTGAGCTTGTTCGAAGCTCCTCCAAATTGGGTACCAAATTGAAGCTCTTAACAAGGGGAATAAAACCCCTCAATTTTTTTTGATGATTTGACTCCACCAAAAATCTTAAATTTTGCTCGGAATGAATCAGTTGAAAGAAAAAGAGAGATAATGAAAGTTATGATTGATTAACATATACTCATTTAAAAAATGCACTAATAATTGTTTTAGGTATGGATTAATTAGTTTTGATTATCTTTATTAATTAATTGATTTTAAAAGTTGGCTGAGAATGCAATGTCACTTTAAAAAGTGTCTTTAATTGTAATTTATAAATTTAATCTAATTAAATTAAATAATTAAGAAAATAAAATAAAAAAATACAATATTTGTAATATTTTTTATTTTTTAAATATGTTCATAAAATGCGACCTGCTCTCCATCAAATTTAATGATTGTATTAATTATAAGTGTATTTTAATAAAGTTACAAAAGCGAGAATTCAGATGTGAGAAGTGGTGAATAAAATAAAATTTAATATGAATTATTGGAGAGAGTGGTGTAAAGTAAAAAAATAAAATATTGCCGTGTATTTTTATTATTTTCGCCAGTTTGCCGTAATCTAAAAACGTACACTCTTGTCCTTAAAAAATAAAAAACGTACTCTTTCCTCAAAAGGATATGCTTTTAATCAGTGAGGCAAACATTATCTCGTGTATTGTCAAACTTCTCTATTTTTTATACAACATCAACTTCTCTACGTGCATGTTTGCAATCTCTAATAAAATTAAAAAAATAATATTAAATAATTTTAATAACAAAATAAAAAATAAGAAATTTTTTAAACTTAAATAATTTTAAAAAATACTTAAAAAATGTATTTGCAAAAAAATATTTCTAAAAAGAATATTGAGTATTATTTTCTTGAGAAATGTGTAAAAGTAAATGCTTAAGTATAAGCTAAAAATTAAAAATTGTTGCTTGACCAAAAGTGATAATAAACACTTACAATAATAGTTGAAAACATATTTTCAGTATTTTTTTTTAAATAAACACTTTTACTTTTTCATTAGAGTTTGCAAACATGCACTAAATCGCCTTGTTTTCTGATATTCTACTAGAGAATGAAATAAATGAATTAATTTAATGTATCTCTAAAAGTTCGGATTTTTATGAAATGAAATTCTTTCATGACGCCATATACACGACATCTCGTTCTAGTATTGACCATGAGTGAGAACCTGATAGGTCGTACCAAAACGACTGCTGCTGGGAGCGCCCAACCTAATGGCTCATTACAATGGTGTTTAGAGTATAACCAACATTTTTTAGAGTGAAGCAAAGAAACATGTTCTTGCTTGTATCTATCAATAGGTTCTGATAAATCCCAGAAAGCAAGAGGACAACATTGATCACATATGTAACAATCATAATTTGTTTATTCACATCACATCTTAAATACCCTGTGGTTCTTATCTAATCTATCAAAGCAGACACACAAATTCCTGTACAAGTAATCAAATAATGGCATCTAATACGAAAGAATACCTACGGACAACGAATGCTGCACAATACAACGGACTTTCAGAAACCTTTCCAGCCAGCAAGGATTTCATTCAATATTTCAGCAATCAGTTCCCTATCCCCACACAGAAGAAAGGCATTGAAATCATCTCTAATATCAAAGATCTTACCAAATTTCACCAGATATTGCATGCAACTGCTTTTCAGTTTCGGCAGTTGATAGAGTGAAGCATTCTGCAGCCTCTCCAGCACATTCCTCGTATCAATGTCCTCCAGAAGACTCTCGTGGCACGCTTCTTTCAAATCTGATACATCGTACTTATCAGCTGCTCTGAGTAGAGCCAACCTGTTGGCCAAGAATTCTTCACTCCCTATGCTTCCGTAGATGTAATTCAGAAAAGCCCGGAAAGCTTCAATCGACATGTCTGAAATGTTTATGGCTGACATCTCTTTTTCCTTGAGATCGTGTGAAAACATTCTGCAGAAAACAGGTGACCTCGAAGCAAGAACTGCTCGATGTGCTGTGATGCTTCCATTGGAGGCATTGATTACAATATCTGTGTGGATACTTTCAGACAGCATTCGACCGAGAGATGCAAGAGCTGTTTCATTCGAATGTCTGTGTGTGAATCCTTCACTCCAAATTGAGTAAGGTTCCATGGCCTGGGGAATTTAAGAATAACGAGCTCAGAGGAGAGAGAGTATGAAGTCTAGCCCAGTTTTCCTAATTCATATGGATACATTTTTCTAGCAAAATTACTTCATCAACTTTTTTTATTGCAGTATACCTTGTTTTCCCAATCAATTAAGTCCTTTCAAATACCCAAGACTGTGGAAGTATATGAAATAAACGAGAAAATGAGTCTTTTTAACCACTAAGCCTGTCACAGTGATGAAACAATCACCCACGCTTTTCTATCATAGTCATTTCATGTTTTTCCAAAAAAACGAACGTATTTCAGTTAATCCTAAATGAGGAAGTAGCCCTAGAGTAAATACATAGACAGTGAAAGGAACTGAAGAGGATGATAATATCTTACATTTGGAGATGCAATTTTGAGATCAACAAACTCAACGTCGATGATGAATTTTCCAGTTAATGGAACCTCAATAGCCCATACAAAATCCTCGTTGCTCTTGAGCTGCTTATCAGTAATTTCTGCATACAGTACAGGTTCAAAAACTTCAGGGAAAATTACACTGAAGTACAAAATCTTTTCAAAATTGGAAACAAGGACATATGCTTGATGAAGACGTAATTAATACGACTTGCCTGGATGAACCAAACACTTGCGATCCCCCACGGAGGAAACCACTCTGATCATGAATGATGCAATTGGGGGATTTTCTCTGGTCATATTTGATATCTCCGGGTACAATTTTATGAACAAGCTCCGATTCTTCTCCACAGTTAAATGCCTTCAATAATAAGATTAGCGTTAGGATTATTATCATCCACAGTTAAAACAAAAGATTCAAGTCATGAATTTCATCGAGAAGCCATGGAAATGCACGATGAGGTTGAAAATTCTGCTATGAATGAACTAGAAATATAATTCAACGTCAAAAAAGTATAAGACAGCGTTACAGTCTTTAAATTCAGATTCGGATTGTTATTTCTGCTGTTATCAAATTGGGGAAACTTGAAAACAAAATTTCAGAAAATATTTGCAAATTGAAGCAGAAAGGTTATCAATGCAAAAACCGAGTGGAAATACTAACCAATTCCATTTCCCGATCTTGAACGGATCGGATTTCCTGTAAGTGCAAGAGGCCAAGTTCTCGATTCGCCATTGGGCGAGGCGCGACGTCGTTTCAACCCTGTAAGCAGAGTCACTCATTCTAGAGAACGCAAGTGCCGCAGTGATTTCATTGATACAATCGAAAATTCCGTCCAACAACTGATGATCTCCGTGTTTTCCCAGATTTGCTTCTCACGCGATTCATATGCATCAAAATTTGGTTTCGAACGCTCTCTCCCTTCTCTCCAAAACTCTATTTACAATTTTGTGTTGGAACCTTTTAAACTGGTGATATGGAGGTTTCCGGCACGCGAGGTTACAAGTGATCGTTGTTACGCCATTAACAGTGAAGCTTTTGCAGTGCTTTTCTTACAATTTTATTTTTTTTCTTGTTTTCTGGTGGAGAGAGAGAGAGAGATGACTTACACTGCACTTCAGGATGATTATGGTTGAAGAGCTTATTTATATATATTTATTTGAGGGAAAGATTTGAGTATACTTTGCCTTAATGTTACATTTTTCGAAGGAATATACTTTTTTGTTTAGCTCCTCCCAAGCAAAGAATTACTTTTGTTTTTCACATTATTTTAGACCACACTTTCTCATGATTCTTGTATCTATATATATCTATACATTAATAGAAGTAGAAGTGAGTGTGAAAAAAATAATATATATTGAATTAACTAAAACATACTCTCTTTGCTCTGGTATAAATTGTTCGTTGTTTTTTGACTCACGGATCAAGTTAAAAATTAAAAAAATATAAATAATGTGACGAAAAAAAGTAAAAAAATATAAGTGATGTGATGAAAAAAGTGAAAAAGTAATAAAAATAGGGTAAAAGATAATAAAAATAATAATAAAAAAGAGAATAATAATTTCAAAAAAAAAGTAAAAAACAAATGAGAAACATATAATGGAACAGACGAAAATGGTAAAATGAGTGATATATAGAACGAGGGAGGAAGTATTTGTTTTATGGTGTAAGAGAGAGTCTCACTCTCTACTAAAAGAAGTGAAGTAATTTTTTTTTAACTTTACATCAATAATTTTAATTTTTTTTTCATTTTTAATCTGAAGTCTATTGTTAACACATTAGTATCAAATTAATTGTCTTTTAGTTATTATTTTTAATTCAACATATATATTGCACATTCAAAAATAAAATTCAAATTTAAAATATGTGTTTTATTATTTTAAAATATTTATTGTATTAAATTAATTGACATTTAATTATTATTTTGTTAATTTTTAAAATTATTTCATGAAATTTAGTACATAATTAAGAATTATATAAATAATTAAATAAATATAATACACTTATATGTTTACAATGTAATATTTTCATATTAATAAAAATTAGTAGTAATATAAGTTAATTAAATCAATCGTTATATGGACCAAACAAATTTAATTTTTAATTTCTACAATAATTTATTTCACTACACTATCTTTAATTAAAATTTATAATATTCAGTTTGTGCGATGCATGAGAGAATCATTAGTACATATAAAAGTAGAAGTGAAGAGGGAGAGAAAAATGACATACATTGAAGTAAGTGAAATACACTCGCACACAAATTCACTTTCCTACAAGTGTATAAGATCATGTAGCAGGAAGATAAATCAAGTTAAATTACTTATATCGAACCCAAAGTAAACAATTGAGACAATTCTAATTCAATGGTTTTGTGATTTCTTAGAATAAAATAAAATAAATAATTGAAATTGCAGTTTTAATTGTCTAATTAATTACTACGTAAAATGCAAAAATTGAATTGAATTAACGATGCAAAAATAATAACCTAAACTAACATTTGCGTGTGTTGGAGTGGTGATATGCTTCGGGTGAATTCCGTTATGTAACAATCACACTTAATTGCCTAATATTTACTTCGTAAAGACTATCTGATGTGTGAGCCAAAGATTTCTACCCAATCAAATATAAAACTCTCATTTATACACACTCCCGCAAATGATCTGTTCTGTGCAACAAAGCATTTCTCAATGTGCTAGATACATTAACCTTATAACCTAGAACTCATTACTATCAATTGAATACTCTTATTCTTCTCACCCAAATCTCATATGATGTGATTAGGACTCAAATATTAATTAGTAGAAATGAAAACTTTAAGTATCTCGTTAACCAACTGAAAGACTCTCTCAGCAGAATGCCTTCAATCAAGAAATAAATAAAAAAATTGTTACTAGTTTATTATTTCCTTCATCCATAGCATTAAGTGATTATCTCATGTCTAATGAGCAAACATGAATATTTGAGACAACAGAAATTATTAACAATAATATAAAGAAGAAAAAATTGAAAATAATATTACCAAGAATTCTTAGAAAGGAAATAAAGTGCATAAACATAAATTGGAATTCAAATAACGTCAATTATTCTGAAAATAAATGCGATCAACCATACAATCTCCCTCTCGTTCAAGAAATAAAAAAATTGAAATAATCTCCAAAAATCGGAAAAAAAAAAAAGCAGAATTCAAAATGTTTTAAAGCCCTCTATAACTGCTCTCTTAGTGAAAAATAAGTGCTCTTTAAAGCTAAATTTGTATTAGTGATATCTGTTCTAACTGGTGGTCAAGTCACAAGATGGAAATAAATGCATCCAGATTGTCAAGTCTTTACTCTACTTTTCACATGTTGGGTGTCTATAATTGATTGTCTTCCACAATCACTATCATCCTTACCAAAGAACAAGTTATTCTGTTGCACAAGATTAGACTAAATTAATTTGTTTTACGTCATAATATTTTTAGAAATATGATGAGTTACACCAGGGATATTTTTGGAAAATGATTGTTATCATACACTTGTCTTATTTCTAACTTTTGGAGGATAAGGAGTTTGAAAGAGGAAAAGATGAAACTATCAGTAGTTTCCAAGTAAGTTATAGAATCTCAAATACTCAGCTCATTGGTCTAAGAATAATTGGTTTGCCCGCGCTTGCAGATGCACTCGGAAAAACTTTAGAACCGTTGTTGCACAACCTTCTGTTCCTAATGTTGCTGATAATATTGACAACATTTATGCCAATATTTCTCCCGAATGATCAATACACCCTGTTCAACTAACTTCTGACTACATAATTGCTCAAATTTCTTCTTTACAGACTATAATTAGCAATTTCCTTGCAAATGTTGAGGATCTAAAGATAAGGAAGAAATTTTGGGAGGATCTGTTTTCTACTCCAACAATGGGAGTGTGTCCTGATGTTGCTACTGAAGATAGAGATTCAGAGGAGTTATTTTGGAAGAGACAAAAGAAGATCCAGTTGTGAAGAGTGCCAAAGCAGGTGTTGCAGATATTGTTGCTGAAAATGTTGCTATTGATGATGAAAATATTGTTGTTGCTGATCTCATTATAACTGAGCAAACTAAGGAACATGTTGTTCAATCTACCGATCCAGTTATCAATCTTGGCCAAGAAGAGTACCTTTCTTTGAGATTTTTTTTAATGATGAGCTTGCCCAAGTACCATGATATAATTGACTCAAACGTCCTAAGTCTTCTATTGAAGAATAAGATAATTGGAAAATTAGGATGCAACTTCATCTCTCTGCTACGTATGATGAGATATGGACTGTTAAAATGGAGGGACCATTGACAATTATGAAAATGATCACAACTATTGATCAGACTAAAGATACAACCTAAATATAAGATTATCGTTAAGGAATGGTGTATTTTCATTAGCAAAATTCATGGATGAATTTAAAATAAGAGTTTGGAGTTGATTGTGTGTAAAAGATCCAAAGTATGGTATATCTTCTAATAATTTACTTCATAATCCTATAATTGTGTTAGAATAAAGGTTGTAATGTTCTTGTACTGGGTATGACTCATACCCTCTTTATTCACTCTCAATAAAAGTTTGAATTTTACTGCCCAAAAAATAGCCTAATTAGTGGAGAAGCCAAAAGCAGAGTGGACATATTGTAATGGCAGATATCTACTATACTTTCGACAAAATAATATTTTGCAAGTTCAAACAATGCAAGTTTGCCAAAGAAATATGAGATAAGTTGAAACATTGAGAAGACTCTAAGCAAATTAAAGAGAACAAGTCGGTAATTTCATTCCAAATACTTGAGAACTTCAAGATGAAGACAGATGAAATTAATACTGGAGAAATTTGACTAAAGAATATTAATTATGAAGGGTATTAATTGTTTTCACTAAAAAAAAAATTAATTATTTTACTAATTAAGGGCTAATTTGGTTTTTAAAATTAGTCAAGATTAGTATTTTAATTTCACATAATAATATGTTTGGTTTTCAAGACTTGCAAGTTGGGATTTAATCTACTCAAAACTAAAAATTGACATAATCTCATTGCAAAGGACAAACCAATCCTAATGGGGAGGCTTGATCAAATAATCCGAAGACCAAAATAGTTTTGTGTGGTAATTTTAAATTTAATTTGATAATTTTGTATAATATATAAGAGTAAAATTGAGTTTAACTATATATATCCCACTTAATTCCTCAAACCAAATATAAAATAATTTTATTTAGTCTTAAACATACCATATAATCCAAGTATACATTAAAATAATAATTTTATCTAATTCAATCCAAACTACTTCAATCCTATCTAATTCAATCCCAATAGGTGTCTGTTTTGAAACTCTACAAAACAGTTTATAGAATTTTTTTTTTTTCAAAAGCTGTGAAGGGTAATTTAAAAAAAATTATTTTAGAAGCGGTTTTAAGCTTTTAATTAATAATGTTATTTTTTTATTCAAAACAAAATCCAACATCTCTCATAAAACCATCAATTGCTTTATAACTTGTTAGTAGTATTAGTGTCTCTTTGCAAGTGTTACAAAACAATTTTTATAAGTATTTTTTCAAAAATTATGAAAAATAACTTTGAAAAAAAGATACTTCTAAAAGGTATTTTAATGTTTTAAAATTGCTTTGTTGGAAAAATAAAATATATAAGAACTAATCATTATACGCAAGCAAGTGACTTTATTTTATTTCTCTAATATAAACAAGACTTCAAAATCATATGTTGGAGGGGAGGGGCCAGTGATTGGATTCAGAATCTTGAAAGCATTTATAATTATTGTTTTTTAGATATTGGTGGAATATCTATTGATGTTGGCCAAGTTGGCAAGAAAGGAATCTACATGGGTGGGCCATCTAAGCCGGAATCCTTTTTCTAAACTTGTCAATTACGTGAAGTAATCAACACTGATATTGACACGGGTAGGTCTATTTCTGACTTAAACTGAATTCACACGATTTTTTTTTAATTATCATTATTATATATATATAATCGCATATTTGTTATTAGTATCTCAAATATATCTTTATTTTTATATTATATAAAAATAAAAATTTACATAGAAATTTCTACCGTAAACATATTAATTTTTGAAAAATTTACAGGTTTAAATCGGGTCGACTTGGATTTGGACATTTTTTCCAAAATTCACGCAATTTATAATTTCAGGTTTTTCGCTCTCAAGTGTGTTACATTTTGTGCAAATATTTGTTACTTTAAGACAAATGTGTGTTACAATCAGACAAAATATTTCTTTTACACATATTCATTTATTTTTTTAGAAATAAACATTTTTTTATACAATGTAACACATATATATGTTACATATATTTGTTCTTAACAAAAACACATTTTATTCTACAGTAACACATATTTGCTCATATAATAACATAAATTGGGAAACAAATATTTGTTATAATTAGAGCAACTGCGTATTACTAACTTATAAAATGTTGTTATTTTACTTATATTAATTTTATAGAATATAAATAATTCTTCCACATAATATAAGAGCAAAATGTATGTTATAATAAGAATAAATATTTATTTATTCTTATAGAAATAATTATTTTTTCATTTATTAACACATATAAAATAGTAAAAAGTGTGTTATTATATGAATCAATATATCTAAATTTAAAAGGATGATGAGTAAATTAAAAAATACATATTTATTCTTATTGTAACACACATTTTACCCTTACAGTAACACACATTTACCCATATAGTAACAAAAATTGGGGGAGCAAACATGTGTTACAATCAAGGATGCAAATGGCCCCGCCTAGGCGCTTGGCGGCCCCCAGTGGCCGACGCCTAGTCGAAATCAGCAGAGAAAAATGGTCAGGATACTATTAGGCCCCGCCTAGGCGGCCTTGGTGGCCATAAGGAACATGCGAAAATGGCGGCCACAGAAGAGGAGTAGGCGGAAATGGCGGCCACAGAGAAGGAGTAGGCAGATGTTTATTAAATTTTGTTTTTAAAGTTAAAGACAAATTTATAACTTTTTTAGATACACACGAAGAAAAGAAACAAGCTTCTAGCCGAACAATTAAACAATCTTGTTTATGTGAATTTTAATGCAAAATTGATGAACAAACACAAGAAGTTAAAAGAGAAAGATGTGGAATTTTTATTAGCAAAAGATGATGCAAGTTATGCTCAAGAATGTATTAATGGAGGTGGATTGGTTGATGATGGTGTTGTTGAGAGAGACATTGGCTCAACCTTGGGCATGACTTCTCAACTTAGAGAGCTTGACGAGGATGATTTCTCATCTTATGATGATGAAATAAATGTTGATATGGAGTTTGAATCTGATGATGAAGAGTGTGTACGTGGAGTTGAACAACAATTGTCTTTAGATGTTCCTTTTGGTTGAACTACTTATTAATTTATCCGTACGATATATTTTGTTATTTTAGCATTTTATTTAGAAATTGAACAATGTCATTTTGTGATAGTTTTTAACATTTTATGTTTTGTGAAAAATGCATTTGGGTATTAATTATGTTTTAAATTTATAATTTATTGTATAATGTACATTTTTATTAATATATGTTTAGAAAAAATTTAAAAAAATAAAAAAATTATGGCCCCGCCTAGGCCCCCTTGGCGCTTGGCCGCACTCGACCGTCCGACGACCGCCAAGCGCCATTTAGACTCTTGGTTACAATTAGAGTAAATGTGTACTACTGCAAATGTGTGTTACAATTAGAAAATGTGTATTACTGTATAGGCAAACATTTATTTGTCCTTATAAAAACAATATTGTACTTTATATAACATATGTAAGGTATTAAAATAATTTATATGTAAGGTATTAAAATAATATTGTACTTTATATAACATATGTAAGGTATTAAAACTATAGGTGATTGAAGATTTTACCCTCTTCGGGCTTTAGAGATAGGGAGATCTTCTTGTAATAGTTGTTTGGTCCATGAAGCGTACTCTCCTTGAGTGGAACACCTTTTATAACTCTTCTATTATGAATGAAATGATATGTTCTATCTCCTGTGTGTTTTATTTTCTTGCACGAACATCTGAGCACTTTCCTATCAGTGATCCTAATCTCATTCCTATGAAATTGAAGTTAAAGTACAATTCATTCAAAATGAACTGATTTGCTTGTTATTTTGTTATTGACGTTGCCTTCAGAAAGGTTAATAATTCGGGTTCAGAGAGATAGTTAGTTGTGTCTGATCCTGAATGAACAATAGTTTTTAAGCAAGATGATTAACTTCTTGACTATTTTGTATAACTCTGAGTGAGTTTACATATTTGAGTTTCAGGGAGATAATTAGTTGTGCTTGAACCCGATGGTCAAGGTTATTTATTTGCAAGATAATTAGCTCACTAGATTAATCTTGACAAAACTACCTTTAAAAGGATTCAATTTTGGGTTCAGTGAAATAATTAGCTCGCCTTAACCTCGTTGCCAATACAACTTATTTGCGAGATAATTAGCTCGCCGAGTTATTTTGATGGGACTGTCTTTAACTGATAAGGGTATGGATTTGGGACGCATGTAGATAATTAGGTGCGCCTGAGCCCTATAGTTGAAGTATTTTTAAGCGAGATAATTAGCTTGCTGTTGCCATCAGAGCTCGTTGGCTCGTCAGGATTCTAGGACACCCGCTAATCCTAAACGGATGGCGCGAGGGTCCTTAAGCCTAAAGGCTCATAGAGGCGGCTGTGAGGCCTACTAACATTCTGATGTGGAATAATAGTAAAAAATATTCTCTTAAAAAATAGTACAATAGGCATATCATGGAATTACATGTTCCTTCAGGGGATTATGTTATTCTATTGGAAGTACTTTTTGAGATGGGATACGTTCCAAGGGTATTGATCTGGTGTTCCATTAGGAAGCTCGAGTTCATATGCCTCATTTAGTAGGCACCTTGTCACCCTTAAGGGCCCTTCCCAATTAGGGCCAAAAGTTCATTTGGATATCTCATTTGGATATTTCATCACCGGATCTCCTTCATTGAACATCTTGATTTTGACACTGGCGATGAAGTGTCTTTCAGACTGTTGCATGCAGGTTGCATTCATGTGTGCTGACTTCAATATGCGCTTCTCTGTCAGATCTAAATCCAATCTCAGGGCCAAGTCGTTCTCCTAACTTAAAACTTTAAATTTTCTATGACTTGATATTGCCGCCTCTAATGCTATGACAACCTCAGTCCTGAATGCCAAACCAAATGGGGTTTCTCCAGTTGAGTTTCTAGCCATTGTTCGATATGCCCATAGGACATTAGGGAGCTCTGATGATCACATACTCTTGTGTTCCTCTAGCTTGCTCTTCAGGATCTTCTTAATGATCTTATTGACTGCCTCTACCTGACCATTGGACTGGGGGTGGTAGGGAGTCGAAAATATCTTCCTTAGTTTCCATTTATCACTATTGATAGGCGAACTAAAACGAGCTGGAAGCAGGAGACCACACCAGACTCCAAGCATCACATCGCGGAACAACCCGAGGCAAAGTAGCTCGCCCATGTCTGGAGTGAAGCCAGTTGTAGTGTAGGTTGCTAATAATGATGTAGTAGGGCAGTAGTGATGTAATTAGTGCATAATAGTGGGCAAATTTACAAGTGTTAGGGACACTTGTCAGCATATTAAGCTAAATAAGCTCATTAAGTGCCACCTCACTACATGCATACCTATAAATGGTCTCTTGTAACCATTTTCTCTCTCTAAGCAACATAATACAAAGCAAAACTTCTCTCTACTTTCTCTTTCTATTATTTCTCTCTCATAAACATTAATCAGATTATTGTTTGGAAGGATTCAGTGTTAAATAGCCACATATAATCCACCTATTAGTAAATTCTTCCAACAATTTGGAGCTAGAAGGAGGGGTGGCCTGAACCTCCGCTTATAAAAATCAGTGAGAAAGTTTGAAAGATATTTGAAGGTGTTCTTGAAGAATATTGAAGAACAACTTGAAGATTTGAAGATATTTCCCAGAGTTTAACCAATTACCAGAAATTTGTGAATATTCAAAAGGAAGTAAAAATTCTAAATGCATGTGTGCATGTGATTAAACCATAATTTGGATAAATCACGTGCATGCAATGCTAGAAAGATTTTTTACCAACCTTACCTTTGCTGGAAAAATTTGAAGACGAACTAATCTTACTGGAGTGAAATGTCAAGGGACAATACTTATACTTCGTCCATGACGAGGAGAGGAAAGGGACCTGGGTCCCAACGTGATCATGCTGACGGGCAGTCCTTATATCAGCGAGCTTTGGGGTGAGCTACTGCCTAGAGACACGCCCCAACCACACAACAAGATGGACTAGACTCGGCGATCCAATCCCTACTTCTGAACCTGGACGAGCTGGAGCGAACTATCGCTCTACTCCAAGGGGTCCGCCAGCAACAACAACTGGGTGAGCTCCCGTGAAAATGATTGATCGGCTCGGCTCACAAGGTGGGAAAGCTGGGAGCCAGGCTGAGGGCTCCACGACAAACTGGTCCTGGGACATCCTTCAGGGCAGGTTGGGGCCTAGATACGAGGAGACGGCACAAGAGTCTGTGTCGGTAACACTACTCCCGAATCAAAGGGATGACTCGGACCTACACCCCCGTAGGTCCGCACACGATAGACTAGTGATTAGCGTTTAAATATGCATATATTTTATCTATTTTGTGTACTATAATGTATTGTTTAGCGTATTTATATATAATTTCACATTTTCCAATTAGTTATAAGTATTTGTGTTTTCTATATAAATAAGAGATGTATGTATAATTCAACCTGACCATTATGTCTATTGTATATTGTTGAGGTCTTAAGTGGAGTTATACTTATCCAAATTTTATGATATTGAACACCTAAGACAATGTACTAAATACTTAAGACATTTTAGTGATCCAATTTTATAAGTTTGGATTGTATTTGTACTCAAAAGTGAAGACTCCATTTCTGTCCAATGTTTGGACTCAAAACACATTTTCGTATTTGCACAATATCTGGAGCCTCACTAATTCAATTGAATTAATTCCAGTTGTATTTGATCACTAATTCGTTTCTCTACAACTTGTCTTCAGGGCTCAAGTGTCAAAAGTTCCGGATTCAATGGTCAAAATGACAATCAATGCAAGGGCTTCAGAATTCCGCTATCTCAGGACACATGTTGGGAAACAATTCACCATAATTCACACAAAAGTCCAATTTACACAAGACCAAAGCCATTGGTTAGCCAAGATATTCATAAAGACATAGTAAAAATATTAAAGGCGTTGATTTTGTGCAAGCTGAGATATCTGCTTTTCAAGAGACCACCATAAATACGCGGAGAAAAACAATCAAGTTTTACCAACTTCACTATTCTGGTCATAACTCACAATCTAGAGATCCGATTTTTGAGATCTTAGACTCCTTGGAAAGCTAATCCAACGGCCTACAACTTTCATTCAGAAGTAAAGATAAAATTCGGATGGAAAGGGCAATTAAATTACTGATCTTTACAGGACACGTGAATTGTTTGCTAGAGTCTTCATGATTCACTATTTGGAGGCCTATATAAAGAGTCCTTTAGCAACCCTTGAAGGCATCCCATTTTCCTTGTAATCCTTCTATCTTAAGTCTAGTGTCTCTCTTAGAAATATGAGTTCTTATTGTATTAGTATGACTAGCTAAATATTTTACTAGAGTTAGGGATGAAGATTTAGTATGGTATTAGTGATGTTTTTGGTTATTCAATAAAGATTTTCAAAGTTTCAATCCTTTAGTCATTTGATGAGTTTTTAAGAAAGGTTTTGATGTGTCATTATTTTGATTTGTTGTAGACTTATTGGCACAACAAATTCTTAGTTTTACATGTCAATTATTGATTCTATCCTCAATGTTATATCTTCCGATTGAAATCTCTTGATTGTTAGATTTCGATTGAGTTATCAAAGATAACCAAGAATAACTCTAGTATCTTCACTTAAAGTGGAATCCCGAAGCTCTAGTATTTTGTTACTCTATTGAAATCTCTCAACTAGTTTGTATCTTTTTCTTCCAAATCTCCCTGTGGTTCGACACTCGGTCTCCCGAGAAATTTTATTACTTGAAATCAACCTACACTTGGGTACGTAACTCTCAAGGAGCTATCAAGTTTTTGATGTGATTAGCGTTTAAATATGCATATATTTTATCTATTTTGTGAATTATTTTTTGTAATATAATGTATTGTTTAGCGTATTTATATATAATTTCACATTTTCCAATTAGTTATAAGTATTTGTGTTTTCTATATAAATAAGAGATGTATGTATAATTCAACCTGACCATTATGTCTATTGTATATTGTTGAGGTCTTAAGTGGAGTTATACTTATCCAAATTTTATGATATTGAACACCTAAGACAATGTCCTAAATACTTAAGACATTTTAGTGATCCAATTTTACAAGTTTGGATTGTATTTGTACTCAAAAGTGAAGACTCCATTTCTGTCCAATGTTTGGACTCAAAACACATTTTCGTATTTGCACAATATCTGGAGCCTCACTAATCCAATTGAACCAATTCCAGTTGTATTTGATCACTAATTCGTTGCTCTACAACTTGTATTCAGGGCTCAAGTGTTAAAAGTTCTGGATTCAATGGTCAAAATGACAATCAATGCAAGAGCTTCAGAATTCCACCATCTCAGGACACATGTTGTGATACAATTCACCATAATTCACACAAAAGTCCATTTTACACAAGACCAAAGCCATTGGTTAGCCAAGAAATTTATCAAGACACAGTAAAAATATTAAAGGCGTTGATTTTGTGCAAGCTGAGATATCTGCTTTTCAAGAGACCACCATAAATACGCGGAGAAAAACAATCCAGTTTTACCAACTTCACTATTCTGGTCATAACTCACAATCTAGAGATCCGATTTTTGAGATCTTAGACTTCTTGGAAATCTAATCCAACGGCCTACAACTTTCATTTAGAAGTCAAGATGAAATTCGGACGGCAAGGGCAAATAAATTACTGATCTTTACTGGCCATGTGAATTGTTTGCTAGAGTCTTCATGATTCACTATTTGGAGACCTATATAAAGAGCCCTTCAGCAACCCTTGAAGGCATCCCATTTTCCTTGTAATCCTTTTATCTGAAGTTTAGTATCTCTCTTAGAAATATGAGTTCTTATTGTATTAGTATGAGTAGCTAAATATTTTACTAGAGTTAGGGATGAAGCTTTAGTAATGTATTAGTGATGTTTTTGGTTATTCAATAAAGATTTTCAAAGTTTCAATCCTTTAGTCATTTGATGAGTTTTTAAGAAAGGTTTTGATGTGTCATTATTTTGATTTGTTGTAGACTTATTGGCACAACAAATGCTTAGTTTTACATGTCAATTATTGATTCTATCCTCAATGTTATATCTTCCGATTGAAATCTCTTGATTGTTAGATTTCGATTGAGTTATCAAAGATAACCAAGAATAACTCTAGTATCTTCACTTAAAGTGAAATCCCGAAGCTCTAGTATTTTGTTACTCTATTGAAATCTCTCAACTAGTTTGTATCTTTTTCTTCCAAATCTCCCTGTGGTTCGACACTCGGTCTCCCGAGAAATTTTATTACTTGAAATCAACCTACACTTGGGTACGTAACTCTCAAGGAGCTATCAAGTTTTTTATGTGATTAGCGTTTAAATATGCATATATTTTATCTATTTTGTGTATTATTTTGTGTACTATAATGTAGTGTTTAGCGTATTTATATATAATTTCACATTTTCCAATTAGTTATAAGTATTTGTGTTTTCTATATAAATAAGAGATGTATGTATAATTCAACTTGACCATGATCTCTATTGTATATTGTTGAGGTCCTAAGTGGAGTTATACTTATCCAAATTTTATGATATTGAACACCTATGACAATGTACTAAATACTTAAGACATTTTAGTGATCCAATTTTACAAGTTTGGATTGAATTTGTACTCAAAAGTGAAGACTCCATTTCTGTCCAATGTTTGGACTCAAAACACATTTTCGTATTTGCACAATATCTGGAGCCTGACTAATCCAATTGAACCAATTCCAAATGTATTTGATCACTAATTCGTTGCTCTACAACTTGTATTCAGGGCTCAAGTGTCAAAAGTTCCGGCTTCAATGGTCAAAATGACAATCAATGCAAGAGCTTCTGAATTCTACCATCTCAGGACACAAGTTTTGATACAATTCACCATAATTCACACAAAAGTCCAATTTACACATGACCAAAGCCATTGGTTAGCCAAGAAATTCATCAAGACACATTAAAATTATTAAAGGCGTTGATTTTGTGCAAGCTGAGATATCTGCTTTTCAAGAGACCATGACAAATACGCGGAGAAAAACAATCCAGTTTTACCAACTTCACTATTCTGGTCATAACTCACAATCTAGAGATCCGATTTTTGAGATCTTAGACTCCTTGGAATGCTAATCCAACGGCCTACAACTTTTATTCAGAAGTCAAGAGGAAATTCGGACGGAAAGGGCAATTAAATTACTGATCTTTATAGGCCACGTGAATTGTTTGCTAGAGTCTTCACGATTCACTATTTGAAGGCCTATATAAAGAGCCCTTTAGCAACCCTTGAAGGCATCCCATTTCTGTCCAATGTTTGGACTCAAAACACATTTTCGTATTTGCACAATATCTGGAGCCTCACTAATCCAATTGAACCAATTCTAGTTGTATTTGATCACTAATTCGTTGCTATAAAACTTGTCTTCAGGGCTCAAGTGTCAAAAGTTCCGGCTTCAATGGTCAAAATTACAATCAATGCACGTGCTACAGAATTCCGCCATTTCAGGACACATGTTGGGAAATAATTCACCATAATTCACACAAAAGTCCAATTTACACATGACTAAAGCCATTGGTTAGCCAAGAAATTCATCAAGACACAGTAAAAATATTAAAGGCGTTGACTTTTTGCAAGCTGAGATATCTGCTTTTCAAGTGACCACCATAAATACGAGGAAAAAAACAATCCAGTTTTACCAACTTCACTATTCTGGTCATAACTCACAATCTAGAGATCCAATTTTTGAGATCTTAGACTCCTTGGAAAGATAATCCAACGGCCTAAAACTTTCATTCAGAAGTCAAGATGAAATTCGGACGGCAAGGGAAATTAAATTACTGATCTTTACAGGCCACGTGAATTGTTTGCTAGAGTCTTCATGATTCACTATTTGGAGACCTATATAAAGAGCCCTTTAGCAACCCTTGAAGGCTTCCCATTTTCCTTGTAATCCTTCTATCTTAAGTCTAGTATCTCTCTTAGAAATATGAGTTCTTATTGTATTAGTATGAGTAGCTAAATATTTTACTAGAGTTAGGGATGGAGATTTAGTAAGGTATTAGTGATGTTTTTGGTTATTCAATAAAGATTTTCAAAGTTTCAATCCTTTAGTCATTTGATGAGTTTTTAAGAAAGGTTTTGATGTGTCATTATTTTGATTTGTTGTAGACTTATTGGCACAACAAATGCTTAGTTTTACATGTCAATTATTGATTCTATCCTCAATGTTATATCTTCCAATTGAAATCTCTTGATTGTTAGATTTCGATTGAGTTATCAAAGATAACCAAGAATAACTCTAGTGTCTTCACTTAAAGTGGAATCCCGAAACTCTAGTATTTTGTTACTCTATTGAAACCTCTCAACTAGTTTGTATCTTTTTCTTCCAAATCTCCCTGTGGTTCGACACTCGGTCTCCCGAGAAATTTTATTACTTGAAATCAACCTACACTTGGGTACGTAACTCTCAAGGAGCTATCAAGCTTTTGGCGCCGTTGCCAGGGAGGTTTTGCGGAGAACAAATCCATCGGTTGTGAGGTCTATCCTCACAGGTTTGTCAGTTCTTCTCTCTATATCTTTACCGTATTATATATATTTGTATGCATAATTGGACTCGTGGTATCATAAGTGATCGTTTAATAAGAGGTTATAAAATTAATTTTAGGAATATTGCATCAAGTATGGCCGACAATGAAAGTGTTGATGGAGATAATGTTCAAAACCAAAATGATTTTGAAAGACGCAATAATGAAAATTTGCATGTGCGTACTATGCGTGAATTTATTGAACCGCAACGAAATTCGGTTCCATCATGCATGGTGTATCCTCAAGATGCAAATAATTTTAGGTTTAAACATGGCATGATTCAATTGCTCCCTAATTATCATGGTTTTGACTCTGAAAATCCTTACTTGCATTTAAAAGAATTTGAAGAAATTTGTGCAACATTTAATGAACCAATGTGTACTCAAGAAGCTATTAAGCTAAAGTTATTTCCTTTTTCTATTAAACATAAAGCAAAAACTTGGCTTAATTCTCTTAAACCAAACTCAATTACATCTTGGCAACAAATTCAAACTGAATTTTTGAAAAAATTCTTCCCGATTAATAAGACGAATGCTTTAAAAAAAGAAATCAAGAATTTTTTCCAAAAGAGTGATGAGCAATATTTTAAATGTTGGGAACGTTTTAAGGATTTATTAAATGCTTGCCCTCACCATGGTTTTGAAACTTGGAGAACCGTAAGTTTCTTCTATGAAGGTTTAAACGCTGAAACAAAATAATTTGTGGAAATGATGTGTAATGGTGAATTTTTGGATAAAAATCCTGATGATGCACTTGAGTATTTAGACCATCTAGTTGAAAAAACTCAATCTTGGTATAATGAAAATACTTCTGAAGGCCAACTCAATTAGATCTAAGCTTGAAAATTCTAAAGGAAAATATAATTTAAGTCAAGAAGACGATGTAAATGCTAGAATTGAAAGTTTAACTAAACAAGTCGAAAGTTTGCAACTAAAGAGGAAGGAAGTAAAATTTGTGCAAAATGATGACATATGTGAAATTTGTGCCATTAATGGACATGTAACTAATGAATGCCCACAAATTTCAATTTTCAAAGAGATGTGTCATGAACAAGTAAATGCATTATCTAATTTTCAAAATTCATATCCATCAGCTTTTTCTGAAACATACA
Organism: Prunella vulgaris; assembly: GCA_026898435.1. NCBI lineage: Eukaryota > Viridiplantae > Streptophyta > Magnoliopsida > Lamiales > Lamiaceae > Prunella > Prunella vulgaris. Next base: position 254,180 of record JAPKLY010000066.1, on the reverse strand, counting down.
ACCCAAATTGGAAAAATCATCCAAACTTTAAGTGGAAAAATGAAAGTGTGTCACAACCTTTTCCCACCCAGAAAACCCCCAACTCCAATTTCACCCAACATAATAAACCACATATAAAAAGCCTTGAAGAAACTTTACAAGCCTTTATGCAAGGACAAACAACCATCAACAACCAAACGTCACAAGCCATCAATGATATTAAAAGTACATTATCTACTTTAACTAATTCCTTAAGAACAGTTGAGAAAGGAAAGTTTTCTGCTCAACCTCAACAAAATCCTGCCGGGCAATGTCAAATTTCCTCTGATGCACCAGAAAATGTTAATTTTGTCACCACTTTACGAAGTGGAAAACTAATTGACAAAACAATCAACCTTAAGAAACAGGAAGTTGAGTCAACCCAGACCCCGAATAATGAAGATAAAAATAAAGGAGAAGATGAAAATAAGAATTTAAACCCTATTAAGAAATCATCCACTGCTCATTTTCCTCAAAGATTACACCCAATTAAGAAATTGGACCAAAACTCTGAAATATTTGAGGTTTTGAAACAAGTAAAAGTTAACATTCCACTACTAGATGCAATAAAGCAAGTTCCATCTAATGCCAAATTTTTGAAAGATTTGTGTACTGTAAAGAGAAAACTACATGTTCAAAATAAGGCATTTTTAACAGAGAGTGTAAGTTCAATTTTTCAACAAGAAACCCCTCCTAAATACAAAGATCCTAGTTGTCCAACAATATCTTGTATTATTGGGAATACAAAAGTAGAACATGCACTTCTTGATCTTGGTGCGAGTGTTAACCTTTTACCGTTTTCTGTGTATAAACAACTGGATTTGGGAGAATTAAGGAAAACTACTGTCACACATCAATTGACAGATCATTCTATAAAAATTCCAAGAGGTATAGTAGAGGATGTGTTAGTGCAAATTGATAAATTCTATTTTCCGGTAGATTTTATTGTTTTAGACACATGTCCAGTCTTAAATCCATCATCTCAACATCCAATCATTTTAGGAAGACCATTTCTTGCAACTTCTAATGCTTTACTAAACTGTAGAAATGGTGTTTTAAATATTTCTTTTGGAAATATGACTTTGGAGTTAAATGTTTTTAACATTTCTAAGCAACCACAAAGTAATGATGAGGCTAATGAAATTGATGTAATTGAGACATGTACTCTTGAACAATTGATAACCTCATTTTCTGATCCACTAGAAAATTTGATAAATGATTGTGTCAATGATAACAATTCGGAGTTTGATTCCATTCCTATGATTTCACAAGTTTCAAAGCTTAATGAATGGAAACCCAAATTTGAACAATTATCAAAGTCCGAAAAGGCTCCAACCCCGTCAAGCGAGCAACCACCAGTTTCAGAGTTGAAGCCTTTACCATCAAATTTGAAATATGCTTTTTTGGGTGCTAATGATACTTATCCGGTAATAATATCCACTAAACTAAGTTATGATCAAGAGCATAAATTATTAGAGGTATTAAAGATTCACAAGCAAGCGATAGGGTGGTCAATATCAGATATAAAAGGAATTAGCCCATTAATTTGCACTCATAATATTTATTTAGAGGAAAATGCTAAACCCTCTAGGCAGATGCAACGAAGACTTAACCCTAATATGAAAGAAGTGGTGAGAAATGAAGTTATTAAGCTATTAGACAATGATATTATCTATCATATCTCTGATAGTAAATGGGTAAGTCCTACTCAAGTTGTGCCTAAGAAATCTGGAGTAACTGTAGTAAAAAATGATAAAAATGAATTGATTCCAACTAGGACTGTTACTGGTTGGCGTGTATGCATTGACTACAGAAAATTAAATTCAATGACAAGAAAGGATCATTTTCCTTTTCCTTTTATGGACCAAATTTTGGAAAGAATTGCTGGGCATGAATTTTATTGGTTCTTAGATGGATATTCAGGGTATAATCAAATTGCAATTGCACTAGAAGATCAGGAAAAAACAACATTTACATGTCCTTTTGGAACGTTTGCATATCGTAGAATGCCATTTGGATTATGTAATGCCCCAGCAACATTCCAAAGATGTATGGTACGTATTTTCAGTGAGATGGTTGAACGTTTTCTTGAAGTTTTCATGGATGATTTCTCTGTCTTTGGAAATTCTTTTGATGATTGCTTAATAAACTTGGCTAAAGTCTTAGCTAGATGTCAGGAGAAAAATCTTGTTCTTAACTGGGAAAAATGTCATTTCATAGTAACTGAAGGAATTGTGTTAGGCCACATTGTTTCATCAAAAGGAATAGAAGTTGACAGGTCCAAAATTGATCTAATAGCCATCCTACCAACACCAAAATCAGTTAAAGATATTAGATCATTTCTAGGACATGCAGGTTTTTATAGAAGGTTCATAAAAATTTTTAGCACAATTTCAAGACCATTATTCAACCTTTTATTAAAAGATATAGTATTCGAGTGGAATGACTCTTGTGAAAAGGCTTTTGTAACACTCAAAGAAATGCTCACTTCTACACCTATTATGCAACCTCCTGATTGGACTCTACCTTTTGAAATTATGTGTGATGCTAGTGATTATGCTGTTGGAGCCGTGTTAGGACAGAGAAAAGATAAGAAACCTTATGTGATATATTATGCAAGTAAAACTCTTAACAGTGCTCAAATGAATTATTCCACTACTGAAAAAGAATTACTTGCTGTAGTATTTGCACTAGAAAAATTTAGATCTTATGTTATTGGCTCATCTATTGTTGTTTATACTGATCATTCGGCTTTAAAATATCTACTAGCAAAGAAAGATGCAAAGCCAAGATTAATTAGGTAGATACTTTTACTTCAAGAATTTGATATAATAATCAAAGATAAAAAGGGAGTGGAAAATGTAGTGGCTGATCACTTATCCAGACTTACATGTGATGAATCTTTCGAGGTAAGCCCCATAAATGACTCTTTTCCCGATGAGCAATTATTCACCGTGTCTAATGGTCCATGGTTTGCGGATATTGCTAACTTTCTTGCGAAAGGTCAAATTCCAATTCATTGGAATGCTGAAGATAAAAAGAAATTTTTTAGGGAAGTAAGAAATTTCTTTTGGGATGACCCATATCTTTTTAAATATTATCCTGATCAAATATTAAGAAGATGTGTACCAGATAATGAGATTCAAATAGTGAATCATGAAGACTCTAGCAAATAATTCACGTGACCTGTAAAGATCAGTACTTTAATTGCCCTTGCAGTCCGAATTTCATCTTGACTTCTGAATGAAAGTTGTAGGCCGTTGGATTAGCTTTACAAGGAGTTTAAGATCTCAAAAATCGGATCTCTAGATTGTGAGTTATGACCAGAATAGTGAAGTTGGTAAAACTGGATTGTTTTTCTCCGAGTATTTATGGTGGTCTCTTGAAAAGCATATATCTCGGCTAGCACAAAATCAACGCCTTTAATATTTTTACTGTGTCTTGAATAATTTCTTGGCTAACCAATGGCTTTGGTCTTGTGTATATTGGACTTTTGTGTGAATTATGGTGAATTGTTTCCCAACATGTGTCCTGAGATGGCGGAATTCTAAAGCCCTTGCATTGATTGTCATTTTGACCATTGAAGACGGAACTTTTGACACTTGATCCCTGAAGACAAGTTGTAGAGCAACGAATTAGTGATCAAATAAAACTGGAATTGGTTCGATTGGATTAGTGAGGCTCCAAATATTGTGCAAATACGAAAATGTGTTTTGAGTCCAAACATTGTCTCTAAAATGTCTCAAGTATTTAGTACATTGTCTTAGGTGTTCAATATCATAAAATTTGGATAAGTATAGCTCCACTTAAGACCTCAACAATATACAATAGACATAATGATGAGGTTGAATTATACATACATCTCTTATTTATATAGAAAACACAAATACTTATAACTAATTGGAAAATTTGAAATTATATATAAATACGCTAAACAATACATTATAGTACACAAAATAATACACAAAATAGATAAAATATATGCATGTTTAAACGCTAATCACACTCCCCAACCAGCTCGTTACTAGTCCTTAGTGATGAAAGCGTAACATAATTTTGTGATGATGCTTTTATTTGCATCTTACCAATTCTTTGTTATAATATATCTAAATTAACAAACTATTGCAATTTAGAACTATTTTTTTATGTTCAATACAATCTAAATAGACAGTTTTATAGTCATCCCCTGTTGTGCTCAAGTTAAGTGACCAAAAGGTATGGAGTTCATGTCATAATTCTATTATCTTCATATTTTACTATGGTTAACAACTTTCATGATGAAAATATATATATATATATATATATATATATATTAACAAGATAGTTATTAGAGTAAACATCTTTTGCTAGTGGATTTCACACGCCTTACATCTCTCAATGTGGCTAGTGTTTACGCTCAGACTCAATATCGTGAATATTTATATTATAGGCTTGGTTATACATCCGTCAGTCAATCAACAATGCATGCAACATAAGTTAGAAGGACTTTATTTGGTTGTAATGAGGCTTAGGGTGAAGTTATGAATAAAATCGGCTCTAGATTTTGGCTCAAAGTGGTCTGCAACCAAATGTAGGAAGAATTATATTTAGGCTTTGATTCGCATCTTCAAATCTCTTCAATACTGTCCATCGCCGTCCTCATTATTATTCCAAAAAATATCACTTTTTTTTTTCTTTTTTTTCTTTTTTTTTCTTTTTTTTTTTTTATTTTTTTTTTCAATTTTTTTGACACCTTCACAAGAATAATTCACCTTATTCACACTTTGAGAACTGATAATTATGATTTTGTGGTAAAAGAAAAGGTTTTATTTAGGCTCAAAGTGGTTTACTAAAGCATTGAAAATTTCGGTAGGTTTTATTGGAAAAGAAAGATAAGTCTTAATTGCCTTCATCATTCTTATGTATGCATACAGAGTGACTGATACAGATTCAAAACAAGTTCTGAAGAACATAATTCATGACAGAGTATCTCACAAAAAAGAATGCTCAAACATGCTATTTAGGCACAAATTCTCACAGGGTAAGTTCATATCCACTAAACAAAAGTTGCAGTTTTCTAATGTAAATCTTGTTAAAATATTTTTTTTTTTCAACAATCAATTGCAACCATTTGTAAAATAGAAAAATTAGTAGAATGATTCAATTATAGTCCATAATCTTTTGTCACAGTGTGTGTGTGAAATGAGGATGACTTATAAACATCTATTAGAATGTATTTAACCAAAATAGAAAAAAAAAATGTACCAAGTTTGTTAAATATCATATATTCAAATTAAGAAATCAGTAAATTTAAAAAGTCGTGGTTGTGATGCGTCTCAAAGGTACAAAGAAAAGGTGAATTTTCTTACCCCCTTTACTCTGCCATCTTTATTGTGTTTTTAATATATATATATTTTTTTTTCTAAAAGAACTCAACTAATCCCCACCCCCCAATTTAAACAACACATTGTCCTCAATGATGAATAGACAAATTGTAAAAGAGAAGAGATTACCTGATTCCACAGAGAAATTTGTAGCAATAAACCTGAAATACACAAACAGACATATATATATATATATATGCATTTTTTTCCTTTTTTTTTTTACAATTCAGTTTTGTGGGTAACTGAAATACCGACTTGGAAGTCACGGAGTACCGAATCCGCCATTTATACCGGAAAAATAAAATTCACATAATATTACTAGCCGGATCAGTAAGAGATACTGACTCAATCTCCTTACTAAAATTTCCAAGATATGCTTTTAGACGTTGTCCATTCACTTTAAACACATCACCTGTTTTTGGATTTTCAATTTCAACCGCTCCATTTGAAAATACAGTTCTTATAATAAAGGGTCCTGACCATTTTGAGCGCAATTTTCCAGGAAACAGATGTAATCTAGAATTATATAGAAGAACTTTTTGCTCTATTTCAAAAGTTTTCCTGACAATGTGCTTGTCATGAAACACTTTCATTTTTTCTTTGTAAATTCTAGAATTGTCATATACATCATTTCTGAATTCCTCCAATTCATTTAGTTGAAATTTTCTTAAAGTACTAGCTTTTTCTAGATTGAAATTAAAACTTTTAATAGCCCAAAAAGCTTTATGTTCTATTTCAACAGGTAAATGACATGGTTTACCATAGACAAGTCGGTAAGGAGACATACCAAGTATTGTTTTGAATGCTGTCCGATAAGCCCATAGTGCATCTACTAACCTGATTGACCAATCTTTTCGATTTGAGTTGACTGTCTTCTCCAAGATATGTTTTATTTCCCTATTAGCGAGTTCAGCTTGCCCACTAGTGTTTGGGTGGTATGGGGTAGACACTTTATGATGGATTCCATATTTTTCATTAAATTCTCAAAAGGTTTGTTACAAAAGTGTGAACCGCCATCACTAATAATTGCACGAGGTATTCCAAATCTTGAAAAAATATTTTCCTTCAAAAATTTTAAAATAATTTTATGATCATTATTTTTGCAAGGGATTGCCTCAATCCATTTTGAAACGTAGTCGACTCCAACCAAAATATATTCATAACCAAAAGATGGTGGATTAAAAGGACCCATAAAATCAATTCCCCAACAATCAAATACTTCAACAGTTAGGATAGGATTTAATGGCATCATATTTCTACGACTTTTGCCCCCTAATCTCTGACATCGATCACAAGATTTACAAAATTCATATGTGTCCTTGAAAAGTGTTGGCTAATAAAATCCACACTGCAAAATTTTTGCAGCGGTTTTTCTTGTTGAAAAATGCCCCCCAGAAGCTTCAGAGTGAGAAAATTTTATTATGCTTTGAATCTCGTTATCTGGTACACATATTCTTAATATTTAATCAGGACAATATTTAAAAAGATATAGGTCATCCCAAAAGAAATTTCTTACTTCCCTAAAAATTTCTTTTTATCTTGAGCATTCCAATTGGAATTTGACCTGTCGCAAGAAAGTTAGCAATATCCTTCAAACCATGGACCATTAGACACGGTGAATAATTGCTCATCGGGAAAAGAGTCATTTATGGGGCTTACCTCGAAAGATTCATCACATGTAAGTCTGGATAAGTGATCAGCCACTACATTTTCCACTCCCTTTTTATCTTTGATTATTATATCAAATTCTTGAAGAAAAAGTATCCACCTAATTAATCTTGGCTTTGCATCTTTCTTTGCTAGTAGATATTTTAAAGCCGAATGATCAGTATAAACAACAACAGATGAGCCAACAAGATAAGATCTAAATTTTTCTAGTGCAAATACTACAACAAGTAATTCTTTTTCAGTAGTGGAATAATTCATTTGAGCACTTTTAAGAGTTTTACTTGCGTAATATATCACATAAGGTTTCTTATCTGTTCTCTGTCCTAACACGGCTCCAACAGCATAATCACTAGCATCACACATAATTTCAAAAGGTAGAGTCCAATCAGGAGGTTGCATAATAGGTGTAGAAGTGAGCATTTCTTTGAGTGTTACAAAAGCCTTTTCACAAGAGTCATTCCACTCGAATACTATATCTTTTAATAAAAGGTTGCATAATGGTCTTGAAATTTTTTTTATGAACCTTCTATAAAAACCTGCATGTCCTAGAAATAATCTAATATCTTTAACTGATTTTGGTGTTGGTAGGTTGGCTATTAGGTCAATTTTGGACCTGTCAACTTCTATTCCTTTTGATGAAACAATGTGGCGTACACAATTCCTGCAGTTACCATGAAATGACATTTTTCCCAGTTAAGAACAAGATTTTTCTCCTCACATCTAGCTAAGACTTTAGCCAAGTTTATTAAGCAATCATCAAAAGAATTTCCAAAGACAGAGAAATCGTCCATGAAAACTTCAAGAAAATGTTCAACAATGTCACTGAAAATACTTACCATACATCTTTGGAATGTTGCTGGGGCATTACATAATCCAAATGGAATTCTACGATATGCAAATGTTCCAAAAGGACATGTAAATGTTGTTTTTTCATGATCTTCTAGTGCAATTGCAATTTGATTATACCCTGAATATCCATCTAAGAAGCAATAAAATTCATGCCCAGCAATTCTTTCCAAAATTTGGTCCATAAAAGGTAAAGGAAAATGATCTTTTCATGTCATTGAATTTAATTTTCTGTAGTCAATGCATACACGCCAACCAGTAACAGTCCTAGTTCGAATCAATTCATTTTTATCATTTTTTACTACAGTTACTCCAGATTTCTTAGGCACAACTTGAGTAGGACTTACCCATTTACTATCAGAGATAGGATAGATAATATCATTGTCTAATAGCTTAATAACTTCATTTCTCACCACTTCTTTCATATTAGGGTTAAGTCTTCGTTGCATCTGCCTAGAGGGTTTAACATTTTCCTCTAAATAAATATTATGAGTGCAAATTAATGGGATAATTCCTTTTATATCTGATATTGACCACCCTATCGCATGCTTGTGAATCTTTAATACCTCTAATAATTTATGCTCTTGATCATAACTTAATTTAGAGGATATTATTACCGGATAAGTATCATTAGCACCCAAAAAAGCATATTTCAAATTTGATGGTAAAGGCTTCAACTCTAAAACTGGTGGTTGCTCGCTTGACGGGGTTGGAGCCTTTCCGGACTTTGATAATTGTTCAAATTTAGGTTTCCATTCATTAAGCTTTGAAACTTGTGAAATCATAGGAATGGAATCAAACTCCGAAATGTTATCATTGACACAATCATTTATCAAAGTTTCTAATGGATCAGAAAATGAGGTTATCAATTGTTCAAGAGTACATGTCTCAATTACATCAATTTCATTAGCCTCATCATTACTTTGTGGTTGCTTAGAAATGTTAAAATCATTTAACTCCAAAGTCATATTTCCAAAAGAAAGATTTAAAACACCATTTCTACACTTTATTAAAGCATTAGAAGTTGCAAGAAATGGTCTTCCTAAAATGATTGGATGTTGGATTTGAGACTGGGCATGTGTCTAAAACAATAAAATCTACTGGAAAATAGAATTTATCAATTTGCACTAACACATCCTCTACTATACCTCTTGGAATTTTTATAGAACGATCTGTCAATTGAAGTGTGACAGTAGTTTTCCTAAATTCTCCCAAATCCAGTTGTTTATACACAGAAAACGGTAAAAGGTTAACACTCACACCAAGATCAAGAAGTGCATGTTCTACTTTTGTATTCCCAATAATACAAGATATTGTTGGACAACCAGGATCTTTGTATTTAGGAGGGGTTTCTTGTTGAAAAATTGAACATACACTCTCTGTTAAAAATGCCTTATTTTGAACATGTAGTATTTTCTTTACAGTACACAATTTGGGACAATCTGAGTATTTTGATTAGATCCCAAAACCCCTGATGAATTTGCCTAAGTACATTTGTTTAGGTTTGTCTTGTTAAGGATAGTCAGGTTAGGAATTCAGTTCAGGGGAAACACGCTGAAGACTGAAGAATATTGGAGTCGACCCAATTTACTGAAGTCTGATGTGCAACCATCCGGAAGAAGTCAAAGTCAGTCTTGCTGAAGATTGTCTGAACTAAAGCTAAAGAACGAAGCCTGATGATCCGTCCTGAAGACAATCCTGAAGTACCATTGGTTAATGATTCTACTGAGTACACTAAGCATACTCAGGACAGAACTTAGTCAGTGAAGAGTAAGTGTTAACCTATCAGGTTGTGCTGAACGCACATAAGACATGACTTAGGCCTTGAGTCAGTTTATCTGACTCATGTAAGTCCAAAGCAAAAAGGTTACACATACTGGGCTGAATAACCTATCAGGCTGTGCTGAATGCACTTAAGACCTGACTTAGGCCTTGGTTCAGTTTACCTGAATCATGTAAGTCCAAAGCAAAAAGGTTATTTATGCTATGGGACAAGAGACAAAGAGAATGTCAGTAAGACTCCAATAAGACAAACATTCAGACTGAGTTGAGTATTGAATGTACGAGGAAGGACAAATGTCTGAAAGTCAACTAGTCGTTAAAATGGAGAGCCAATGATCATTCGACACGTATGTACAGAGTCTGCGCAACATTTAATGCGGCATTTAATGCGTCTCAGAGTTGCAGGCGGCGGGACAAACTTGCCAGAATAAGCATGGCGATTAGGTCAAACAGTACTTCTAGCCTGCAACCACCCTAAAATAGGAAAGATTTGATTAGATCTCCTCCAACTGATCTATTTTGAATCTTGCCTATAAATATGGAGAGCCTTGCACCCATTCAAGGCTAACGGGAAATTTCCAAGCGAAAGCTCTCAAGAATCCAAGCACTCAAAGCATACTATAAGCAACACTCTGCAATTAAATTTCCCTAGTGTTGTAGTAGGATTCTCTCTGTATTTGCTTAGATCGATAGCTCTAATATTTAGCATTATTTTGTACTGCTAGAGCTTTCCTAGTTGGAAACCAGAATACCAAACCACTTAGGGTGTGAGATTGGTTGGTTAGAAGGACTGAGACTTGTAAAACGCCCAGGGGTCAGTTCCTAAGAGAGGAAGTTGGCTATTCGTGTCCCTTGGCACGTAAAAACCAAGTACCTATCCTCAGGGTTTTGAGGATAGCTTCCTGTTAAATCAGGTCGTGGACATAGGAGTTGGTTATCTTCGAACCACGTTAAAAAGACCCTTGTGTGCTGATTTTCTATTTTGTTCAGGATCATAACTGTCATCATACTAAACTGAACATTCTGCGTTGTTTTTATATTCAGGACTGAATCAATCATCCTGAATCTTAATACTGTGCACTCAGCCTTAACCACCAGTTTACTAAGCAAACTCAGAGAAAATGTTTTCAGAAACTAAAACGAGTAGAAACTAAGGTCTCACTTTTCGCACGTACTCTAGCTCACTGAGATAGTAGTCCAACTGACTCACTTCCGAGCAGTCAGTAGGTTTGTTATCTCTACTGAGCTTTCGAGCACTTTACTCACACTCAGCTTATCTGACTCGTTACTGAACTGTCCCTGCTGCCCCTGTGGACCTTCAGCATACTGAGTAATTCAGGAAATCCTGACTGAGAGTGTTAGAGAATTTTTTTGAGTCTTTCAGAAAAACCTGACATCAGTGTATTCCCCCCATACACTGATTGTACTCATTTCGGGACCAACAAGTGGTATCAGAGCAGTGGTTCAAAAGACCACTGACTTTGTTTACCAACGGTTTCTGAGGAGAAGCTTTTGGTGGTCTACTAAACCGATCTTGTTTCTGAAAACTGCATATCACGGCATCCGGTTCTAAACTCCTCGAGGGCAATCTTCCTAAATTCTCTATTGACAATTATGACTACTGGAAATTCAGGGTACTCCCACATCTCTATTCCATCCATGATCAGATGCCTTTGGTGATTTAGCAAGGTCCGATCAAATTCATGAGGAATCTTCAGACGACCTGGCCCGTTACTGGCAATGTTCCTGTTCCAGCCGCCGGAGATGAAGAAGTGGAGAGGTTTGTGCTTAATTCTGATCAGATTAAGCAAATTGGACTGGATAATGTTGCTAAGAACATTATACTCCACACCGTTTCTTACGAGAATTCGGTCAGGCTCATGCACCTGAAGACGGCAAAGGAGATCTGGGATGCCTTGAGGGAGAAGAGTGAGGGATCAGAAAAGATCAAGGAGAACAAGAGAGATCTTGCAATCAGGAAGTTTGAGGCCTTCCGGATGTTAGAGGGAGAGTCCATCGATCAGATGGAAGCTCGGTTCATTAAGATGATGAACGAGCTAGCAACCCTTGGGAAGGAGTTTCACAAGAGGGAGGTATCTTCTAAAATCTTGAACTGTCTCCCTGAAAGATGGGACACAGGAGTGATCTTGTTGAAGAACACTCAGGATCTCACCAACATTACTCACTCTCACCTATTCTCAGAGTTAAAGGCTTTGGAATTCGACCTCGATAAGAGAAAGAAGAAGGGTGTTGTCAGTGAGGAAGTTAGTGAGGAGAAGACACCTGAAAAGGAGAAGAGCGTAGCTCTTAAAGCTACTCCTGAGCCTGAGGCTGGATCTGGTTCTAAGTCTCTGAAGGACATGAACAAGGATGAGCTGGCCTTGGAATACAGCCTGATGGCGCGGCATTTTGAGAAATTGAACTCTCGATTCGGAAGGTATAAGAAATTTTATACTGACAGCCGTGATCGCAGGTACTCCAGCCCCAGGAGATCGAGCCCCCGAAGAGAAGAAAGGAGGGGTTCAGATTCCAGGAGAGATCGCAATGAGCCTGAGCGGCGCAGCGATGAGAAGAGGAGAGATGATGAGCCCAGAAGATCCAGCTCCAAACCTGAACGATCATCAGGGAGCAGGAGGGAGTCATCAGACAAAAGGTAAACTGACAAGATGTTTGCTTCTGATGTAGATCAGTGCTACCACTGCAAGAAGACCGGACACTATCAGTATGATTGTCCGGAGCTCAGTGCTCGTGAGCGAGAGGATCGGAGAGCAAAGAGAGAGCTCAGGGCATCAGACCGGAGTGCTTTGCTTGCTGATGATTCCTCAGATTCTGACGGCCCAGGACGCCGGTCCCCTGAACTCTTCTCCGATGAGGAGTATGATGATCTCTGCCTGATGGCAGATGATGAGGTATGTTCTTCTGCCTCTTCTCCTGATCAAGCACCTGAGCTTAGCTCAGACTCAGCAGGAGAACTCGACCTTCAGCTCGCTCTAGAGCAATTGATGGTTGACTTCTCAAGGCTGCAGGAGGCTCATACTCACACAGTGGATGTGAATGCACAACTGAGTGGGGAGAACGATCGGTTAACTAAGTCTCTCAGAGTTAGAGATACTGAGGAAGCCCTCAGATTAGTACATCTTCAGGAAGAACTGCTTCATGCTCGGAACAAGCATGATGAAGCTCCACTGGAAGTGAAAAGACTGAAGGGTGTAATCAGCTCGCTGGTTGAGACTCGTGATAGTGATCTGTTCCTCGCTCAGGAACAACTAATGATTGAGCGAATCGCTCTAACAGTGATGTTCGAAACTGAGTGGCAAGCTCGCCTTTGTGCTGAGCAAACTGCTTGGGATCTTGAGCTGATCTCAAAAGAGAAAGCTCATGAAGAGTTGGTGCTTCAGTACACCACTGAAATTGAGGCCCTGAAAGAAACAAATGGGCATCTTGAGGTTAAGCTGAAGAAGTTACACACATCCTCCCTAGTGGTTGATGAGTTAACAAGTTTCTCTCAGCATACTGATGGTGCCAAAGCTGGGTTAGACTATGATGCCTCTAAAGACCCAAAGGGCAAGAAAAAGAGAGGTGCTTCAGGGAGCAACTCTCAGAAGAAGTTTGTCCTTGCCCAAACTGACGACAAGAGCCCAAGTGTTGCTCGTCAGGACAAAGGCAAAGGGAAGGAGAAAATGCCTGCTGAACCTGTCAGGCAAAGGAATGAGGAACCAAGGCCAAAACCTAAGGGAAAGGCCAAGGCTCCTCAACCTGAGTCGAGGAAGATAGACCAAGGAAACTCCAAGGCTCAGCCTAGGAATCCTCAAGCTGGGAAGAACTCTGCTCCTAGCACTTCTCAGGCCCAGCCTAGAAATTCTCAGGGTGGAAGGAACTCCAGTCAGAGGAGACCTCAGGCAAAGCCAAGGACTACTGAGGTCCAGACTCCTCAGGCAGGGCACAGAGTCCATCAGGAGCGTCCCAATCCTCAGAGGAGAAGGACAAACCAGGTGGCTTCTGAAAGACAACGAAGACCTGACTCCGGTAACACTCAGGCCAGATCTCAAGTGCCAAGAGGTCAGGCCCGAGCTACTCCTTCTCGGGATCAAACTCAGCCCAATGCACCCAGGCCAAAGAGGAACAGGAGGCCCTCCCCCAGGAACCAATCTAGGGCTCCTGAACCTCAGGCTGATACCCATACACCCTCAACTTCCCAGGCACAAAGGAAAAAGACTGTGTATGTTGATGTTTCTGGGAGATAGGTTTACACCTCTGATGCTATCAGAATTGTAAAACAAATCTGGATCCCGAAGGGTATGACTGACTCCGTAGGACCCAATACGAGATGGGTACCTGAGGCCTGATTCTTTTCAGGTCGCTGCGGGCTACAAGAAGAGGAAGGAGGATCTGATGAAGGACTGGTACTTGGACTCAGGGTGTTCCAGGCACATGACCGGATTTCGTGATCTCCTTCAGGATTATGTAGCTCAGGAAGGCCCGCAGGTAACCTTTGGTGATAACTCTAAGGGTTTCACCAGGGGATTCGGAACCCTTGTTATTGGCTCTGTCCGTGTACTGAATGTATCATATGTTGAGGGACTGAGACATAACTTACTCTCGGTCAGTCAGTTCTGTGACCGAGGATATAGTGTAGAATTTACATCTAACATGTGTCTTGTGAAGGACAAATCTACACTACATGTTGTGATTACAGGTATCAGGAGGGGCAATGTATATTTTGCTGACTTCAAGAGCAGTCCTCCTGAAACTTGTTTGGTCGCTAAGAGCTCCTCTGAGCTCAGTTGGCTTTGGCATAAACGCCTGAGTGACTTAAACTTCAAGATTATTAACAAAATCTCTAGACTTTCTCTTGTAGATGGCCTACCTAATGAAGTTTTTAGCAAAGACCACGTGTACGGAGCATGTCAGGAAGGCAAGCAATCCAAAGCTTCATTCAAAGAGAAAGAAGCCTTCTCCACTGATAGAGTGCTTCAGCTCCTGCACATGAATCTCTTTGGTCCAGTTACTCCTGTCAGCATAAATGGTAGGAAATATACCCTTGTTGTTGTTGATGACTATTCCAGGTACACATGGGTTATTTTTTTGCTGAATAAGAAGGAGACTCAGGTCAAGCTTCCGGAGTTACTCAAGCAATTGAGTACTGAACAGGGTCAGAGCATAGTCAGGATCCAATCAGATAGAGGAACAGAGTTTATAAACTCTATTATAACTGACTTTTGTACTAACCATGGTATAGCTCATAAGACTTCTGCAGCTAGGACCCCTCAGCAGAATGGGATAGCTGAAAGAAGAAACCGGACCCTGAAGGAAGCTGCCAGGACCATGCTGGCTGAGTCAGGACTGCCCAAGAAGTACTGGGCTGAAGCAATCAACACTGCTTGCTACACTCAGAACCGATCTATGCTGAACAAACAACATGCTCAGACACCTTATGAAATTTGGAACAAGAGGAAGCCTCGCATCTCTTATTTCCATATTTTTGGGTGTAAGTGTTTCATCCTGAACAATGGGAAAGACCAGCTGAAAGCCTTTGATAGCAAATCTGATGAGGGAGTTTTCTTAGGATACTCCTCAGTCAGTAAAGCTTTTAGGGTGTACAACTGTCGGACTCTTTGTGTGGAGGAAACACCTCATGTTGTGTTTGATGAGACTGCATCAGTGCGTAGAAAACAGGTTCCGAGTCCTGACACTAAGGGGGTTACCAAAAGAGTAACAAGACTGAGTCTGAAAAATCCTGAATTCAAGATCAAACTTGTCAGTGCTCCCAAAGGATGGGATTATGATGATGAAGATCAGGATGGACCTCAGGCCAACCCTCAGCAAGCCCCAGCCTCAGAGAATGTTGAGTGTCAGACGGAGGGACAGACTCAACCTGAGGTACGTACTGTCGGTGATGATGCTTCTGCACCTGAGACAATTACTGAGTCCAACTCTGTAGGGGGAAACAATGTCTCTGATATTGGCCAACCCTCAGGAAATGACTCAGTATCCCCTGTTCTTGCTCGTTCCGCTTCTTTGCCTATTATTATAGAGACTAATGTTTCAGGATCAGGGGAGGGAACGTCAGCAGCTCCCAGTGCTCCCGTCAGCAGGAGGCGATGGCTAGATGATCACTCATTGGCTGATATCATTGGTGATATCAATGAGGGGGTCAGGACAAGGTTGTCCTTTGGCGAAAGCGCTATGTTTTGCTGTTTCCTGAGTGATCAGGAACCTAAGAGCATAGAAGAAGCTCTTGCTGACCCCAACTGGATCCTAGCCATGCCGGATGAGCTCAATCAGTTTGAGCGGAATCAGGTTTGGGAGTTAGTTGAGAGACCTAGGCGTCAACATGTTATTGGCACCAAGTGGGTCTTTAAGAACAAGAGGGATGAGAAGAATGTTGTTGTCAGGAATAAGGCCAGACTAGTGGCAAAGGGTTACTCTCAGGCTGAAGGAATAGACTATGATGAGACCTTTGCTCCGGTCGCAAGGTTGGAAGCAATCAGGTTGTTTCTGGCATATGCAACATTCAAGAAATTCAAAGTGTATCAGATGGATGTAAAGAGTGCTTTTCTGAATGGTGTACTGAACGAGGAGGTCTATGTTGAGCAACCTCCAGGGTTCGAAGTTGGTGACAAGGTATATCACCTGAAGAAAGCTCTTTATGGCCTGAAGCAAGCTCCGAGAGCTTGGTATGATACACTATCCCAATTCCTGATAGACCACGGGTTCGTGAAAGGAACAGTGGACAAGACCCTCTTCCGGATATCCGAAGGGGAGGACATTCTCTTGGTTCAGATTTATGTGGATGACATAATTTTTGGATCTCCTAATCTGAAGCTCTGTGATAAATTCTCCAAGCTGATGACTGAGAAATTTGAGATGTCAATGATGGGAGAAATGAACTTCTTTCTGGGTCTCCAAGTCAGGCAAACTGACTCTGGAATCTTCATAAATCAGTCCAAGTATGCGAGAGACTTGATTCAGAAATTCGGAGTTCAGTCTAGAAAAGACTCACGTATTCCCATGAACACAAATGAGAAGCTGGATCCTGACAAAGAAGGAATCTCAGTAAATCAGACTGAATATAGGGCACTGATAGGATCCTTATTGTATCTGACTGCTAGTCGTCCTGACATCACTTATGCAGTCGGAGTTTGTGCAAGGTATCAGTCTGATCCGAAGAAGAGTCATCTAGAGAGTGCCAAAAAGATACTGAAATACCTGAGAGGTACAGTCAATCTAGGACTTTGGTATCCCTCTGATGACAACCTAGAACTGACTGGTTATTCAGATGCAGATTATGGAGGCTGTAGACTTGATAGGAAATCAACTACAGGCACATGTCAGTTTCTACGGAGTAAACTGATCTCTTGGTTTTCTAAGAAGCAAACTAGTGTTGCAACGTCTACTACTGGGCTGAGTATATGGCGGCAGGCAGTTGTTGTTCTCAGATCCTTTGGCTGAAACAGCTACTGAGAGACTACCAAATTGATAAATTAATTTTTATTGTCAATTTTTTTTTTCAAATCAACAAAAAATATTAAAAATTACTATATTTTTTATTTAATGATAATTTATTAACATTAGTTTGTAAAAATATAAAAATTCTTTAAAGACAAAATCTTTAAAAAAAAATTGAAGCATAATCTACAACTTTTTATTTCTTGTCTTAAATATATAACTTTTTTTTGTTATAAATATCGATAAAATTCAATATAAAACAATTTTTATTTGGTTGATCAAACTATTTATAGTCCCAAGAAGAATTTTAAAAATATATTGATTAATTAAATTAATATACTTAACAAATTAAAAGTGTGTACATATATATATTTAAGTTTAAGTAAAGATTAATATAAAAAAGTATAGTAAAATAAAGAGTTAATTCTATATAAATACACCACCTTTTACTCAACTTTCAATTTAATCCTGAGTTTCACGATTATTGTAAAAAATTCCAACCTTTTAAAAAGTTTTAATTCGATACATTTTTTTTTTCCGGCCAGCAACTGATGACGTGTCTCGCCGGAGCGCGTGAAATGTTGTCACGTTGGCGTACACGTGTGAAATACTTTTTTGGTTAATTCTATATAAATACACTACCTTTTACTCAACTTTCAATTTAATCCTGAGTTCACGATTATTATAAAAAATCTCAACCTTTTAAAGAGTTTCAATTCGATACACTTTTTTTTTCCGGCCAGCAACTGATGACGGTCTCGCCGGAGCGCGTGAAATGTTGTCACACTGGCGTACACGTGTGAAATTACTTAATGTTTTGATATTTGGTACCATTAACACAGTTTTCAAATCTCTCTTGAATATGGTGGAAAATATTTTTTTCCATTGTAATTCTCATTCAAAAAATATTTTTTAATATAAAATTTTGTTATTTTTTATATATAATATATGATGTGGAAAAAATATATAAAAAAGTAGTTTCACACGTTTACGCCAGCGTGACAATATTTCACGCGCTTCGACGAGACACGTCATCAGTTGCTGACCGGAAAAAAAAAGTGTATCGAATTGAAACTCTTTAAAAGGTTGGGATATTTTAGAATAATCGTGAATTCATGATTAAATTGAAAGTTGAGTAAAAGGTGGTGTATTTATATAGAATTAACCAAAAAAGTATCACACGTGTACGCCAACGTGGCAACATTTCACGCGCTCCGGTGAGACACGTCATCAGTTGCTGGCCGGAAAAAAAAGTGTATCAAATTGAAACTTTTTAAAAGGTTGAAATTTTTTACAATAATCGTGAAGCTCAGGATTAAATTGAAAACTGAGTAAAAGGTGGTGTATTTATATAGACTTAACCCTAAAATAAAAAATAAAGTAATTTAAATTTAATTTTAGTTAATTTTTTTATTTTGATATTAAAAGGATCATATTTCTTAATAATAGTTAATGCTTGACATTGTAATTTTAAATTCATGCATATAATAAGATAATTAATTATATTAATAGAATTGTTGCACGGGTGAGAATACTAGTGTTTAGTAATAATGAATTCACAAATTTATATTTTACACCGGAATTATATTTACAATTAGAAATTTAGGGAAAAAAAATCAATCATCTTTACTTTTGAGTATAGAGGCTGCATCAAATAGATGTTTGTATATGTAAAGGTACAAATCTATAGTTGAGAGTAATGAACTCTGGTTTTCATGAGTAAGTCTCCTGTGCGCCAAATGCACCGTGCAACTCTAATGCTTTTTAAAAAATTACACTATTTATTATTGAAAAATTATACATGTTATAATTGAAAAGTGTATCTTTAAAAATCCATTTTCAGTAATAATATGTGTGACTTTCATTAGTATTTTGTGTAACTTTTTAAAAATGCACTTGAATTGCATGCACCTGGTGCATAGAAGACTAAGACGATTTTTATTTATCATCAAATGCAATAGAATGAGAAATTGCCTGATTTAAAATTTTGCTAACATTATTTAATTTGAATTATTCAAGTTCATTCTTAGTATGAACACCTTATTCTCAACTCAGGCAAATTCTTGATGATTATTGAACTTGGAGCCTACTACTTGGACGAATAATTGCTTCCGATGAATTAGTGTTTTAATTATTCCAGATTTTAGTCTAGATATTTTGTGTTCCACTCTTTTGTTTCTAACAATCTGATGAAAAAAATCCTGCAGATTTTAAAGATTTTGTAGGATTTTGGTGACTTTTAAGATTTTGTAGGATTTTGTAAGACTTTTAAAATAAGGATTTTAATGGATTCTATAGGACTTTGTAGACTTTGCAGAATTTCATGGATTTGTGACATACAATAAAAATTCAAAATTTTTCATACCTTCAAATTAAAAAAAAAAAAAAAGTTAAAGACAAAAAAAATCATAATATCATGTCCTTTTAAATAGCATTACTCCACATATTCATAGCTATACTAGTCCTCAAAGCATTAGCGTCATGTCGTTCTTGCTCTTGAGTTTGAATGATAGGCTCAAAATCACGGTCTTCATTAACTGGTAATGTTGAAGATGAAGGTTAGTCCACCGATTCAATTGGAAATTCATCAGAATGACATTCTTTGCGAATAAAGTTATGTAGAGCTGCACATGCTAATATTATCAATATAAAAAAGTATCGAAATTGAATAATCAAAGCAACCAAAGTAAAATATAACAAAACTCAAATACCGTAAAAAAATATTATCAATATAAAAATATTACCTAATGACATATGTAATATATAATATTAGTATTATAATAATACTATATAAAAATAAAGATTTATCTTGTATATAAGTTAGGATGAACAATATCGTTTTTAATACTATTTAATGATTAATTATTAACTATTTTTATTTATTCTAGTATATATGTATATATAATATTATATTACTCTTCGTCACTGTAATTATTTTATCGTTGATGTTATAAATGTAGAGATGAAATTATAAGGTTAAAACTATTTTAGGTCTTAAAAATAAATAATTATATATAAATCAATTTGGGGATAAATAAAGTCACTAATTAAAAAAGTCCACCGAAATCCTAGATGCTTTGATGGGATTGTTGGTATTTATAAAATACACTAAAGAATCCATCAAAATCCATCAAACCCAACAATCCTTTAAAATCTTTATATTTTTGAATACCAGTGGATTGTTTTTAAGTCTTTTAAAATCCTGATTGAATACCAGTGGATTGTTTTTAAGTCTTTTAAAATCCTGATTGAATACCAATGGATTATTTTTAAATCCTTTAAAATCCTGATTGAATACCAACAGACTTTTTTATAAGAAAAAAGTCCTTTAAAATCCCACGAAATCTTAAACGAATACACCCCCCTAGATTGTTTAGCTAGGGTTAGGGAATTGTGTTTACTAGTTGCTACATGACATCGATTATATTATTTGAAGTAAGTTAATTAAGACATAGAGGTTACTGGATTTCCTCCCAGGTATAGTGTTAAAAATAAGCTAAACTCGTCTTCTCAGACCCATGGTAGTTCAATGTTCGCTAACGGGTTTGTTTTTGCCATTGTGTTGTGTAATTTATTCTCATATGTACATGGTGCAGCTCACCTGGTTCCGACATGTCCTTGTTTAAATCTCTTGCATTTGTAATGATTTTCTCATACTATGATGGAGGAGCTTATTTAAATCTCTTGCCTTTGTAATAATTTCTCAGACTATAATGGAGAGAGACATGAATTCATATAAAAATATTCTCAGTATGTATCTATTAATTCTCAAGAGGATATTAACAATGAGAGATAAAGAGATAACCGTCTCAAAAACTAATTCATATTTAATTGAATAATAATTAATTACAACTTTAATATAAATAGTAAATGAAAACAACTAACCTAAGAAAATAATCTAATTAAATCAAAATAATAAGAAAATAGAATAATTAAATATTATCTTCCTAAATAATATGATTTTCCAAATCTTCTTAAAAATCAACCCAAATCGCGATAATGATCTTGTTTCCATCATTCTTTTTCTCTTTGAAATGATTCATCCTTGAATAGAATGATATCTCATCTCCGGAAAAGAAAGTAGTGTCACTTAATATTTCATCTCAAAAATATCAAGCAATACGAGTATGATCCAAATTACTAAGGCAATAGAACGGAGAGTTTATAGAATTTCCCGGAAAATTACTATCATTAATAATTATAAAATAATAGTAATTTTTTTGTCAAATGTTTTATAAAGAGTGTGACACAGCTCGACTTCGGGCTCAATATCAAATATTTGAGGTCTATCACAAATAGTATCAAATGACTTATCAGCAGCATAAGAACTAGGTCTAGCAGAGTAAAACTGTTGAAAATACTCCACATGTCCAATTTGATAATCCACATTACATGGATTATCAGCTGATACAATATCTTATTCATATGGTATAATCACGGCAAATCATCTCTGATTGTGCGGTCAAACTATGATGAGGTTGTTTGTTCCTAGAAATTCTAGTGGGATTATTAGGAACAAAAATATGAGTAATTCGAATGTAAATAACTCACCGATTTGCCTAGCCACATATTTCGGGCTAGGACTTTAATGTGTTTTGTCTTGTATATATTATAAGAAAAAGTATATTGTATGTACAAGAGAATTATAATGGCAGTCCCCCTTTTTGCAGAGAAATGACCTATTTATTATGGCTAAAACTAAGCCCTAATGTACACGTGTTTGCATGTCATATCTTTCTTCTTGCCCACGTTAGGTCATGACCTAAAGATCATGGGTGACAAGGGAACTTCTCATATTTAACATATTTCTTTAAATATAGGGACAATTATCCTTCCGATTATGTAACTGAATCAGTGTGGCCGAGATACGAGATCAAGATAGGATCTTGTTTCCTTTAGGTGATTAGTCTACTCAATTCAGGCCTCTTGCGCCTTCTGATGGTTTGTCCGACTTCTGGTTTACCGATTTTCTTGGTCCTGATCCAAAGTTTGTCTCAAAATCAGTGCTCTTTCCTTCAGAACTGCCTGACAGCCTAGACTCAGGCTCCCCTAATACTTAAAGTGTCCTGAAGCTTGTCGACCCGCCTTGGCTTGGGCTTCTTCGGACTACGACCTGATAGAGCTTTCTTGGATCTAGGTTGAGCCCAACAAGTTCAGGAGTATTTTTGCCACAAAAATTGCCCAAAGATGGTTGCTCAATTTTCTTGAGGGAAGAGCTGGTTCAGTAGCTTATGCTCATCTTGAAGATGAATTCCGGCCCTTAGACACTTGGAGTTTCTCTTGAGAATTCTTTCAAGCTTTCAGTCTCAGCTGCTCTGGTCCGTGTGTTTCTTCTGAAGATTTCTCCGCCCCGGACAATGCGCGCTTTAATGATGTTTTGAAACATACGTCTGTTGAGAGTCCTACTAAAATTTTGGCAGTTTCGTTTGCTTTACACGTGGCTTAGTTCCATTGGACCTTTGACTTGTCACATTTACAACTATTTCCCCGTTGTTTCCCCGGGATATTACTCGAGATGCTGACGTGACAACTACTTTCGTAGGGATTGACCAAAGTTTTCTTGTTGAATTTGCCTTGAAACCCTTCAGCATTTGATTGGGAAATTTTCAAAATTGCTCTTATGCTCCCTTGCTGCCTCATAAGTCTACAACTTCTTCATTTCGTATCAAATATAGATTGCTTGTGTTAATGGAGTCTTCCTCTGAGAATGAGGCTAAAGAGAGTGATGGGTCCTCCTCGGGCCTGACCTTTGGTTGGGTTGCAATCGGAGCTAACTCCCCATGGAACTATGTGGCTTTAATGAAAGGAAGTCGTTAGTTGGCAGATAGGAGCTAGGTCTTGATGCAGTCGAGGATGAGCTTCACAACATCCCTTCTACGCCAACTATGGAGTTCCATCTATCGGGCTCCCTAGAGATGGGCCGATTATTATTTCTGCCCTGCTCTTCTTCAGGCTTAGGTCACATTCTCAACTCTGCCCCCAATGTCCTATTTCCCCCTCCGAGGTGTGGCGGTGGGTTAACGGCAGATGGCCTCCAACAATAAGTTTTCCCTAAGTCCTTCGGCAGTGTTTTGACTGTGAATTCGGGGCAACCTTTTTTATCGATCACTCCTCCAGTGGTCTTAGATGGCTGTCATTTGTCTTTCTGCCATCGTTCCCCACAACAGCATTCATGGTGCGTCCACTATGCAGGAGCTAGAGCTGATCGAAGATTATACCGCCTTTGGGCTATAAAGACAGGAAGATCTTCTTATAATAGTTGTCAGGTTAATATAATGTAATCTCCTTAAGTGGAGCACCCTTTGTAACTTTTTTATTTTGAATGAAATGACACTTGTCATTTTCTAAATTTTATTTTCTAAATGAATTTTCATGCACATTCTTATCAGAAATCCTAATGTTTGGATATCACATTTTAAAAAGGTCAACAATTCAGGATCAATGAGATGATTAGCTCGCCTAATTCTTAATGTAAAATAGTTTAAGCAAGATAACTAGATCGCTGACAATTTTCGTATAACTGCTCTTTGAAGAGTTTATGAGTTTAAGTGAAGGGGGATAATTAGTTGCGCCTGAACTCGATCATCAAGATTATTTATTGCGAGATAATCTCACTGAATAAATTTTGATGGAATTGCCTTTGAGAGGTCTTAGTTTCGGGTTCAGTGAGATGATTAGCTCGCCTGAACCTCATCGCCCAAATCATTTGTTTGCGAGATAATTAGCTTGTTGAGTTAATTTCGGAGGGATTGCCTTTAACTGGAAAGGTTATTGGCTCAGGATTTAGAGAGATACTTAGCTACGCCTGATCCTAATATTGGAAGCATTTTTATAGCGAGATGATTAGGTCACTGACGATTTCGTAATATTCATGCCTTTAGCGCTCGGTGGCTCTTCAAAATTTTGGGACGTCCGCTTATCCTGAGCAGATGAACAGTGGATCCTTGAGCATGAGGATTCAAACAGATGGCCGCGAGGACTGCTGACACTTTATTAGGAAATACTAATAAAGTTCTTTTCTTCACCACTAGTATAATAGTGCTTTTCATGGAATTACATGCCCTTTCAGGAGATTAAGCTACTCTACTGAAAGTACTTTTTAAGATGTGATGCATTCCAAGGGTACTGACCTGGTGTTCTGTTAGGAAGTTTGAGTTCGTATGCCTCGTTTGACAGGCATCTGGTCACCATGAAGGGTCCTTCCAGACCAAAAACTCCTTAGGATGTCTCATTTGTCATTTTCAGCACCAGATCTCCCTCAGTAAATTTCCTAAGCTTGACCTTAGAATTAAAGTGTCTTTCAGACTGTTGCAAATAGGTTGCAGTTTTGTGCGCTGACTTCAACCTGCACTTTTCTATCAAGTCCAAATCCAACCTCAGGCTAGGTCATTTTCCTCACTGAAGACTTGAGACATTCGATGATAGGATTGCCACTTCTAATGGTATGATGGCCTAAGTCCTGAATGCCAGAGCGAATGGAGTTTCTCCAGCTGAGTTTCTGGCCGTCGTATGGTAGGCCCATAGAACATCAGACAGCTCTAACACCCACTTACTCTTACGTTCTTCTAGCTTAGCCTTCAGGATTTTTTTGAAGATTTTTTAAACCACTTCAACCTGACCGTTAGACTGGGATAAGGAGTTGAAAACACTTTCCTTATTTTCCATTTATCACAGAATTCTCTGACTTCGGATCCGTCAAATTATTTTCTATTGTCAGAAATGATGGCTTGTGGGAGCCCAAACCAACATATCAGGTTTTTCCAGATGAACTTGATCACTTGAATTTGATTGATTTTGGTGAGGGCTCGATCTCAGCCCACTTGGTAAAATAATCAACTGCCACGATGTAAAACATATTCCACCCCTAAGCAGTGGGTAGAGGGCCAATCAGATCAATGAACCACTGAGCGAAAGACCAAGGACTGAACATTGACATGAGGAGTTCAGGGGCCAGTAGGATGTTTGGATCATACACCTGACATTGATGGCATGCTCTGGCTATTAGGACATGTGTAGTACATAGATATGTTGTAGTATACTTAAAAGCAGACTTTGAGTATAAGTGGGAGATTGTTAGGGTTATACTAGAAAGTATGCTTTTACTTTGTATAACTAAACTGAATCTTTGAGCTTTATGTGAAATAAATCTTTTATCACTGTGCTTTAGATAAATATGAATGGTATTTATTTATTGCAATCCGTTCATATAATAGTACAAGTTACACTATAGATAAATGTGGTGGTCCCCAGATAACTCACAGCAAGATCACATTATCAGTTTCTTGTAACAAGTACTAAATTCACAACCTAGATGGGATCTGAACACCCCATTGGTAAACGGTTGATGTGTAGATCCCAGATTGGCTTATCTTGACCAAGGGATTGTACTAGTGCATGATGATGCATTGAAGAGGACCTACAGAGGTAATTCTTCCGTACTGATATATGGGATGAAGAATTAGACCTCAGTGGTCGTTTATTTCTAAACCTCTGTCCCTTAAATAGGACTGTGTGTGATCCGTGTGTGGCACTTTATTTTGTTATGGATAGAGAGTCAATAAGACTCAATACCTCGCATCTTGGGTGACGCCATTGAGAACATGAAAGTTGCTAAAATTAATACAGAGGAACGTGTGCTTGGAGAGTCTTGCATGATTAGTCCCCTTGGTGGGCTCTAAACGTTCGTCATACTAAATCTTGCAAGTAAAATTTTTTCTGGTATGATGATAAAGAAGAGTTGTCCTTACTCCAAGGTTAAGATGTTAATTAATTAAAGCGTTCAGTGGCTTGATTAATTAATGGACAAGAGAATCTTAAACACGGGAAATAATGATCGGGAGCCATATGATTGTAATATGGGTTAAGATGGATAGTGCAACATTAATCCTATTGTGGAGTGAGATTAATGTTAATGGGTTGAATGACATTGGGCTCAATGTTAGAATTCAAGGCCCATTAGGAGGTCCATTCTTAATTCTCCTAAAGGCCCCTCAAGTATCCCAATTAAATGTCCAACAATGAATAAGGTGATTAAAATAAAAGAAATAATTTTGGGCCCAATTTAATTGAAAATTTTGAAATGTATATATATATTAAATTAGTGAGAGATTTTATGAAAAATAGATATGTATCTTGAATACAAGAATATCTAATAAAATCAAGATCTCATGGAATTAAATATATAATGCATTTTTTTTCAAAAATGATGAAGAAAAGAAATATCAAGAATTGAATATTTAGTATTCAAGATTATCAAGATTAGAATATTTGATATTCATGATAATCAAGATTTGAAATATTAGATATTCAAGATCCTGTATTCTCATTATAAATATGAGATGATACAAGACTTCATGATCATTATTATTAGAGAGCAATTTTCAAAAATTGTTGTACTCTTGGGCAACAAATATTTTTCTTTCCTTGTGTTGTGATTATTCGTGTGGTCTCCCACCGGGTGTACGAATAAGGACAAGGGAATACTTGAGAAGGCTTTTGGGTTTATCAAGTTGAGGATCTCAAGAAGGACCCCTTCAAATTCATTGTTGATACTGCTTGGAGTTGGAACATAAGGCGGTTGAAGTAGATAAAGTATCTCAAAGGACGCATTTTGTCTCAGAAACCTCCTTTTCCATCTCAAAGGACGCCTTTTGTCTCAGAAACCTCTTTTTCATCAGAAGGTATAATTCACTAAATCCCTTAGTTCCGCATGTGTAGGACTTTAAGTGATTATATTTGTTCATATGTTTTGCATGCAAAGCCTGTTTTTGGGTATACAATTTTATTGATTTAATTATGTTTAAATCATGATATTAATTGTGGGCTTAAATTTGTATTTAGCGTAAATCCCGAATAGATGCGCGTTTAATTCCCCAACACTGGCATAAGCAATGGAGTCCTTCCTAAGAGTCAGCCAAAAGTATCCTGGACGAATGGCTTTATATGCGAGCGATCGTCCCCTGGTATGGTTTCTGTAAACCCCTTCATGCTCGTATCTCAATTCATCAAGCCTCAATTCTGTCCTCAGGGAGCGTGTCATCCTTTAAGCATGCTAGGATGTGGGTCATCCACGAGCTACCATGTTCGACCAGGGACACCACCAATTGTCTGCTGATGGACGAGTCAAGTAGCATAGCTAACCTGGTGTGGGTGAAATTGACTACCCCTTCTAAGGATGCTAACTTTGAAAGGGTATCACTCTGAGAATTGTGTTCATGAGGTATTTTCTCAATGAACACTTGCTCATTTCTCGCATAGGCTGATGACTAGGTCTTGATATTCTAGCTGTACGTCCCTGGCCTCGTATTCACCTTTCAACTGGTTCACCACAAATAACGAGCCTATGAAGAGATGATGTCGGCTGACGCCTACAGCTATTGCGAGCTCCAGTCCTCATATGAGGGCCTCATACTCGAATTGATTTATCGCCCTGAAACTGAAGTAGAGTGCATTCGTGAAGCATTGCCCTTCAGGGCCGATCAAGATAATTCCTACCCCCGCACTCATATTCGTTCATGACCTATCCGTGTAAAGTTCCCAAGGAGGATGATTTACCTTTGCTGGATGCTCGGTGAATGTGAGCTTGACCATGAAGTCGGCCAAAGCCTGAGCTTTCAACATAGTGCGTGGGGCATAGGTTACGCCATACTGAGCTATTTCCAGGGACCATTTATGTAAATGCCCACTAGTGTTAGGCCTGTGGAGTACCTGTCTGAGTGGTAAGGTACTGAGCACCTCCACCTGGTGGTCGAAACAATAGAGCTTGAGCTTCTTTATGCTCATGACTAGAGCGTACACCAGTTTTTCCAGAGGGGTGTATCTTAACTCTACGTCATGGAATACTTGGCTGACATAATATATAGCCAAGTGTTGCTGGCCTTCTGGCCGGACAAGGATTGCACTCAGGGTTGGCTCGATGCGGTGAGCTGTAGGTATAGTTTCTAACCGAAAACTGGCTTGAATAAGATTTGGGGGTTAGCCATGTATTCTTTCAAGCGACGGACGGCTTCCTGACTCTCTCTATTCAAGGAGAACTTATTCTTCTTGATGATATTGAAGAAAGGCCTACTCTTGTCTCCTAATCTTGATATGAACCTGTTCAGGGATGTCAAGCACATCCCATCAGGTGCTGCACATGCTTTATGTTTGATGGTTCAACTATATCAAGAATTGCTTTGATTTTATCAGGATTAGCTTTAATCCCTTGCTGACTAATAATGTGTCCCTAGAATTTGTCTGACTCAACCCCGAAATGACACTTCTTAGGGTTGATTTTCCTATCGTAGCTTCTCAGGATCCTAAAGTCCTCAGCGAGGTCTCTCATGTGGTCTTCTCTCATGACACTTTTGACTATGCATCCTTTTCCAACTAAACATGTCTTTTTTCATGAGGAAGGTTGTGTGTTTTACATCCTTCCCTGTCAATGGGATATGATGGTATCCTGCGAACGTGTCCATGAAGGACATCATTTCATGCCCCGCAGTGTTATCTACTAAGTGGTTAATATGGGACATTGGAAAGTGATCCTTTGGGCATGCATCGTTCAATTTAGTGAAATCAATGCACAATCTCCAGGTCTCATTAGTTTTCTTGACTATTATCACGTCAGAGACCCGCTGGGGCTCATCCTTTGCTTGCTCAATCAGTTTGTTGTCTAAGAGCTTCCTCACCTCTTCAACTAGGGGTGAATATTTCTCAAGGCCAAATTTGTGCCTCTTCTGAGAGACGGGCTTCTTGTTTGGGTCGATCTTCAGATGATGACATGCGTGCTCAGGACTGATGCCCACCATGTCCTGATGTGACCAGGCAAAATGTCTATATTTCTTTTGAGGAACTCTATAATCTCCCCCTAAGTTCCGTCGAGATTTGAGTCCCTATCAGGACTTCTAGATCAGGGCGAGTAGGGTCGACAGGAATATGTTCCACACCCTTCTCTTTGTCCCACGGGGGTCTTTGATCTCCTCCCAGGTCTATCAAGACTGGTTCAAAACCCATTATTAGTTCTAAGTCTTCTTGGTTCCTTGCCTCATCACTTGTTAGGATCGGTGGATAATCGACTCCCACAGGGTCAGGCCTGATACAATCAGGACTTGGCTCTCGATGAGGTTTTCCAGGCTGAGTTGATCAGGACTCTGGTCTTCTATGTTCATCACACATTTAAGGGATGTGGGAAGTGCTGAATCAAAATGTGCATAAGAGTAATTCAAACATCTTCTTGCCATTTTCTGGGCACCCTTAATGGTATTAATCATTCCCTCAACAGTGGGGAACTTGATACAATAACAATAAAATTAGGCCACTGCCTCAGAAGTCTCTAGAAAAGGTCTCCCTAAAAGGCCGTTATAGATATTTGGCAGATCGACTATTACAAAATTCATGGGCCTAGTTATCCTAATATTTTCATCTTTGGTGCAGATTAGCTCCACTGAGAGTTTGATTCTGCCAAAGGGGGTGATTGTTGTGTCCCCAAATCCTACAGGATTATGTCATAAGGCCTGATGTATCCTGTTTGGTTTCCCATCTGATCTAGTCCATCTTTAAAGATGATGTTACAAAAACATCCATTGTCCAATAGGATACAATAGACCCTCATCCCAAGGATCATTATTGATATTACCATGCATCGTTCTTGGAGCAAAGTACCCCCTCCTGGTCCTCATTTGAAAATGAGATCATATCTTTCTTGGTGATAGTTGGTCCAGGGAGGCTGATTAGGTTCATTTAAATGAGGGCCCTGAGCTTCGCCTTCTTTTTCTTGATTGTGGTCAGGCCCCCCAATACTCCTCCAGACCTGATCATGTTGACCTGCCTCCCTTGTCAAAGTAGATTTATTTCCTCCATAGGGTCATCATTGTCGTCGTCCTCCAACTGAGCGACATTGGTATTTTGTCTCTCTTTCCCTTGACGGTTTATTTTTTTCTGACAGTATCGAGAATGGTTACATGTTGGACACGTAATGTGTCATAGCATGAGTAAATGGCAATAAGTTATTATCGTAACTCATTAATATGAGACAACTACAGTTGACAATTTTAACTCGGCCCACCCAAGATTTGGGCTGAGCTAGGCTTAAAATCTGAAGACCCAAAAAATGGGCCATTTTGGCTCGACCCAGATGTCCCGTCAGGCCAAATGGACTTGTGTCATTTTGGCCTGACGGACCGTGTCCATCGGCAGCCCATTTGATCCAGCAGAATTTTTACTCATTAAATAAATTTTTTTTGAAAGCTCAATTAATTAATTAAGTAGTGTGTTCGTGTATTGGACTATTGGGCTAGAGCTAATTTGAAAGCCCTAGTTTACTATTATAGTCGTTGTTCACATAGACAATCTTCTCCGGATTTTTTTCTTCTTCCTACAGTAGGCAAATAAAATTTAACACGAAAAAATTTACGTGTTAAAATAGTGAATAAACTTATTATTTGGAATTTAGATAAATTTAAATCCTAACATAATAAAATAAATTTGACCTCCAAAGTCCAATAAATCAACTTGGGCCTTTAAATTTTAGTAAATAAAAGTGTCTAAAAAGCCCAATAAATCAAATTGGATCTCTAAAGTCGAATAAATCAAATTGGACCTTTAAAGTCCAACAAATCAAATTGAGCCTCTAAATCTTAATAAATTAAATTGCGTCTCCAAAGCTCAATAAATTAAATTTGACCTCTAAAGTTCATAAATTAAATTGTGCCTCTAAAGCCTAATATATTAAATTGGATATCTAAAGACCAATAAATCAAATTGGGCCTCTAAAGCCTAATAAATTAAATTTTGCCTCTAAAGCCTAATAAATCAAATTGGGCCTATAGAGTCTAATAAATCAAATTGTCACTTAAAATCCCAACAAATTAATCAAGACTAGTCCAAATTCTTGAAGTTCATCAAGAAGTATGATATCATAAATTAAAGCTTAGAAGCCCAAATAAATCTTTTTGGATAACTACGAATCATGGCCGGTTCATCGAATCTGATCTTTAATTCTACATCAAATCAAATCTTCTAAATAAATCAAATCTTTCGACATCAAATATGGCCTGTAGATCTAGAATTCTATTCATTTGACACACATGAAACGTCAGCAAGTAGACATTCGTCATAGCTTCAAATTGTTCTTTACGCAAAACAACAAAGTATTAGCACTTGATCCGAGATCAAGGTACAAAACCTCTCGATCAAAGTTATTCTTGAAGATCTTCAGCGAAGGCCTTCATCGAATTCAATGGTGTTCTTCGAAATTCACTATAGTCCTAAAATGTCCCTAGAAAAAATATTTGATCTTAAATAAGGCTCGTTACCTTTGTATTAACGTTATAAATTCGTAAGTTAAGAATCTTTTAAGATCAAAGTCCCAAAAATCTCTAAAAATAACATTTGGTCTGAAATAAGGCTCAATGCACTCGAATTAACGCTATAAGTCTTTAAGCTAAAGATCTTTCAAGATCAAAGTTCCAAAAGACCCTGAAAATAATATGTAATCTCAAATAAGGCTCCACTTTATCGGATTAATGTTATAAGTCTGTAAGTTAAAGATCTTTCAAGATCAAAGTTTTGAAAGTCCCGTAGAGTCCACAAAATTCACAAAGTCCCAAAGTCAAAGCTCGAATAGAAGAATCAGAGGAGAAAACTTGGAGATTATAAAATCCTAAAATTACAACCGAAATAAATCAAATTGTAATTATGTTTGTGTTATTATATTCATTTCGTAAAAAATTATTGTTACAAATTTTGGCACGCCCAGTGGGACGATCTCTATCTCTTATCTCTTCTCTAAATATACAAAAGCCTTCAAAATGAATTGAATCTTATGGTCTTGTTTCCCAAAAACTACTAATGTCAATGCTATCATGAGAAGTATGTCAAGAAGAGCATTGACACAACCTTCCTCAGAAGCTGACTCATCAGCAGAGAAAGCTGCAAAAAAGCTATCTTACATAGATAAAAGCGAAGGGAACAACTCTGCATGCTCTAGTCCACGTTCTTTATCTGACTCTTCAACTGCAATCCTAGCCCCAGCTATGGCGATAAATGCCACAACTATTGAAACTAACTTGCCACTCGATTTGCTAACTTGATGAATAGTGTGGGTAACAACAATGTGAGTCCACATACTCTTATATATTTAGAGAAGAAATGAGAGGTAGAGATCGTCCCACTAGGTGTGCCAAAATTTGTAACAACAAAGTTTTACGAAATTAATATTATAGCATAAAAGTAATTATAATTTAATTTATTTGGAGTCTGTCGAAATTTTAAAATTATACAATCTCTAAGTTTTCTCCTCTGATTCTTCTCTTTGTATTTTAACTTCGGGACTTTGCAAATTTTGTGGACTTTACGACACTTTTGAAACTTTGATTTTGAAAGATCTTTTACTTACAGACTTATAACGTTAATCCGAAGGCGTCGAAATGCTTGTTGTTTCACACGGAAAATGCTTTGAAACTATGATGAATGTCTACTTACTTCTGATGTATGTCAAATGAATAGAATGAGATCCTTATTTATATGTGTAGAATTCTAGATCTAGTGTCCAAATTTGATTTATCTAGAAGATTTGATTTGATGTAGAATTCTAGACCAGGTTTTTCGATGAACTGGCCAAGATTTGTAGTTATCCATAATGATTTATTGGGCTTCTATGATTTGATTTATCATATCATGCTTGTTGATGGACTTCAAGAATTTGGTCTGAGCTTGACTAATTTGTTGGACTTTTAAGGGGAGATCCAATTTGATTTATTAAGCTTTAGAGACCTAATTTAATTTAATAGGCTTTAGAGGCCCAATTTAATTTATTGGACTTAAGAGATTCAATTTAATTTATTAAGCTTCAAGGACAATTTGATTTATTGGACTTAAGAGTCCAATTTAATTTAATAGGCGTTAGAGACACAATTTAAGTTTTTTGGTTTTAGAGGATCTTGTTGATTTATGATGTGGGACAAATTACTACTCATATGGTGCAAGATTCTAAAGTTTGAAGAGTCTTTTGACCATTCTGAAGTTTGAACAATTTCTTTGACCATTTTATTAATTTCTGCATGTTCATTTATTATGAGTTTGAATGACTTTTCATCCTCCTATGTATCTACACTTATAAATAGGTGTTCACATGATTGAGAATGTATGAAGATTTCTATATTCTGATATTAAGAAATTTATCTTATCCAAGTCATACGAAGAGCTTTTGTCTTCTAGGAATTATTTCCTGTGTCAGTTGGTATCAAGAGCCTAGGTTTCTCCTTGGCAATGGATGACGACAAAGAACCTTCCCTTGCCGATGTGCTCAGAGAGGTACAAGGAATTGCAACAGCACTTCAAACACTATCAGTTCGTGTTGAACGCACAGAGGCAGATTTACAAGTTGTCCGGGGTAACCCAAATGACAGAATTGGAGGCGGGAGAATTGCTCATGCCGACCAAATCTATCATGAGGCTCCACAACAACCATGAGGATTTCAGGCATACGAGGATGAATCATCTGATGAAGAAGTGGCAGGAATCTTTAGTAGGAATCCTAACCATAGAGAAAATTGACCATATCGGCAAGATGAATTCCGGTTGAAGACGGATCTTCCCTCCTTCAACGGGAATTTCAATATTGAAGAATTTCTTGATTGGATGGAAGAAGTTGAAAGGTTCTTCGATTATGCTGAAATACCTGAAAATAAGCAAGTAAAGTTGGTGGCTTATCATTTAAATGGACGAGCATCATCGTGGTGGGAACAAACTCAAGCCCAGCGATGATGTTTGCGAAAATAGCCAATCAGATTACGGACAAAGATGAAAAGGATGTTGATGATCAATTCCTATTCCACCAGTACTAGACATTAATACAAGGAGAAAAACCAGTTTCTGAATATACTACAGATTACGCCTTTCCTCACGCAACAACCTAATGGAAATCGAGGGGAAACAAGTTGCGAGGTATGTTCATGGGTTGAGGCTAGCTCTTCGTGATAAGATTGGCTGCCAAATTATCCTTACCCTTAGTGAGGCTCAGAATATGGCACAACGAGCAGAAGCAATGGGGTTTCAATGTTATGGGCGAGATGAGGCTTGCAGGAACAGTGCTGAAACATCCAAGGTAAATCCTAATCCTAGACTAATGCTAAAAACACTTCCAATCCAGGGAAACGTGTGATGGCAGAAAAAGAGCCCGTTAAGAAGCCAAATAATAATCCATATGCAAGGGCAATCGGAGAAAAGTGCTACAGATGCCAGGAGACCGGACATCGATCGAATAATTACCGACAATGTTGCTCAGTTAATACGGCAGATTTTGATAATGAAGCTGGTGAGTACAAAGATGAGGAGGGGATTTGTGAACCAGATGGTGACGAGGACGATGTGCAACAAGCCTTAGTGGTTCAAAATATCTTACTCTCACCACGAATCAATGATTTCTAATCGTATCTTCAAACTGATTATTGATAGTGGCAGTTGTGAAAATATTATTTCTCAAAATCTGGTTAATGAGTTGTACTACCTATTGAAAAACACCCTGAGCCTTACAGTATTGTCTGGATTACGAAAGGGGATGGAATTAAAGTGAAAGAGAAGTGTCATGTTCCCCTATCCATTGGTAAATACTATAAGGATGAGGTTATTTGTGATGTGGTGGATATGGACGCTTGACAGTTGCTATTTGGCAGACCTTGGCAGTTTGATTTGGGAACTACTCATCATGGACGAAAGAATATTTACCAGTTTTCAAAAGATGGAAGAAAATAACATTGCTGCTATTGGGTTTCAAGCAGCAGACCGAGCAGCATAAGGCAGCAAGTTTCTTGACTCTTACACGATTTGGATCAAATCTGGTAATTGATGCACGTCATACTAAGGAAATCCATGGCTTGGTTATGAAAGCAGTGTTTTTGACAAGGCTGGCTGAGTGAACAGATCAAATTCCTGATGTTGTACATGAGTTGCTCAAGGAATTTCAGGAGCTGGTGCCGGAGGAGCTCCCTACCGAATTACCACTGATGAGGAATATTCAACATGTAATTGATTTGGTTCCTGGAGCCACCTTACCAAATTTACCTCATTATCAAATGAGTCCAAAGGAGAGCGAAATACTACAGAAAATGGTGGAGGAGTTATTACACAAGGGTCTAGTTCAAGAAAGCATGAACCCTTGTGCCGTTCCAGCACTACTTACTCCAAAGAAAGATGGGTCGTGG
Organism: Prunella vulgaris; assembly: GCA_026898435.1. Taxonomy (NCBI): domain Eukaryota; kingdom Viridiplantae; phylum Streptophyta; class Magnoliopsida; order Lamiales; family Lamiaceae; genus Prunella; species Prunella vulgaris. Next base: position 218,872 of record JAPKLY010000066.1, on the reverse strand, counting down.
CGCATGTGCATAGATAGCCGAGCGATAAACAAAATTACTGTGCGATACAGGTTCCCTATACCGCAACTTGAGGATATGCTAGATAACTTATCAGGCGTAAAAAATTTCAGTAAGATTGATTTGCGGAGTGGTTATCATAAAATTTGCATCAAACCGGGAGACGAGTGGAAGACCACTTTCAAACCAAAGGAGTGATTATATGAATGGCTCGTTATGCCTTTTGGATTATCAAATGCTCGTAGTACCTTCATGCGATTGATGAACGAGGTATTGAAACCTTTTACGGGTAAATTTGTTGGGGTCTATTTTGATGATATCTTAATTTATAGTGCTAACAAACTTGAGCACATGGAGCATTTGTGACAAGTCTTGGTGGTATTGCAAGTAAATAAACTTTATATTAACCAAAAGAAGTATAGCTTTCTATAGACTAGCCTTGTTTTCTTGGGCTTTGTTATTAGTGGTGAAGGGATTTGTGTGGACCAAGAAAAGGTTAAGGTGATTCGGGAGTGGCCAATCCCAAAGTCTGTAACATAAATTCATAGCTTCCACGGGCTAGCTACTTTCTACAGACGATTCATTCGAAATTTCAGTACAATAGTGGCACCCTTGACTGACTGCTTGAAGAAAGGAAAATTTTGATGGGGATCAGAGCAGATAGAGAGTTTCGAGTTAATAAAGGAGAAACTTTGCACATCCCCAGTACTTGCACTTCCCAACTTTGAGAAAGTATTTGTGGTGGAGTGTGATGCGTGTGTTGTGGGAATTGGTGCTGTGTTATCTCAAGAAAGAAGACATATTGCTTACTTCACTGAAAAATTGAGTGAACCACGACAGAAGTGGTCGACCTATGAGCAAGAATTCTATGTTGTCTTCAGAGCCTTGAAGCATTGGGAGCACTCCCTTCTTCAAGATCAGTTTGTTTTGTATACTGACCACCAAGCTTTGAAGTATGTGAATAGCCAGAAGAACATCAGTAAAATGCATGTCAGGTGGGTCGCTTACTTGCAGCAGTTTCCATTCACTTTGAAGCACAAGTCCGGAGTTCAAAATTAACCCGCTGATGCATTAAGTAGACGTGCAGCTTTGCTGATTACGATGAGCCAAGAAGTCACAGGTTTTGAAGTTCTTCTGGATTATACAAAGATGATGAAGATTTCAATGAGATGTGGGGCAAGCTTTCTTTTGAGGATTTCTATGAACATGAAGGGTATCTCTTTCGTGGAAATCGTTTATGTATTCTGCGTACTTCATTAAGGGATAAACTAATTCGAGATCTTCATGGTGGTGGGCTAAGCAGACACCTCGGACGAGAGAAGACTATCGCAAGTTTGGAGGAGCGATATTATTGGCCACAATTGAAGAGAGAAGTGGGACATTTTGTTAGTCGGTGTCATGTCTGCCAAACGGCTAAGGGGCAGGCACAAAACACTGGCATTTATACTCCTTTACTTGTTCCTGAAGCTATCTGGGAAGATCTGTCCACGGATTTCGTCCTTGGCCTACCCCGGACCCAATATGGGGTTGATTCTGTCTTCGTGGTAGTCGACAGATTTTTCAAAATGGTGCATTTTATTGCTTGTAAGAAGACCTCCGGTGCATCATACATTGATCGATTGTTCTTTTGAGAGGTGGTTCGTCTGCATGGGGTGCCCAAATCTATTACCTCAGATCGAGATACTAAGTTTCTCAGTCATTTTTGGATTACTTTATGGCGTATGTTTGATACGTCTCTAAATTTTAGTAGCACTGCACACCCGCAGACCGATGGGCAGACTGAAGTTGTTAATCGAACCTTGGGAATCTGATTCGTTGCATTTGCGGGGATCGACCAAAATAATGGGATCGTGCCTTGCCACAAGCAGAATTTGCCTTCAATAATTCTATTCATAGTTCAACAGAAAGATCGTCTTTCACCGTCGTTTATCAAAAGACACCACGACATGCTATAGATTTGGTGAAATTACCACAAATTACTGAGAAAAGTGCAGCTGCTGCAAATTTGGTTAAAGAGTCATTGGATGTTCAAGCAAAGGTTCGACATAAATTGTTGGAAACTAATCAAAAATCCAAAGAAGCTGCTGATAAACATCAATGAGTTAATTTGTTTGAGGTTGGCGACAAGGTGATGGTTTTCCTTCGTCGTGAGCGTTACCCAGTTGGGCAGTATCATAAGTTGAAGCAAAAGAAATATGGTCCTTACAAGATTGTGCATAAGATTAATGATAATGCTTACGTGGTGGACTTACCTGAGTCTATGGGTATTTCAAAAATATTTAACGTGGCAGATTTATCTCGTTACTTTCCCACCGAACCATCTGTCTATCCGGATCACTTGAGGGCGAGTTCTTTTCAAGTGGGAGGGACTGATGTGGGACATATTATTATTCATAGGGTGCAGGATTCTGAAGTTTGAAGAGTCTTTTGACCATTTTGAAGTTTGAACAATTTCTTTGATCATTTATTAATTTCTGCATGTTCATTTAATTATCTTAATTATGAGTTTGAATGACTTTTCATTCTCTTATGTATCTACACCTATAAGTAGGTGTTCATATGATTGAGAATGTATGAAGATTTCTATATTCTGATATTAAGAAATTTATCTTATCCAAGTCGTACGAAGAGCGTTTGTCTTCTACGAATTATCTCCTGTGTTAATTTATTGGACTTTAGAAGTCAAATTTAATTTATTAGGCTTTAGAGGCCAAATTCAATTTATTGGGCTTTAAATGCCCAAGTTGTTTTATTGGACTTTAGAGTTCCAATTTAATTTATTTGACTTTAGAAATCCAATTTAATTTATTAGGGTTTAGAGACCCAATTGTATTTATAGGGCTCTAGAGGCTTAATTTAATTTATTGAATTTTTTTTGTCCAATTTGATTTATAGAACTTTAGAAGTCCAATTTAATTTATTATTTAAAAATCAAATTTATCTAAATTCTCAATAATAAATTTATTCGAATAATTTTTTATTTAACAATAAAATTAATTTGCCTACACCCAAAATCTTTGTAGACAGAACCAATCATTAGTTCCCAACCATGGGGTGAATGAAATCTGATACATAAATCGGTTAATAAAAGAATCAAAAGAGCTTTGACTGTATCACTTAAGTTAGATAGGAATTCTAGAGTCCAGAAGTTAAGAATAACAAGTTCTTGATTACTAAAATAGAATAACCGGTTAGAATAACAAAACAGATTAGATTTGTTGAGAAGTGCAAAATCGTATAGATACGATCCTCTTTGTGTATCTTGATTAATTGGACCGTTTCTTTGTGGATTTCTATAGGAAGCTTTTGTTGTGTCTCCGAGTATTCCTTGATCATTTCTTCCAAGAAGAGGATTTCTAGAATACTTTTTTCTTGCATATCATTCAAAAAATATTCGGATTGACCCGTATTTGACCAACTAGTTCCTAAGATTCCATACTTTTAGTAAATGAGAGAGAAATCCACCAGGGCAGAAATACGATAAATGCAAGATACAAAAGAGGAGTGAATGCTTTCTTTTTTACCATTTTTCACCTGTGAATTTTTAATTAACCCACTTCATTTGTCGACTCTATGTGATCCAATATTTCTTTCAAATCAAGCATGAGCTCTAGACAAGGTATCAAACCTATGAATCTATTTTATTTGTGATTTGGTTTGAATCTAGAAAGAATACAGAAATAGACTAAGACTCCCCTTGGAATTCGACTGAAGAAATAATACAAAATTGTATTTCTAGATATCTTATTTCATTAAATTCCAAACAAAACATGTGTCCCATTTCGATCAATGAACAAAAGAAGTCCTTTAAGGAATGAATATTGTTGAGATTTTGAGACGTAAAGAAGTCTTTTTCTATCAAAATATCCAATATTTTTACCTTTTCACATGCGTTCAAATTATAATCTCAAATTAGCATTCTTTCTCTTGGATGAGTTTTGTCTGACCTATGAAAATGTTTTTTGAATTGTTATAATTCTACTTATTTGGTATTATATGTCTAATGTTCTTTATTTCTATTTTAATTTATGTTCGAACTTGTAATTTTTATTAATTTTATTATTCAAAAAAATGGTCTAGGCTGTCCCATTAGCCCGTGGGCTAGATTGGGCTGAGTTGAGTTTCAAATTTTATAAGCTCGATCTGTAAATGGACTGGTTTGGCCAGACCCGTGAATATGGCTTGGCTAGCCGAGCTGCCAGCCCATTTGCCGGCTTTAGAGACGACATTGAATAGGAGTGTTGTAAGGACACTGGATACCAATTGATGCAGGAAAGACGTGAATTCATATAAGTAACCTTCTCAATTTCTGTCGATTTTCAGGAAAAATACCGACAATGAAAAATAAAGAGATAACAATCTCAAAAACTGTAATTCATATTCAACTGAATAAATAAAAGTTACTCCCTCCGTCCCAGGGGTATTTGCACCCCTGGGATGGCACGTGGTTTAAGAAAAATGTATTTTTTAAATAACGTAGTGGTGTATGGATAAATGTGTGGAAAGTTTTGTGAGTGTGCACGCAAATCGATGTTTCCCTTTTAAGTAGTGTGCAAATTGATTTGGGACAACCCAAAATAGAAAGTGTGCAAATTGGTTAGGGAAGGAGGGAGTACAACTTTGATACAAATTGTAAATGAAAACAACTAATCTAAAAAAAAAATCTAATTAAATCAAAATAATAAAAAATAGAATAATTAAATATTATCTTTCTATCAATCCACATTGCAAATAGTGACCTCGTCCCATCAACTGCTGATAGGTTGGATATGTTCGAGTTATACTCCACCTTATAACATGTATGTTGTCATAGTTATGCTATTGTGGTTTTATTATTAATTATCTTGTATGCATTTTAACTAGGATATGAATAAATGGCTCTTGCAAAAAAAGTGATTGGCTTTTGTTTTTAACATCAACGCACGCTTATAGTTGCAACCCCTTAGTGAGACTATACCTTGAAACTTTAGTGACAATTAAACATTGTGCCTTTGGAATTTACCAAAAAGAGACTAGATTTATAATTGTTGCAATATGATGCAAGAAGATTAGGTTCAAAAGATTTTATGAATCTTTTTGGTACTTTTTGTTGGACACACCAATAAACTTTAAAAGCCAAACAGATAAAATATAAATGTTGTAAAAGGTATAAGGGCAAAAACACTATTGTTTGCTAGCTAGGACGAATTAATGAAAATTAATATTGCTCATTATTTTTTTATTTGGAAAATGAATGACTATCATCACCATATACATACGTTATAATTTGTTGAAGCTTATAATTATTAATTTGGGAGACCACAAAAATAAATAATAAAATGAAAATATGAACATGGATCTTCATCTTTAGGAATGAAATTCATAATGATGTCAACAATTTAACTTCCATTTCATTATAATTTCCTACAACCAAGCATCCCCCTTTGCAACTTATAAACTGATTTTCACATATATAAAAAGAATTGTTTTGTCACAACTATATGTTAATCTTGTATCTATAACAAAATAACTGGAAACACATTTGCTGCTTTTTATTTCATCTCTTTGCTCTGCAGGTGTGCGTGACGAGGACGCCATTAGGCGGGCTCGTCAGCACCATTAAGCAATTTGCATGCATAGAGTAAGAATAATGGATGAAGCCCATCTTTACTTTGACTCTGAAAGTCCCTTTTATGTAGTAGAAAACTCTGTTCCTCTGCTCCTGCTTGTGCAGCTGGAGGGCAACATTTGGTGGAACATAGACCAAGCTCGACACCAGATGAACTTGAATCAATCGAACTTCACCAGGCCTCTGTCTGAAGGGCTGAACAACCTGGGCAGCTATCAAGCTCTCCGAAACGTAGAGCTCAATGAGCACGTGCTCGAATCCAACACTCAGTTTCCTGTTTGGGTTGGAAAAATTTGCAACAAAAGTTATGTCACCGTTGAGGAACTCTGGAGAAACGAAGTAGATGACACTGAGGCTGGCTTGTGGAGTGTCGAACGAGGGGTATTTAGGTTTAATGGCGACGAAGATGACTATAGTTGTGATGCCGAAGAAGATGAGTAGGAGACTGAAGAGCATACACAGGATGGCCCCACACCATATTATCGGGTTTGTTCTTCGGGGCTCAGGTAGAATAGGCTTCTCTCTTGATCTAATGTTGCTGCTGCTGTTGTTTACGAGGTGCTGATTTCGGGTGTTGTTAGACAGGACAATCTGGTTTGGTTTCTTGAGGGCAGGTGGTGGTGGAAGAGGATGCATTTTGTGAAGATATGTGTGTTTGGGAGACGGATGAGAAGAGAAATGAAATGAGGGAGATTGTTGTTTATTAAATAATAATTAAGTGGAAGTAGATTAAGGAAAGTGAGGTGGGAAAAAAGAAGCTTTTGGGTGATAATGGGGGACCAAAGCAATTCTTTAGGAAAAGCAAAAGCTGGTGAGTGCTTATGTAGATCAAAGAGTTTGAATTATGGTCTACTTTTTGTAAGGTGGGAGGAGTTTTTATCAGCAAGAAAAATGCAGAAAATGTCCACTTTCTTGGATTTGACCCCTGGAATTATGCTACTTTCACCTTCTTCTTTTGGCAAAATGCTTACTCACTAAGAAATACTCCATTACTTGGCTCTTACATTACACATTTTGAAAATTTACTACCCTGCCCATCAACTGCTTGTTGAATGATGCACTTCTGCTAACATGGGAGAAAAAAAAGTATATGTTTAAGGTCAATTGTTGGCTTGTTAATGAAATTATTTCATTAGATGTTGTGGTGGTGATTGAGAATGATGAGTTCATATATTATGAATGTGACAATGTTTGATTGGATAGCTTACGAGGAGAATTTGAAAGACTAGTTTTGATTGAGGTTAATGAACGCATCAACCTGTTGTTGATTGCCAATTTTAGTGCATTTGCAAGGGTAAGGGATCGTTTTTTAACGTGACAATGATAAAATTAAATATCAAAAAAAAAAAAAAAAAAACTAGTTTTGTCCTGACATTGTCATGTTTTCTCACACAAAAGAATTATGGCTCCATTTGGATGAGCGGGTCTGAAATCCATAGATTTCACACATAAATAATCATTTTCTCCGTGAATTTACAAATACTTAGATTTGAGTTATATAATTCTAAATCCTCTTCAAAATCATATCATTTGAAATCCACCTATACCCTTTTCCATCTCTATCTCTTTTTACTTTTTTTCTTCTATTCCATCAATTTATAATTTTTAACTTGAAATATATGTTTTTTTATATTTTTTTTAAAAAAAATTTATTTATTTTAAATTCATCCGTTCAAATGGAGCTAAGAGTTCTGATTTTGTTTGTTTAGGAATCAACTAAATTATCAATGCAATGGATGTACAAATCTAACTCTTTTTAGGAATACAGGAAAGTGGATGTATGCTTCTAAGTTCTAACAATCTCAATTATGCATTAATATAAGCATGGATTGAGCTTAGATGAATTGTCGTGGAAAAAGAAATGGAAAAGTTTTGCATGCCCAGAATATTTTGGATATTAGTAATGACAAACCTAAAAATCCTTCAGCCCAGAATTTAAATAATTTAGCCCAGGGTCATAAAAATTCCCATGAAAATTCTGTTAATATTTCGGCCCAGATCCCAAGCCCAGCCCAGAATTTAATTTCTAATGGTCTAAAAAATGGCTGTGGATATAAAAATAACCCTCTAGGCTCTAGCGCATGTTTTAATCGGTTTTTTTTTTTTTTTAATATCGTGTTTTTTATTTTGACTTATTTAAATAAGGTACTTTTCAATTGATTTACGAAAATAAGCAAAAATGTGAACATAGTTCACAATTTCATAAAAAACGTGAACTGGATTCACGTTTCTCAAACCTCTCATTACTCCGTTACTAACATTCTGGTTCAAATATTCCTACACCTTTTGACTACCCCACCAGCATTATTACTCCCCCACCAGCATTAAAAAAAATATTTTATCCATTTAAACACTATAAGTTAATTTATATATAATTTTTTTTTAAAAAAAATTAACTATACAATATCTTCTAAGAGAGAGAAAGTAAGGAGTTAAATTTTGGCATGTGTCGTAATGTGGTTAAGTTTGATAGTACATCATTAATTTATTTTTAAAATTTTTTTATGTATATAATTAACAATTTTTAAGAAATATTTTAACTAAAATTAAATTAAAGTAAAATATTTTTTTTTGACTACTTTTTTTATAACAGACTTTTTAAAAAAAAATTGAGACTACATTTTTTTTAAATATTAGATCAATCAAATAAAAATGATTTTATATTGAATTTTAATAAAAAAAAATTAAATATATACAACAAAATAGCAGGAACTCACTTTTATTTAAAAATATAGCGATTTGTGAGTTGATTTCATACCTGGGATAAAGTTCCACTTTACTATTAATTTTTTTTTTAAATATGAATACATTGAAGTTTTATCTCATTTATAATATTATCTAATACAACGTATATTCATACATAAGATAAAATTATAAAAATATATTTAATAGAGACTAATAGACTAATAAAAAATTTGCATTGTTTAATCTTTTGGATCATTGAAACACATTTTTATTGATTCACTTACTAATCAATTTCTTATATGTAGTTTGTTGTCATGTGCAGATAGTGATACACACCCCATATATCTAACAAATAATAATATAATTTTTATAATATAAAAAAATTAAAATATATGTATAGATAAATAAATCAATTGTAAATAATATTTTTGAATAATACAATAATTTCACTAATTTTAATTTTTAATAAGGTGGATTGAATTAGACTTGCATAATAATACTTTTCTATTTTATAATTTTTTTTACTTTAATTAACACACTCTTTTTTGGAAATGAAAAATTCGGAGGCTACAAAACTTACTGCTATTATTCATATAGTAGGGGTGGGGGTGGGGGAGGGGAATAATTTTGGAGGGTGCGGTGGGAGGAGTAATAATTGTCATTAAATAGTAAAGTAGAATTTTATCCCGTGTATGAAATCAACTCACAAATTGCTATATTTTTTAATAAAAATGAGTTCCCGCTATTTTGTTTTATATATTTAAATTTTTTTTATTAAAATTCAATATAAAATCATTTTTATTTGATTGATCTAACATTTAAAAAAAAATGTAGTCTCACAAAGAATTTTAAAAGTCTCTTATAGAAAAAGTAGTCAAAAAAAATACTTTAATGTAATTTTAGTTAAAAATTTCATTTTGAAATTAAAAGACTCATATTTCTTAAAAACTGTTAATTATATACATCAAAATTTTAAAAAAATAAATTAATGATGTACTATCAAACTTAACCACATTATGACACATTCCAAAATTAACTCCTTACTTTCTATCTCTTAGAAGATATTGTATAGTTAACTTTTTTTTAAAAAAAATTGTATATGAGTTAACTTATAGTGTTTAAATGGATAATTTTTTTTAATGAGAATACATTATTGAATTTAAGTGATAGATGTCTTTGTGTGTAATTATTATCGGAATGTTATAGTCATACATTTTATAATATTTATAATTAAAATATCATGTTAAAAATTAAGGATTTAATAAAAATATTTAAAAAATAAAAAAATTAAAAGGGAGGGTTGGGAAGGGTGGTTGTTTGGGAGTGCCAATGTGGGGATGGGTGTGTGTGGGGGGGGGGGGAGAAGTTAATAATGGCATGCAAATGGCGTGGGGGTGAGGGTAAGGGGAGGGTTTGGGTCGTGGGGGAGTAATAATGCTGGTGGGGTAGTCAAAATGTGTAGGAATATGTGAACCTGAATGTTAGTAACGGCGTAATGGGACGTTTGAGAAACGTGAATTCAGTTCACGTTTTCCATGATATGTTCTCGTTTTTGCTTATTTTCGTAAATTGATTGAAAATTACCTTATTTGCATAAGTCAAAATAAAAAACACGATATTTTAAAAAAAAACCATGTTTTAATTCCTCCCCATAACTTAAAATCGAATGAGGCCGCGTGTTTTAATTCTGTCAGAAGTCAAGTTTGGGTGGAAAAAATATTAACTCCCTTGACCAGGTTTTCCCTCCCCAAAAATTTAAGGCCGAGGTTATTGACACTAGCCTATTTAGGCAATACACTACCTGGATGAATACACTATCCTCTTTTTATTAATTCTTTTGGAAATTTTATCACTTTTTCAGCAATTTTTTCGAACATAGTAAAAATTGTAAAAGTATTTTTAAAAAAATTGCCGAAAATTTCGAAAATAATTACCTAAATTTTTAAGGGTAGTGTATTTACCAAATGGCTAGTGCTAATAACTTGGGCCAAAATTTAATTAGGAGAAGGCACAGGTTATTAATTCTGCCCAGAATTTTAATTCGGACCCGAATATTTTCCCCCCAATTTTTGAGTACTTCACCCCCATTTTCAATTCACTACCTAATAGATCAATTCAACCCCCATGAGTTTCCACAATACCCAAACTCATTAGGGATTAAGGATTGAAGTTATTACTTCACCCCCTTCTAATATTGCAAAAAACCATATCTTTGTTCGAACTCAACGTAACTTGTTCGCTTGGACGACGGACTTGGAAGACGGGATTTGGACGGTGGCCGATGCCCACCGGAGGAGACCTACGCGAGCGAACTGAAGCTAGTGGCTATGGATAAAGATACATCCCATTTCACAAAACCCATTTCATTGTATTATTTATGAAAAAATGGTATGGGTATTATGTGTTTATGTCCATTTCATTCTATTTATGCTTGTAAGTGAATGAGTTTTGTGTTTTGGGCACTTAATAGATCATATTTGTTGAAGGAATTGAATGGATATGTGGATTTCATAAGGAAATTGGCTATTTGTGGTTCGGATCTGATTTTCCGGTTTTCTAGTAGATGTTCAAAAATTTCGGTCGAAATTGTTATGTTTGTTCAGTTATAGGTGTTCGAACAAATATGAAATGTTCCACTGCAATTTTCGAACAAGTGTAGGTGTTCAGCAAATATGTTCGAACAAATGAGGATTGTTCAGCTAAAATTTTCGAACAAATGACGATTGTTCAGCAATAACTTTCGAACAAATGAGGATTGTTCAGCTTTAATTTTCGGACTAATGTGAAATTTTCAGCTTTAATTTTCGAACAAAGATTATATGTTTTAATTTTCTCACAATGTATATATTATGTATTTGTGAATTGAATAATTCTATTTAAACGTATAGGAAAGGAAAAGACTCGGCCTACTGCTTCGTATAGAAGGAGGAAGCATCAACGTAGTGAGCGAGAGTTGGATCCCGAGCCGGAGTCACAACCGTCTTTATATCCTACAAGTGATGACCCACATGATCCGGATAATACATAGGGTGCCGAGGTATTTTCTTCTGATGAAAATGTAGAAAATGAGGAAAATGAAGGCGACGAGGACAATGCTCAGACAAATATTGTTGAAGATAATAGAGGAAACAATGAGATAGAGGGAGATGATTCAGAAATACCTCACCCTCCACTTCTTGACGGGTTCAATAATCATGTGGCGAGTTATATTTATAAGGGGACTGAGAGAGGGGTGTTAAGGTGTCATGGTCATGTGAATAAACTTCTTCTGTGGGAGTTGGATCCAGAAAAGGATCTTCGGCATTGGAAGGGCATGTTTAAAAAATCAAAATTGAAGTCACTTTGAACATCTTCATACAAGAATCCAAACAAGAACTTGATTACTGCATTTGTTGAGAGATGGCATCCGGAGACGAACTCATTTCACTTCCCTTTTGGTGAAATGACCATCACTCTTGATGATGTCTTTTGCATCACTGGTCTTCTAGTGGATGGTATCCCGGTGATGTGTACTCGTGATGAAAAGAAATCAGGAAAATTAAAATTGATGAAGTTATTGGGCTTAACAGAGAATGAAGCTATAAAAGCTCTTGAGGGTATACGTGGGTCGTCTGTCAGACTTACTTGGTTGGAAGGTACTTTTTCCCCGATAATTGAGTCTAATGATCCTTTGAAGGTGTTATATTCTGCTAGAGCATATGTCTTGTACACGTTTGGGACCACTTTGTTTGCTGATAAAAGTGGTACAAGTCTAAGCACCTCATCTTTGCAGTACACAAGGGACATGTCAAAATTTGAGGATTATGCTTGGGGAACTGCAGCGTTGGCATATCTTTATAGACAATTGAGGCTAACTTCGCAAGTGAAAGTGCGTCAGATAGGTGGTTATCTGACATTGTTGGAGGTATGACCTCAATTTCATGTTGTTACCTATTTTAATTAATTTTGAATATATTAAACCTGTTTGACGTGTTAAATTTTCAGGCTTGGATCTATGATCACTTGTCAAGTCTGATTTTGCCTCCTAAAAATTCATCTTTTAAGTCAGGACCACTGTCGTATACGCCCCAGAAGCACATACGAGGCCATGTATGGAACGCGTCCGAGCGTTTAGACACAATTTAGATTTGTTTCTTCCAACACAAGTTACTTTTATACAATTTTATAAATGTGTTTGTCTCAAAATATTCATGTTAATCATTATGCTTTTGTATTGTAATAGGTGTCGTGGACTCCATATCATTCATTCAAGGATTTTTGTCCCTTTCAACAAGTGTCCTTTTTTAATGGTTGCATTATTTGTGGGAATGTGGTTGAGCCTTACATGCCCGATAGAGTTCTTAGGCAGTTCGGGTATGTGCAAACGATTCCCGATAAGCCTCTTGCAGCTAAGGTCAAAAGGAGTTGTTCCATGAAACCAAAACGTGATTGGGATATAATGGCGGAGTATTATTATTCAGGAGTATTATTATTCATGGGATACACATGTTTTGTCTGTGGAACGTGTTGGTGAGAGAGGCAACCACCCTTGGCAAAGCGCATATGGTTACGAGGAATGGTTCATTGGTCAAGGTCATCCAAGAGTTTCAAATCCTGACACTACGGGTCTTATTGTTCGTCCTGAACCTGCACGTTCAACCCAACCGTGGGAGAAGATTGATGCTGCAATGTATGAGCTATCAAACTTAGTGGGAAGGTATCATTCCGATGATGCATTGAGTTTAGATGAAGCAATTGATAAGGTTGTTGAAGTGTTGACTATTCTCACTGGCCCAAAAGGTGGAAGTTCGTCGCGTGCAGGACCAGGTCGAACTAGAGGAATGACCAGATCTAGAGCCAGACAAAGAGGAGGGGGTGTTAGACGACTTGGGTAATGGGTGCATGATTGAATTTATGTTTGAGACTTTGAGAAATTCTAGGGTTGTTTATTTTGTGTTTTGGATTGTTGTTTTATGATTTGGATGAGAACTTATGGATATTTGGTGTTTTATGGTTTTTGTTGTGGTTGTTCTTTGTGAACTTATGCATATTTGGTGTATTATGATTTTTGTTGTGGTTGTTCGAACATATATGTGTCTATGGTTTTTGTTGTGGTTGTTCTATAGGAACAAAATACATATTTTAGACTAAAATTTTCGACCAAATCCCTGTATGTAAGTATTTTTCGAACAAGTCCAGGTTGTTCGGTAAAAAATTTGGAACAAGTCCAGGTTTTTCGACAAAATATTTCAAACATTTCATGAAAGTTCGTACAAAATTTTTGAACAAGGGTTGATTAGTTCACCCCCAAATTTAGAAATACACACCCCAAGAAACTCATAAACCCCCAAATCCTTGTATGTAAGAAATTTTCGAACAAATGACCAACTTTCGACTAAAATTTTCGAACAAAGGACCAAGGTTCACCCAAAAATTTCGAATAGAGGTTGATTAGTTCACACCCAAGTTTAGAAATTCACACCCCAAGAAACTCATAACCCCCCAAATCCCTGTATGTAAGAAATTTTCAAACTTTTCCAGTTTGTTCGGTAAAAATTTTCAACCTTCTATACATTGTTCGGATATCATTTTCGAACATTGTTGTTCGCTTAATTTTTTTGAAATATTCTTATTTATTCGGTTGTGTCTGTCGAACATTTCAAGTTTTTTCGATTATATTTTTCGAATAACCAATTCACATATCAAAATCTCATTTTAATATTTTATACATCCAATTACAACAAGTCAAAAGATATTCCATACATCAACAAGTAAAAAGATATTCCATACATCAACAAGTCAAAAGATATTTCATACATTAACAAGCCAAAAGATATAGATCCCAAAAGATGTACATCACACACGATATACATCACAAAAGATATACATCCGCAAAGTATGTATCTAATGTTTTGATCCCAAAAGATGTAGCTAATGTTTCGATCATAAAAGACGTACAATTCATCCGAACCTACTTCAAATCATGCATACGATTATCAATCTCCACTTTCTTGAAATTAAAAGCTCTTTCCCGTCCATTAGCAATTGGTCGGTGGAACTCTCTCCATGATGTGACAATTGGGGGTAATGTAACTCCAGCACCGAGAGTCACCTATTCAATTTAAAAATAAGATAATCATAATATATTTTTCGACTATATATGACTCAATATGTATAGTATTTTGAGTACCTGCACGAAATGACTGTTGTTAACCAACGCCACACAAATAAATCTTTGATTCGTTAGCATTTCAGTCCTATATGGGAGGAATGATAGTGATATGGTGGGGCTTAATGTAACGAACACGATATTATACACCGACGCAACCATGTGGCCCATGTACGGTAATGTGAACCAGCCCTCAATATGTGCCGAATCACTGAAACAATTAAGATGTTTCATCGTGATTGAAACTATATCTGGGACTCGATAAACTTTCTCGTACAACTGGATATTGTGGAATAGCTCATTCATTAAATTTTGTCTCACACGAGCCCATTCATCCTCACCAAATCCTAAAAGGTCTGCAACCGCTCGGAATCCACAATGACCATCACCCTTTACATTATGGACATCAACCGCGTACTCTTGAAATTCCATAGGAAGCATTGATATGAAATAAGGTGTAGAACTAGATCTACTACCTCTCCGAGTCTACACACGTATATAATAAAATAATATTAATTAAAAGGAAAAAATTAATTAAAAGAAAAATATAAATACGTACCGGTAGCTTTTTAGACACTCTTGTGTTTTGAGACTTTGGCAATGAAAGTGAACTCTCTACATTGTAAACCTCACTCTTTGGGGGGGCAATAACTATCAACTTGCGACTGAACATACTCAAACAAACTGGGATCCCTTTCCGTGGATTTTTCTGAGGCCTTTTTACTTTTACTTTTTGGTCTACCACGTGGATCGATCTTAATGGTCGGTTTAACCATATTAGTCGTCTCCGGCTTCGCCATCTCACGCATATTTCTCAAATAAATCAATCTTTGACTCTCATCAAAATTTTCATACACCCTTGCCATATCACGAACCGCATCTTCAAAACGATAGTCAGTGGCTTTCTTCACATCATCTTTTACCACCGGCTCCATATCCAACTTCCTCCAAAAAGTATCAAATGCGCTCATCGGTATTGGTTTGTCTACGTACACATATTCTTCAATCTCATGTGCACATGGACAACCATACGCTATTCTAAAAATATGATTGCAGTTACTTGCATCAAACCCTGGCATTTTCACAACTTTCACCTCATCAAACAACTTCTCTAATGTGTATATGGAGACTACACCACGCAAACCCTTATAAAGACTGGATGAGAACTTATGTTGAGCAACATTCCTACTTTTCTCAAATGATGTCTTAATAGCAGTATGACATGCTTCGTACAAAGTATCACACTTCACCCAACAAGTCTCAAAATTTACTAATGAGTTTCCAAGCAATCTCCTTAAACTAGCATGATGACTCTCAACCCTAAATATGACAAAAATATACAGAATGATAAATACAATATAAAAAAAAACACTTAATAAAGTATACAAAATTGATAAATATACCTGTTAGTCATTGTATTTCCATAGTGCATCAATTGGTTTGTCCACGCCTTCACGAACCTCTCTTTGTAAGGGTTGAACCATTGATCAACCACATAGTCCACTGGCTTCTCATCAAATTTGGAACGAAGGATCTGAAGGGCTTCTTTGTATTCATTTTCAGTATGAGAATTGATAACCACATTTACTTGCTTCATGAATGCCTCTCACTGCTTCCCGGACTTGAACAACGGTTTACACTTAGCTAGCACATTCCCATCAATGTGCCAACTACAAAGTAGATGTTTACAATATGGAAATATCAAGGCAATATCATTCATTAAGGCCAACTCCCGATCAGTAATAATAATGGATGGCATGCACCCTTCACCCAACATATTCTTCAATACGCCGGAAGCCCAAGTGTAGTTCTCTTCTTTCTCAGCCAACAAATATACACATGCAACAAAAAATGTCATGCCGGTTGATGTAACACCAACTATCTCCAAATACGATAATCTATACCTATTTGTCTTGTAGGTACAATCAATCAACAACACCTTCGGGAAAGCACGAACTAACTTTATAGAAATGGGGTGTGAAAAGAATAATTCTTTCAAAATGTTTGTCATCTCACATCTTCTATAAGAATAAAGTAATCATTCTCAACAAACTTACTCATAAAGTACTGCAATTGTGAACGTCCACAATATTGGCTCACCTTGTATTTCCTTCTTGCATTGTAAATTGTCCGAATGGTAGAGGTATTGATGTTGTTCTTCTCCTTCAATGCTTTCAAAACTGACTTGGGAGGTGCATTGCATTTTGACATGTCAACGACAAACGCCTCCTCCATAGCAGATAAGCGATCCATAAAAGACCCTCAAAATACTTGTTAATTGGATGATTGTGAGTACCTCATTTTACCTCCAAACTCCATTGAAACGGAACTTGCTCCGTCCCTTTCAACAAAAATGGACAGTTACATTTTTTTGATCCAGTATCTTTTCCACTTGGTCGTTCTTCATTATCAACATAACCAATCTTCTTTTTCTTTGGTGGCCGATACACGCCCTCCCGCTCACAAGCTAATATTACACGAGGTTTTCTCCGACCCGATCCACTATCAGAATGCTTGATTGATATAACCATTTTATTATCAATAGCAACTTTCCGTACCCAATCAATAAGTGCATCACGAGAAGAGAAAAAATCTGTGTTTGTGAAAACACTAGTGTAATCCATAACAATTTCACGACACAATTCCTCTCCACAATCACGCTTAATATTGTCTTCATTATCATTTTCCGAGCACTATAATAAAATGTAGAACAACATCACAACCTATAACATCAAAAATATAAACAGGAAAATACCCAACTGTTCAAAAATAATTGCATGAAAATAGCCAATT
Organism: Prunella vulgaris; assembly: GCA_026898435.1. Lineage (NCBI taxonomy): Eukaryota > Viridiplantae > Streptophyta > Magnoliopsida > Lamiales > Lamiaceae > Prunella > Prunella vulgaris. The sequence goes on along the minus strand of JAPKLY010000066.1, from coordinate 201,641 downwards.
CGAAAGTTATAACTGAACAAATCCCTTATGTTCGAAATTTTTAACAGAACAATCTCATATGTTCAAAAATGGCTTGTTATTTTTTTGACTTTGTTCGGACGAAATTTTCGAACAAATCCCATATGTTCGAATTTTTTGATGGACAATTTGTCATTTGTTCCGTAGACCAGAGTCGAACACTCTCATATTTGCAAACTCGAAAACACATTTAAAAACACGCGCGAACCATATTTACGCACCACATACTACTCCTACAACATGTATACTACTAAATAAATACCAATATACTTCAAAATGGTAATGGAATCAAACAAAAATAATTTCCAACATATAAATCCCCAAATTTTTTAAAACTAGGTCAAAAAAATTAAATAAACATGAACACTTACATGTTGGGGTGAGCCATTATCATCTTGAGACAAAAACATGTTCGTAGATGATGTTCATAAATTTTTTTCCGGATTTTGGGAGTTTTGTTCAAAACTTTCTGTCCAAGGTAAGCAAATAAAACAATATTTGGTGTGAACTGATCCTTTTTTAAATTAAGTAATTATATAATAGGGGTATTTCTGTCTTCAAATTTATTTTAAAATATAAGAAAGTAAGTGAGGGGTGAACTAATTAAAAATTGGGGGAAAAATATCTGGGTCCTTTTAATTCGGCCGTATTATTAATTTGGCCCAATCTTAGGAACTAATTGAGGCCCATCTCAGGAATTAAATGGCCCAATCCCAGGAATTAATTGACGCCCAGGATTTCTTAGCTAACCATACTCTTAATTTGCCCCAGGATTTAAATTTGGGACATGTTTTAATTCGGCCTACTCCTTAATGTTGGCCCAAAATTTGAATTTGGACAATTCTATAAATCTGGCCTAGAACTCCCTTGTGACAATTTTTTTAAAAGGCCCATGTATATGGGCCCACATATGTTGGTAGTACACCCAATTAAAATAATATTAATTTAAGTTATATTACCCTTCACTCCCCTTACTCCACAGCAAAGGATGCACCGGCAACCAGGATGAAAATTTCCGGAAATTTCGCCGAAATTTCGGATTTTTTACATTCTCGATATGAATATCCTCTGAAATGAATTTTTTTCAAAAATATCGGTAAAATATCGGTAAAATATCGATAAATATCGGGATATATCGGTATCGATATCGATTTCGATTTCGATGAATTATAGTTCAAATTTTACAAAATATCGGGAAATATCATGGAAATATCGATAAAATATCGGTAAAAATCGGTAAAATATCGGTTAATTTTTTTTTTAAGTTTAGGGTTGAGTCACTCAATTTTAGTTGTTTCAACTATATTTTTGGAGTTAAATTAGTTGATAGCTTTATATTTAAGCCTCATAGGACATCATTTTGATATTCATTGTCAAATATTCAATATTTATAAACACTTGTTGTATAATTTTATATTTCTTATGTATATTCTATTGATATGTTTGTCGTAAAATTCTCATTTTGTTGAATTTTTCAGTTAAATTTATGTATTAAGACTAGTAATAACATTATCTAAATTTTCATGTTAAATTTTCATTATTTTAAAAAATTTCTGTAAATTTTCTATTTTCTACAGATATCGATATTCGATATCGATATTTCCACCGATGTATCCATAAATTTAAGGTACCGATATTTCCATCGATACCGATATTTTCGTCCTTGCGGGCACCCACCTTGAAATTTCGGAAAAAAAATTCGATTGTAACAAAATTTTCAAAACTATCAATACTTCAATATATTTTTTTAACAAATAATATTTTTTGCAATAGATATAATAAATTAACCAATAATATAAATAAAAAAAATAACTCCTAATAAGTTCTAAAAAATACCATTGTGTAATTTTCTTAAAAAATCAGATCTAAAAAATAGCTCTTTTTCGACTCTTTTTATTGAAAAAAATATATGAACTTTTCAAAGAAATTGAAATAATTCAAAATATTTTTCTAAAGAAAATTCAAACAAATTACTCAAAAATATTTCTTAGAATAAAAAAAAAAAAAAGAGAAATCAAAGCTGAAAAAAACAAAAAATAAATATTGTTTTTCACAAATCAAAATCAATAAAAAATTTATTAAGAAAATAAGAGGGAACATACAGTGTAAATGAGAATTTACTGTGAAGAAGAGGTAGAGGGAGGCAAAAAGAGAAAAACTAAAATAAAAGGACGTCAAGTGAAAGTAGGGACGGTGCTCTATAGATGGAAGAAGAATAAAATTTCAGATGTAGTTGAAAAAAATAAGAATGAGAAAATAAGGTGTGATGGAATAGATAAGAAAAAAGCGATTTGGTGAGGGGAGGGAGAGAGAGAGAGAGAGAGAGAGAGAGAGAAGGGAGTGTGTCGGACCAGGAGAAAGAAGGGAGAGAAAGAGAGGAAAATTAGGAGTTGGGGGGGTAAATTGAAGATGGGTGTAGCAATTTTAAAGTGTGTTTTCTCATTCAGTGATGTGGGTGCGTGTCTTTTTAAAATCGGGCATGGCAACAAAATTCCCAGTCCTCAGAACCACTAATGTCTACCCCAAACCTGAAGCTGCTATTCCGGAACCCGGAATTGATCTCTTACTGCCAGATACAATCATAGACTTTTACATAAAGTAAGTTTTTCTTTTCAAAGATGTTTGCTTTGCATGCTAGCTTGCAAGTAAGGAATATTATATGATTTTAATTTCTTTAACATGCTTGCTCTGTCTTGGGGAATAATGTCTTTTTGTTGGTTGGATCTACTAATTATGGTCTAATCCTTGAAAGCAAAAAAGGGTGAATAAAATTAAAATGTGTTGGTCAAATTATTTTTTCCTCAGCTGGACCTGGATAGAATATATATATGTTTCTTAGATTTTTTTAGCTCAATTGGCTACATTTTAGCTGATCATTTTTTGATTGACCTGCCTCACACCAAATTAATTCTAACCTACAGATACTTGAGGGCAGGTGGATGAGAGAACTAAGTTCCATTTTTTCAATAGTTTCGACATGGATAGAGAGAGATCCATCCAGTGCTTTTGATGGAAAAAATGGACAAGGAAAATAAATTTGCTTGAAAAGGATTATTCCTGTCAACTAATTGAAATTTTGGTTGATTTTCTATAGTGTCAATTAGGAATAGAATGTCTTTAACTTATTATAGCACAATGGTATGGCAGTTACCACTGGAGTAGTCTTGTTGTCATTTGTTACTAGCTATAAAGGCAAGTTCTTTTCCATCATCAATTTTACTATCACTTAAAGGATCTTTTGACACATTTCTTGTTTATTTTCATTGCTACATCTTAGATGATGGCAAGTCGGTTAGAGTTCCCATATGGATTCACAATCATATAGGCCTTAAATATCTTATACAAAGGTATATTTTACTTTTAGTTAACAATAACACATATGTGTATGTCAGTGTGTGGTTGTTTTATTGTGTCTGAGTGTACAAGCTTGAAGCATACAGAACGGAAAATGGTCTTGTAGTACGAGTACAAGGCAATGACCTATTACGTACTGTATCTTTGGGCTGGAAGGGGTTTGAGATGTTTATGTGAATGAATGTGCAAGTACACTACTTCTAAAGCTCAAGAAACCGTTAAAATCGAAAATCTATTGAAAATAGAGAATTCCTCCTGAAGGTGGACATATTCTATCCAAATGACATTATAATATAGTGTGTACTGTATCACATTATCAGCCCTTGACTATATAAAAACTCGGAACTCATATTTTTGTTACCTTCTTTTCTTTTTCCTTCCTAAGTTGTACATTTTTCTGATTCCGTTGCCAATCTTTTATCATGAAATGACAGTTACTTATGGAAAGAAAGAACATGTGAAGATTTGTATTCAAAATTCAGAGTTCATACCCCTTGAGGTACATTTAGTGCATGTGTTCATAAAACAGGCACAGTAGACATGTAAGACGTCTAAGTAACCTCTTCTGGTGTTTTTTGTAGTCAGAGTAGTTGAAAATTGAAACTGAGTCGGAAAAGAATTTGTGGTCTATGCCTCTCAATATTATATAGCTCACAAATGCTTTTCTGTCCGCGTTTTTGTGGTTTCCATAGAGTTATTCAGGGTCGTAATCACTAAATTATATTTGACTCATCTAATGAGTGATCATTTGTACTTGGTTGCATTATTTCCATTCCTTAGGTCATGCTTCTTTTCCAATATTGAAATGGTTTTCATTGTACAAAAATGATCATGCATCTTAACAATTGTCCATTTAAGTTATTTATCGTAGACATAATAATCATCTGCTGCTATTAAAAGCATGCAGAACCAGAAATTCACAGATGTCTCCACAATTGAGTCTTTTTATATAATTAAAGGCCAGTACAGTAACATATGTGGCTAATGAATTTATATTCTTTATATTTTCCTTGAGTCAAGATGGTGAAGCCTATGATTTTGTTGGACTTGCCAACATAGTTACTGGTTGATGATGAGTATTTCTTTATTACATTTCCACTTTTGAGCCTTATGCTTGCTAAGTATTATGGGCAATGTGACCCTTGACTTCAGTTACTGGACAGCAGCAAAATTCTTTTGATTGTGGCCTTTTCTATGTGGAGCTTTTTCTGGAGCAATTTCCTGCTAACTTCAGTATTGCATCATCCTCCAAGTTTGTAAGTACATTGTTTCCCCCTGTACCAAAAAACTGCACTGTTTTCCTTATTGTTATAGATTGATTATACTTCTGATTAGCCATGCATTTATCTGGTGAGATAACTGGAATAAAAAATTTTATTTGAGCACTACAATTTTATTTTAATTTTTAAATGGAACTGCTGAAATTCAGTATTTACTTAATTTCTCTGTTCTACTATGCAACAACTATTATGAATTACTAGGGCATGCATCAACTACTTATATTCTACAAAGGGCCATGCACAGAAATTGAAGAGGTCATTCTGATCACAGAATGTATTTTTTAGCTTGAGTTATTGGTTTGCCTTGATGTTTGTATCTGCTTCAGAGGCATTTTGGAAACCTTTTACTTGTTGAACATAAATGATTATAAAAGAGTTGTAGTGTTTCACTTAGGAGTTTTACTGTTGTGACTTTATAGCAATATATCTGAGCATTTGTACGTCTCGTCAAAATATATTTGGGAGAAGGCGACAAGGCATGAGAGTTCTTTACAACTTTGAATACAGGAGTGATTAAATTTAAAACTGGTCCCAAACAGACTTTGCAGTTTGTTAGCAAAAATAGCTTCGCACCAGAGACAGTTTGCTATTTGGAAGCCTATTTTTGTCGATCTCTCCTAGGCATACGATGGTGGGGAGCTATACAAGCACTAGTCAGGTTGATATGTTCTGAATTACCCAACAGCAGTATTTTAGGACTAAGCTTTTTCTCTGAGTAACAATCGGATTGGAAATTGTAGAGTGAAATGAAAAGCTTTTTATGAATGAATGCCAATAGTGATGCTTTATATATCTGCAACATGCTGGGGCAAAGCACATTGTTTTTCTCAAAACATTAGACAGAATTTGACCATTGATTTGCTTGAATAGAAGTGGCATATTTCTTAATTGACTGGTTGTGTTTTGAGTCTGAAGAAAATTGGTGGCAATGTGTCCTTAGTTGTATCATTTTCTCTTTGTGTAATAATGAGCTTACCTACCAACCTCAAAAAAATATATTAAAAAAATAAATGAAGAAACTTTGTAAATATTCATTAGGCTGTGGCACTCGCAAGGTTGTCTGTCAAAATCAAAAGGCACATTCAAAATGCAATAGCCCCCTATCATGCACTTGCCCGAAGTGAAGTGCACCACTCTATTAACATAATTTAAGCACCAATAACAAAATAAAATAATCCATATAGTAAAAACCACTGTAGAAACACAGGGCAGTGACACATAAGAAAAAGAACACTTCTTGGCATGTCCAGAATCGTTGATACTTTGTGTGCCTTTTTCGGAGAAAAGAACTACTCAGACTGATATGCCCTAACAATCTCTCTTTTTTTTTTTTCTGAATGGGATAACCCTTGGAATAAAAAATATACTCCCTTTGTCCCCAATACTTATTCTCACTTTCCATTTTCGTCTGTCCCAAATTTTATTCTCATTCCCTTTTTAGAAAATATTACTCCCTCCGTCCCAGGGGTATTTGCACCCCTGGGATGGCACACGGTTTAAGGAAAATGTATTTTTTAAATAAAGTAGTGGTGTTTGGGTAAATGTGTGGAAAGTTTTGTGAGTGTACACGCAAATCGATGTTTCCCTTTTAAGTAGTGTGCAAATTGGTTTGGGACAACCTAAAATGGAAAGTGTGCAAATTGGTCTGGGACGGAGGGAGTACTTTATTATCACACTCACAAACAACAATCACTTTATTCTCTAGTGGACCTCACAATTATTCCACATATCATTACTTTATCTACTTTATTTCATTTTCCTTAAAATTCGTGCCCACACAAAGGAGAATAAATTTGAGGGACGGAGGGAGTAATAAAAAGCAGCCATTCTTTGAAGCGTCTTAATCACTGCATCATTTATCAGAAAAAAGCGCTAAAAGTGCATGCTTTGCTGCACTTCAGTGATTTACTTCGCCTGGGTGTGTTAACACTTAACAGAAGTGGAGTGATCCAACCTTGCTCTATGCGCTTAAGCTCTCGAATGAGCGCTTTTAATAATATTGGCACTAGTTATCAAGTTTGATCTCAAAGGTCGATGCCCCTTTAATATGCTTAACACTTTATTTGACTTATGATTCTATGCCTTTCTAGAGTAAGCTGCATGGATGTGTTCTGTGTTCGGTACATGTGGTTCTGCTTGTGCTTCCAAACTTCTACAGTTAAGCAAAAAAGAATCATTAATTCAAAGTAGCATCCTCAAGCTTCTTTCTGCTTAAGGAATTGTTTAATTATGGTGGACTTAAATTAGACAATAATATTCTATAGATTTCTGCTACATTCCAAAAACAATTGTGCTTTTTAACTTGAAACTTTATGAGCAAATTTTTCCACTTTTGCTAAATTTATCCACTTCAAAAACATAAATGATTGCGAACACTGCTTATTGGGATGATCTTATCTTCATTTACAGCTCGAATTGTATATATTTCCTGCCAAAGTCAAGATGCAACTTATTTCTTGTCCCTGTATTATTGTTCCTTATTTCAGTTTGTTTGTGAGATATTTGTCCATGAGCATTCTGTCTATATGCAGGATTATCTCTTTTGTCCCACTTGAATTTACTAATAACAAGACTTCTGATGCTTGACGCTGATAAAAAAAATGACTTCTAATGCTTGAGTGCATGTATTTCCAGCTTCAAGCAGATTGGTTTCCTCCTTGAAACGAACTCATATCGAGAGATTAATTAATGATATGCTGGATACAAAATCCCAAGATTGGGAGGAACGATATGCATTGTTCCCATGATGATCTGAACACTGCTCTTTGTTCTGAAAAAGGTGTTGAGTTTTCAGTGAAATCGGGTCCTTTGAGTAGCTATCGTGAGAGCTCAGGGAATTGAGATGACTTTATTACCAGCTTCATCTGTAAGGACTATCCATACTCCAGGATTGGTTTTTAAGGATTTGTTTAAGCAAGGATCTTCTTCAGAACCTGGGGAGCTTTCGACAGCAGAGCATCTTTTAATGAGTTTAAAAGGCCTGCTAGAGGTACTTTAGTGCCATCTTCTTTTTAGACCTTACTTTTGATGAGTATGGATTACCATTGGACATGGCTCTCCTAGAGATTTTCTATGGGGAGTAAATTGCAAAATTAGTCTCCTACTGTTGGGACTTTAGTTCTGTTTCTATACAAATTAATTTTCTCAGTTAAGTCCACAAGTTCTAAAATGATTCAATTTTATCCTATATTGATAAGATTGCAGGAATTTCTCATGTGCTGCTTACTTGAGCAACCAAAATTCCATGTAGCAGCCTGACTGACTGACATGGTGTTACAGCTTACATGGCATTAGCATACTATGACCCCAACTTAGTAATTTGAAAAAATTATTATCCTAAAACAAAATGTTTCAATTTAGGACTAAAATTGATTCATATGAGACTAAAACTGTCAGCATCGGAGGACCAACTTTGCAATTTACTCGTCTATATGTGTATCAAATATTTTTTGATTGCATGTGTCATGTACTTGTATTATTTTCATGGTTGCTTGGGAAGAAAAAGTTTTGTCCCTGAAATATATACTCAGCAATTGGCAAGATCCTTCAACTAATATTCATACAATGTTTTTTTAGAAGGAAGAGGTAGAAGCTGGTGCAACAGAACTACCAGGACAAGTTTTCCCCTATTTAGATGGTGTTAATTCAGAGACACCTGCCTTTCCTTACTTGTCTGAAGACTTTAGATCAGAGCCAGTTCACCAGCCTATATCAGATGTTGATTCGTCTCCAGTAGCATCAGTTTGCGACTCTGGTGATATAATTGTAGAAGCTGATGGAAAGCAGGAATGTGTTGAAGTTAGTTTAGATGGTAAATAATTTGAAACTTATATATATATATATATATATATATATATATATATATATATATATAT
>JAPKLY010000066.1:147079-193104 GCA_026898435.1 Prunella vulgaris | reverse complement strand
TATATATATATATATATATATATATATATATATATATATATATATATATATATATAACGCCACCTCCCCCTCCCCGTTGGATCCCTGTACATTTATTTGTAGACATAGGTCCCTCTACTTCATTTTTTGTCTGATTGAATCCATGTACTCTCATTTGTAAACTTCTAGACCCTGCACTTCCTTTTTTTTGGGGGGGTGGGGGGGCTCTATACTTTCAACTTTATATGAATTGAGTCCCTGGACAAAACTTTAATGCAGACCTCTTTTTCTTTTTTTCTTTCGTTTCTACAAATTAAAAAATAGGGACCTAATTCAGATAAAATTGCAAGTACTTGGACCCATTAATCCAAATAACAGTTACAGCATATAGACCAGATGTTTATAACTCAAGTACATGGACCAAACTTGGATCCATATGTAATTAATATTTTTCTACATTGTTATGAGCATAGATTCATTTACCAAGGCATTTGTAGCTCTTGACTGTTAGCTTTGCCTTTTCTTCAGGTGAACTACTCAATGCTGGAGCATCTCGTGGTCTTGTTGAGAATAGTGACCGATTCCATCTTTTGAAGAATTTTTCTGAAGAATCAAACAAGCTGCAAAATCATGACCCTAGCTATTTTCCCTTCTGGTGATAAGTTGAATGTCTCAAAGAGTGAGAGCCCATGCGTACTCCCCTCGTGTTATTCCCCTGGGTCAACCCTTTGGGTGATGAGGATGAGTGGATATCAGATGAGGAGCACATTTCAAAAAGAATGCGAACCACCCCTGCTGATGCTGAGAATGAGCTTGCTACTAGTTTGTCCAAAGATGAACTACATCTGTCCAAGTGTTGTACTGTCATTCATGAATCCTTTTGTAGTTCTTGATGCTGATGGCCGAGTTGAAAGCTTTCTGGTGGCTATGCTCATTTACATCAGAAATGTTGTTTAGTATGTGTAAAGTTGGGAGAAAATATTTTATCAACAGTTTGTGGTGTTAAAAGTGCATTCTTCCTAATTTGAAGTCCACAAACTTTTAAATCATTATCTCAGGTTGTTTGTAAGCTAACGTATGCAGAATCGAAGATGTGGTCGTGGGGGTTGGTTTCGGGCAGCCTGATATGGTGAAGTGCAGAAATTTTTGTATGATTTAGTAGGTGAAAACTGGGCTTACTTTAGTGGTAATGTGTTCACGATGCTCGGTTGAGGCGGGGCTGATGCTAGGACTATCTCCATCCACAACCAAACTTAAAATATAATACTCCCCCTTTCCCTCAAATTTATTCTCATTTGTATGGGTCTGAGTTTTAAAAAAAGTGAGAAAGTGAGATATTGTGGAATAATTATGGGGTCCACCAAAGAATAAAGTGATTGTTTGTGAGTGTAATAACAAAATAATATTTTTTAAAAGAGAAATGAGAATAAATTTGGGGACGGGTGAAAATGGAAAGTAGAAATAAATTTGGGGATGGAGGGAGTAATAATTTTTCTCCTCCATATGAACAATCTATAACTCAATCTAATTTTTCTTTTTTATACTCACATCTACAGTCCAAAACAATTTAAAATAATAATTATTTTTTAATTATATATAATTTTAAATCAATATTTAGTATACTTAAAATGTGTAAAATATTTAAATTAATTTACTATATATTAAGAAAAATAATTTATCTTACATTTAAAATAAGAGATGATAACAAGAGTTGAAAAAAAAAAATGTTCCCTTTGTTCCACAGAAATTTACACACTTTTTTCTTTTGAATGTTTCATACATATTTGTACACTATTAAAAAGAAAATATCGATTTGAATGCACATTCACAAAAATACATACATATTTATATATGTCACTACTTTATTTAAATAACATATTTTTCTTAAAAAAATATCGTCTCGTATGATGCAAATTCCTATGGGACGAAGTGACTAAGAAAACAACTAAAGCAGTAAATAGTTATATAAAATAAAAAAATTACAAATATAGAAAATACAACTCACATACTCCCTCCTTCGCATAACTACTTTCTTAGTTGATCATACACGTGAACCAAGAAAAAATGAGTATGTGAATGTGAAGTTAAATAATAATATACTTAAAAAACGTATTTTATTGATTTTTGTGGGTGTAAATTTTTTTTTTTCAAGTGTGAAAGTGAAGTTGGGACGTCCAAATAAGGTAAGTGTGAAAGATGTCCTGGGACGGATGGAGTATTAATTTCTAATAGTTCTAAATTTTTTCCACATATGCTCAACTAAGTCATAATTTGAATTCGAAAAATTAAAAACTTGAATAATTTTGAGAGTTCGAAACATAATTAGAGTTTGGATCCAAGATAGAAATTAAGGAAAAGAGTAAGTCTCTTGTGCATTAAGTGCACCGTGCATCTCAAGTGTATTTTTAAAAAGTTAAATCATTTATAACTAAAGTTACAGAAATTATTAGTGAAAAGTTACACAATTAAAGATACACTATTCAGTAATAACATGTGTAATTTTTTAATAATATTTTATGTAACTTTTTAAAATGAACTTGAGTGCACGGTGCACATGATGCATACAAGACTAAGACTAAGGAAGAAAAATGATAAAAATAGACGAGAAAATATAAGATATTAGATTGTGTTTAAAAATATATCAATATGTGTGTCTATTTACAGAGAATTGAAGTTATATTTTTTTTAAATGATATCATTCATAATATGTACAAAAATTTAATATTATATAAAGACGAAGTTATGAAATCAACCAGAATGCTCGATTTCTAATTTTCTCTATTCTCATTAATTCTGGCAATAAGAATTAATCTCGACCTTATATATAATTTAAGTATTGTTGGTCCCGAAACGAGTATAATCAGTGTATGGGGGGGGGGAATACACTGAGATCAGATTTTTCCGAATACTCAGAAAAATACTCTAACACACTCTGTCAGGAAGATCCTGAATTTACTCAGTAAACTGAAGGTCCTCAGGGGCAGCAGGGACAGTTCAGTAGTGAGTCAGATAAGCTGAGTGTGAGTGATGTGCTCAGAAGCTCAGTAGAGATAACAAACCTACTGGCCGCTCGGAATCAAGTCAGTTGGACTACTATCTCAGTAAGCTAGAGTACGTGCGGAATGTGAGCCCTTAGTTTCTACTCGTTTTAGCTTCTGAAAACTTTCTCTGAGTTTACTTAGTAAATTGGTGGTTAAGGCTGGTGCACAGTATTAAGATTCAGGATGATTGATTCAGCCTGAAGATAAAAACGATGCAGTATGTTCAGTTTAGTATGATGACAATTATGATCCTGAACAAGAATGTAAATCAGCACACAAGGATCTTTTTAACGTGGTTCGGAGATAACCAACTCCTACGTCCACGGCCTGATTTAACAGGAAGCTACCCTAAAAACCCTGAGGATAAGTACTTGGTTTTTACGTGCCAAGGGACACGAATAACCAACTTCCTCTCTTAGAAACTGACCCCTGGGTGGTTTTACAAGTCTCAGTCCTTCTAACCAACCAATCTCACACCCTGAGTGGTTTGGTATTCTTGGTTTCCAACTAAGGATGGCCCTAGCAATACAAATCGATGCTAAAGATTAGAGCTATCAAACTAAGCAAATATAGAGTGAATCCTACTACAACACTAGAGAAATTTAATTGCAGAGTGTTGTTCAAAGTATGCTTTGAGTGCTTAGATTCTTGAGAGTTTTCACTTGGAAATTTCCTGTTAGCCTTGAATGAGTGCAAGACTCTCCATATTTATTGGCAAGATTCAAAATAGATCCGTTGGAGGAGATCTACCCAAATCTTTCCTATTTTAGGGTGGTTGCAGGCTAGATGTACTATTGACCTAATCACCATGCTTAATCTGGTCTGGCAATTTTGTCCAGCCGCCTGCAACTATGAGACGCATTAAATGCCGCATTAACTGCTGCACAGACTCCGTACATACGTGTCAAAAGATCACTGACTCTCCGTACAAACAGCTAGTTGACCACCTGACACTTGTCCTTCCTCGTACATTCAATACTCTGAGTCTCTTGTTAATAACTCAGCCTGAATGTTTGTCTTTATTGGAGTCTTACTGACATTCTCTTTGTCTCTTTGTCCCATAGCATAAATATCCTTTTTGCTTTGGACTTACATGGATCAGGTAAACTGAACCAAGGCCTAAGTCAGGTTGTAGGATCGGTAGCGCTGAGTAGAACTGATGTACTATCCTCGCAAACCAACACGGGTCTTTTCTAGCGTGCTTATGTCCTCACTCGCACACACCCTGAGAACTTTCCAGGGGTCACCCATCATGAAATTGCTCCAAGCCAAGCACGCTTAACTTTAGAGTTCTTTCACAATGGGCACCAGAAAAGAAGATGCACCTTGTTGGTATGAGTAGTACAATCAATTCCTTTAAACCCAATATCTAGCTTCAGCGCCACGGGCTGCACGCAACTATGCCTTTAATCGAGCGAACGAGTGGACTTGAGCGCAGCTCGCTTCCAAGGCAGGGACTGCTAGGATTTCTCCCAACAATCCCCCCTAGCAGTAGTCTGACTTGAAGCCAAACATACCACTATTTGTGCCATGGGGGACTCGAACCCGTGGCCTGTGCTTTGATACCAATTGTAGGATCGGTAGCGCTGAGTAGAACTGATGTACTATCCTCGCAAACCAACACGAGTCTTTCCTAGCGTGCTTATGTCCTCACTCGCACACCCTGAGAATTTCCCAGGGGGTCACCCATTATGAAATTGCTCCAAGCCAAGCACGCTTAACTTTAGAGTTCTTTCACAATGGGCACCAGAAAAGAAGATGCACCTTGTTGGTATGAGTAGTACAATCAATTCCTTTAAACCCAATATCTAGCTTTAGCTACACGGGCGGCAAGCAACTATGCCTTTAATCGAGCGAACGAGTGGACTTGAGCGCAGCTCGCCTCCAAGGCAGGGACTGCTAGGATTTCTCCCAACACAGGTCTTACGAGCATTCAGCTCTACCTGATAGGTAATTCAGCTCAGTATGTGTAACCTTTTTTCTTTGGACTTACATAAATCAGGCAAACTGAACCAAGACCTAAGTCAGGTCTTACGAGCATTCAGCTCGGCCTGATAGGTTACACTTACTCTTTACTGACTAAGTTCTGTCCTGAGCATGCTTAGTGTACTCAGTAGAGACATCAGTCAATGGAACTCCGGATTGTCTTCAGGATGGATCTTCAGACTTCGGTCTTCAGCTTTAGTCCAGGCAATCTTCAGTAAGACTGACTCTGACTTTCTTCAGGATGAATTGTGCTTCAGACTTCAGTAAATTGGGTCGACTCCAATATACTTCAGTCTTCAACACGTTCCCCCTGAACTGAATCCCTAACCTGACTATCCTAAACTAGACAATCCTGAACAACTGTACTTAGGGAAATTCATCATGGGTTTTGGGATCTAATCAAAATACTCAGATTGTCCCAACAATTTCCCCCTTTTTAATGATGCCAAAACCCTTAAGCAAATTCCTATTCATCTATACAATCAACTGACATAGTCAGTGAAGACAGCTCAGTACAAACTAGGCACTTAGTCTATAAGATGAAAACAAGGAATGGGTTAGTACAGTTCTTGATATGGAATACGGAAAAGTAAATTCAGGAGTCAACAAGAAGTTGTACTCAGGAAAATAAAATAACTTCATTGATTGATAAGCAATTACAAGTGTCCTGAAGCTATTACAATTTCCTGAACAACGAACTCCTGAGCCAGCTACTCTTCGTCTTTATTCTATTCAGCAAGAGGGATTTCATACATCTCCAAGACACGGTTCAGGATTTGCTTCATCCTGTTCCGATCACCAATGGCCCCGGCAGCGCGTCCTACCCTGACGACTTCTTCTGATATCGCTTTCCGATCCAGTTGCTTGGAGTTCCCATAGAGTGGAGGAGGGTACTTGATAAATTCCGGCGGAGCAATCTCGACCCCTTCGATATCAGCATTCCTGATAATTTTAGCCCAAAGGTCCGGATGCTCCTGCGCCATCCAGTGGTGGAGAATGACGTCTTTATCTTCAGTTAGGTAGTCCCACAACCCCACCAAATAGAATAGATAGGCCCATCTATTCCGAATCGGAATCCATACCTCCAACAAATCCACAGGGATGAAATCTTCAACAAACTGAAGTGGAGGAGGGCCTTGACCTGGATTCACCACCATCTTCCTCTGAGTCTTCTTTCGAGATCCAGAAGGAACTGACTTCTTCTTCTGAACCTGCGAAATCAGGTACTCATTGGATTCTTTCAGCCTCTGGATCTTACTGAGCAGCGACAACTCCTTCAACTTCGCCTGCTTCTCCGACCCAGTCAGTACCAGTTTCTTCTCCTGAGTGGTTGATCCAGGATGCAGTCCTTCCTCTAGTTCAGCAAAAAGAGTGGTCAGAGCAGAATCCTCCGACTGCTTCAACCTCTTCGGATCAGATTCTTCAGGTTCAGTGCCTTGGGCTTCAGTGGCAGCAACTGATCGAGTTCTCTTTTTGTCCTGAGCTCTCAGTTCGGGGGGGGGGGGGGGGGAAGATCTTCTTCTTTCCTTTGCCAATTTGCTTTTTTCCTTTCCCCTTTTTGGCATCATCATCGTTGATTTTGGTAACCACCTCCTCAACTGATCCAGCCAAAATGGCGAACTGATCGCCCAATTCTTGTTGCTTGCCCTGAAGTTGCCCGATCTGAGTTACCATTCCTCTCAGGTCAACACTGAGTCCTGATATTGCCTGATTGGGCTCCGACTTCAATCTGCCCTCTAAGTCTCCCATCCTGGAGTCCAGGGCCCGCCTAATCTCCTCCTTCTTTTGTTCGGACATCTGACTCAGTAGCTCGGCTTTTATATCTTCCTTCAGCTTAGCCATCTTTTCATCAACCAACTGATCAACTCGTTCATTCAGTTGATCAAGAAAAGTGGTTTGCTGAGACTCTTGCTGAGTTTTGACATCAGAGACCATTTTCTTGCATGCCTGAATGACCCCCTTCGCCTGCTCAGACATAGCTATGTTTTCCACTGAGTGTTTGATTCCGACTTCACCAAGGAAATCGATCGCAGCATTCATCTCCCTTCCCATCTCGTTCAGATCCCTTTCCACCCTCTTCATCTGATTATTAGCCAAGTTCGCTGTCAGATTGAACCTGTTAATCCTCGTATTGTGCACATTGAGCCTACGGTTAATCCCACTGAGTGTCCGTCCCCAGGCCCATCTCTTCTGAATTGCACCTCCGGGAATCTTAACGAGGGAGCTCAGATCCTCTCGAGAACCCTCAGCAGCCCTGGGTCGTCGGGGTGCATCCTTGGGTGGTACACTGCCCATAGCAGTCGTACCTTGCTGAACAGTTTCATTGTCAGCAATCTCAATTACTTCTTTCTCCCTTCCTTCTCCTTCTCCACCATTTCCACATCCTTCCCAGGCTGATCCACTTCTTGCACCAAGACCTGATTCTCTCCCTGAGCCTCAGCATGTGGAGCCACAGCCAGTTCCATCCCAACTCTTCCTTGCTCGGGCTCAGCAGTTTGTGCCTCAGGATAAATCCTTCGGACTGTCTTGATGAAGTCAGGCATTCGAATCAGGTGATTTAGGGAATTTACCTGAAAGTGGTCAAACAAGGCTGCTTCATTATCAGCCAGCGTGTTTACTCCTTTCACCTTGCTCTGCTCGTCAAGTTCAGGCCAGGTGGCAGTCCTGATCATTGCATGTGCGGAGCTGCACCACTGCCTTCTTCTGAGCTGCAGAGAGGTCAGTGAATCTCCTATCCACTACATCGGCCGCCGTTCCCCTAGCCACAACCTCAAAGTCAGGAAGAAGTGACTCATCAGGCGCGGGAAATGACCATGGTGCCTCAGCTTCTACTACCTCTATCCTTACTGACTCGACTTCAACCTGCTTCTCTTCTTCCTCCCTCCTACCTTCATTACCTTTGCTGCTTTTGCTAATGTCAGCAGCAATAAGTTCCCTCTTTTCCTCTTCAGAATGGACCTCCACGTCCTGATATTCTGAGACAACATTGAGGATTTGATCTTCAGCCTTGTCTTGCTCAAGGACGAAGGGCGTTGGATCTGAGGGTGCATCATCCAGAACATCAGCAAGGGGTACAACCTCAAGAGCAGTCTGAGCAGGCTCCCCCTCCGGAGTTGCTTGCTGAGCCTCTAGTGACCGAGTCTCCCTTTTAGCAGCCTCCTCTTCCACAAACTTCTTCTCACGCTCCTCTGAGCCGGGATACTTGAACTTCAGTGTTTGTTGTTTGGGTCCGGAGGGCCTGCTAGACTTATCCTCCGCTGGTTTCTTAACTAGAAGCCCTGAAGATTTGCTTGCCTGAGCCTTGACTCCTCCAGTCGTGCTCGCCTGAGCCTTCTTCTTCAGGGTTCTTGACTTCTTCTTCGTACCAGCATCACCGGAATAAGATCGGAAGAGATCCACTTTCGCTGGAATCTCGAGTGATTGGGCCTGATCTACGTCTCCGATGGCCAACGTTTCCCAGATAAATGAGATTTTGGTGCCAAAGTGCATCTTGGCCTCAAATGTCTCCTGACCCTCCAGCGAGTATTTGATTTTATTGGTCTCAGCTACCAATAATTGGAGAAAGTATTCCTCCCAGTTGAATGCTTGCACTGAGGCGTCTTTGATGGCCATCATCACATATAACTTTGGCCTGGAGATCTGCTCCAATCCACCAGCGATCCCCATCATTCCCTGACTAGTCAGGTCAAAGAAAAGATGATTGGATGTCCTCAGCACCGACTTATTCAATCCTGACTTCAGAGGAACATCCTCATCACAAAGAGACTGTAGATAGTCCTTCTCATCACTAACTCCATAGTCTACTGGGCACTTTCTGGTCATCTCCTCTTCACCATCCTTTCCCTTCACACAAGAGGTCAAAGGGATGCAGGTTTCCCACTCTTCAGTGTCCTTGTTCTGCGCCATCTTGATGTAAAATGCAGCAACAAGACGAGGATGAAGTCTCTGAGGCTTGGCAGAGATGAATCGAAGTAACCCAGCATTTTCGAAGAGTTCTTTCACGGGCAAAATGTCTGGGTGATTTGAAGAGAAGTCACCAAAAGGTTCCCAGCAAATATCATTCCTTAAGTGGAAAAGATTTCCAAAGAATGAATCGGCAGAAGGTGAAGCCATGATCAAGATATGAAGATATGAAGGAAGGCAATTTGCAGAGAAAAATATAGCAAGGAAAAGATTTGAGTACGTAAAGGTCGCAATGGCAGAAACTTCCCTTATTTATACTAAAAATTCAGTTTTAATCGGACGGCTCAGAAAATTATGACGTATGAGATTCAATGGTTAAGATTAAAATGCAAGATGCATGGATGCGGATTGAGCCTCTTCGGTTTTCAAAATTAATGATTCAAAACTTTATCAGAAACCGTTCCCGCCCACTTTGCATTAAATACGCGTCAGAGCATGTCCGTATTTAATTCAAATAATTTGCATTAAATAATAACTGAATAATAAATGAACGGTTGAGATTGGGTGACAAAAGGATTTGATTTGACAACACGACAAACAGTATCAAAAGATGATGAAAGCAAGATATGATGACTAAAAATAATTCAGGAGCATACCAGTCAGTCAGATTTTGATATTTGACTGATACCACTTTTATCCTATCAGGGTGACAAGCCCTGAACTCAGTGTCCTGAACTTTAGTCAGTCTATACTGACCATCCTTTCATACTGAAAGTTCCCCCTTCAACCAGTCACTCTCTACAACTCCATCAATTAGATCCTTAGTTAGTCATTCCCCCTGACCTTATGCATGCTGAACTGAGATTCCGATTGAATCTCCTAAGCCTGGGTCAAGGAGTCCTAACTCTACTGATAAATCAACAAACCTGGTTTCAGGCAAAGCCTTAGTCAGGATGTCAGCTCTCTGCTTATCAGTAGGGACCCTTTCCATCCTTATATCTTTCTTCTCAACATGATCTCTAATAAAGTGATGCCTAATGTCTACATGCTTACACCTAGTGTGTAATACATGGTTTTGGGATATGGCTATAGCACTATTGTTGTCACAATAAATTGGGACTTCAGTGGCCTCTATTTGGTAGTCTCTCAGTTGTTGCTTCAACCAAAGGATCTGGGAGCAACAACTGCCTGCCGCCATATACTCAGCCTCAGTAGTAGACGTTGCAACACTGGTTTTCTTCTTAGAAAACCAAGAGATCAGTTTACTCCCTAGGAACTGACATGTGCCTGTAGTTGATTTCCTATCAAGCCTACAGCCTCTATAGTCTGCATCTGAATAACCAGTCAGTTCTAGGTTGTCATCAGAGGGATACCAAAGTCCTAAATTGACTGTACCCTTCAGGTATTTCAGTATCTTTTTGGCACTCTCTAGATGACTTTTCTTCAGATCAGACTGATACCTTGCACAAACTCTAACTGCATAGGTGATGTCAGGACAACTTGCAGTCAGATACAATAAAGATCCAATCAGTGCCCTATATTCAGTCTGATTCACTGAGGCTCCTTCTTTGTCAGGATCCAGCTTCTCATTTGTGTTCATGGGAATACGTGAGACTCTGCTGGTCTGAACTCCAAACTTCTGAATCAAGTCCCACTTGGACTTATTTATGAAGATTCCGGAGTCAGATTACCTGACTTGGAGACCCAGAAAGAAGTTCATCTCTCCCATCATTGACATCTCAAATTTCCCAGTCATCAGCTTGGAGAATTTCCCACAAAGCTTCAGATTAGGAGTGTTGATAAAAGGAACTAAGCTCGAGGATTAAAGAAATAAGGCTCTAAGTAAACTAAAGTGGTCCAGCTGCTCGCCCACGTGCTCGCCGAGATGTTCGCCCACATGCTCGCCGAAGCCTAGAGGTGACAAGGCAGCAAGCCTACGTGGCCACTCCTCTGCTGCTCGCCTAAGTGCCCGCTCGAACCCTGGTATAACGAAGCAATGAGCCCATAGAGCTAAGTCCGAGTTGGTCGCCACCATGCTCGCCCGGATGCTCGCCAACCTGCTCGCTCGGCTCCTGGGGAGGCAAGGTACTAAACTCTGAGAACAAGCCCATAGTGCTCGCCCATCTGCTCGCCACATTGCTCGCCATGTTACTCATTATACTCCGAGGAAGAGGACACAGGATGTTCGAAGATCCTATAGGAAAGACGTAGAACAATATAGTTAGAGTCAGTGGAGCAAGTGACTGAGAGGATGACAAGTGGAGGACACATGTCACCTCCAGAGGCCACATGGCATGTAAACATGCCACCTCACCCTTAGAAGGGTATAAATAAGAGGAAAAACCTCATTTGTAAGGATCTGATTTCCAAAATACAAGAGATATATTACATAATTTCTCTCTCTACATTTCAACTACTAAATCATATTATAAATCCAATTAATACCTTTTGATTATTGTTTGAGTGATTTCATAAGTATAATTAGCCACATAAATCCTACAGTTATATAAATTGCTCAACAATTTGGCGCTAGAAGGAGGGTTCGAACCTCCGTCGATTGAAGAATTCGATACTCATTCTTCATTATTTCTCAAGAACACCAAGAACGCCCTTCGAAGTTTGGTAAACGTTTTGAGGAATATCTTCAATTGTGAGTGTTTTCAAGA
The DNA here is from genome assembly GCA_026898435.1 of Prunella vulgaris. NCBI lineage: Eukaryota > Viridiplantae > Streptophyta > Magnoliopsida > Lamiales > Lamiaceae > Prunella > Prunella vulgaris. The sequence continues at coordinate 181,529 of JAPKLY010000066.1, read as the reverse complement.
ATTTGTTGTCTTCAAAAATACGAGCTAGAAAAGATTTCTTTAAAAACCCATCTACTATACTCAATTGTCACCGAAAACAATGACGAGACATACGTACGAAGCCTCCCACGATGAATCCCGCACCACCTCGACAAGTCGAAGGTGGAGAGGACGAGGACCATCCGGACACCGTCAAACTGAACAAGCTCGTGTCCCGGCGTTACCGGCAGCTCTAGTCGGTCAACAGATTGAAACTACCATTGAATCAATGGTTAGAACACCCGAGGACATCGAGAGAGCGATGACCACCCTGAAACAATTACAAAGGCAGCAGGTGGTAATGGCACGTCGTCCGGTGATTCAGGTTGCCCAGACTGAGACGAGACATGATACTCGAACAAGCTACCATCCTCAGGAGGAAGAGGCCAGTAGTGGACGTGTCGTGCCCAAAAGTTCAAGAGGCAAACAAAAAATGTCTGATCGCCTTGGACCACAACCCCCACGCTTAAACCAGCGACCAACTGGGCGAGCAGATGGGCGACCAGCGGGGCGACCAGCTGACCAAGCATATGATCAACCTGAACGCCTTGACGGGTCACAAGGCGATATGCGCGGTAATCAAAGTCATCACTCAGAGGGGAGAAGGTCGGAGCATTCATACCGCCAGGAGCCTTGCGAGTCTGATGCCCGGCACCAACGAAGGCCAGTGCAAGAAAGGTTGAGAAGACGGGCGTCTGAGAGGTTAGGACCAAATGCTGCAAGTAACCTCCAGCAACCACACTGGGAAATCGCCCGAAGTGAGGGACTGCCGGGGGCAGCACGTCATCATGAGGTGCACCCGGAACAGCCTCGAGGAGGGGGATCATCCCGTGGGTCGTCCGTTCTAGAGATCGAAAAATTGAAGAAAGCTGTGGAGGTCTTACAACACCAGGTGGCCATCAAGGACAAGGTGGAGACGTACACATCACTTCCAGTATCACCGTTGTCGCCAGTCATCCTAACTGTACCTATCCAGAAGAAAATACAGTTTCCCTCACTAGTGTTGTACGAGGGAGAGTCTGACCCCAAGGTTCACATCTCAAAGTATGCCGATTATATGATATCAATGGGGGCATCGGATGCGACGCAATGTTGGAACTTTCCCTTAACTCTTGGAGACCGGGCACACAGATGGTTCTCAGCATTGACACCTGGATCGATTCAATCGTTTGGGCAGTTGACCCGGGAGTTCCTGTCCCACTTTTCGAGATTTGGAACGTATCTGACACAAAAACATAGGTTGGCCAACATCTCGCAAGGGGCCGAGGAAACTGACCAATAATACCTGGAGCGGTTTGATAAAATCCTTTTGGAAGGTGAAGCGGTCAGTGACGACACAAAGGTTGTAGCAGTCATGGCGGGACTGCATAAAGGAACGGACCTGTGAAAAGAAATGCATCTGACCTGTCCTAGTACATACGCCGAGTTCCGCCACAAAGCTGGTCTGTACGTCGCAATGCAAGAAGCGATGGCCAAGCAGTTAGCTCCAGAGACTGAGGATAAGAAGAATGGAAAGAAGCCTGGTGGTAGTGGTTACAAGGCCCCGAAGAATTTGAAATCATTTGGGGACTCGGCGGAGTACAAAGAAAAATTAAACCAAGTGTTGACTGCCTCGATTGACCACGTTTTCACAGTCGTGAAAGATCAGGATATGTTGGCTGCACCCCGAAGGATCAGGCAGGATCGCAGCAAGCTAAACCCAAACAAATTCTGTGCGTACCATCAGCGTATCGGGCACTTCACTAGTGAGTGCCGCGATCTGTTGAAACAATTGTGGAAATTTTATGAAGATGGAAAATTAGCCGAATTCGTAAAGAAGGCTCCAGGAAAAAGGCAACGTCCGACAAGACAGAAAGCCTCGGATGATGAAGGAAGCGATGAGGCAGAGAGGGCCGCAAACAGACAAGTAAGAAGAGGTCCACCAGTAAGTCCGACACATCTGGAGCCGAACCGAGAAATCCTTGTGATCGAAGAAATTGGTTCGGCAGGAGGGATGATAGATGGCCGTCCAGCGTCAAAGAGGCAGAAGAAGGCAGAAATTCGGGCGGTCAATCAGGTACAGGAGATGGGGTCCAGATCAAAGGCGACTGCTAAACCAACTGTGGATTTGACTTTCTCTCAAGCAGATCTCGAAGGGATCCTTACACCGCACAATGACTCCTTGGTTATCAGCGCCAATATCATGAACGCAAGAGTACACCGACTGCTAGTGGATACTGGAGCTTACACAAACATCCTGTTCAAAAAGACACTAGACCAGCTAGGAGATTATGAATCATACATAGAGGATTGTAATCACAAGATAGTGGGATTCGGAGAGGCTGTGACCGTCCCACTAGGTGTAATAAGGTTGCCGGTAGAACTTGTAGCGCTAGAGGACCCGGAAAGGAGGATGACAAGGTTGTTAGATTTCTTAGTCGTAGATCAACCATCCACCTATAACGGGTTCCTTGGCCGCCCTTTCATTTCTGAATTTAAAGCTGCATGTTCTACTTACTACTATTGTATCAAATTCCCAACTCTTAAGGGTGCAGGTACGGTTAAAGGGGACCAAAAGAAGGCGCGAGAATGCCTATTAACTTTGAAAAAGCCCGTTAACCAGGTGTTATTGTTTGAAGATCCAACATCACAGCCCTCCACAAGCGAGCCGAGCAATTTGGATAACGCCTCAGTAGACACCGAAATGATGGAAGTAGACCAGACGCCGGAAGACATGGAGGTAGATAATGCATTCCAGCAAGACCGGCTGAACGAGGAACAAACGGTTAATAACCCAAAGAATCAAGATCAAGATCCTGTGACCATAGCCAAAGAGAGTGGTGAAATGGAAGCAGCACCGGAGGTTCAGACAGAGGCCCCGGAAGACATTGAGCCCCGGTTGGGCTATGAACCTACTCCGGTGGAGATGGAAACGCACCTTGAAGGACCAATTGATGATCCCAGGTGGAAAGATAAAAAGCGACGCGCCACACCAGTGGAAGAGCTCAGATCCATACAAGTTGGTCCAAATAAAGAGGATCTAGAACTTTTTATCGGGTCAGAGTTGGAGGAACCTTATAGAGGCCGGATGGAGGAATTCCTTCGGTCAAACCTCGATGTGTTTGCATGGTCACACGAGGATATGACCGGCATACCAGTGGAGCACGCGTGCCATCGCCTGGATATAGATCCCACAAAGAAGCCTGTCCGCCAGAAGAGGAGAAAATATGGGCCAGACAAGTATGAGGCATTGACCGGTGAGGTAATGAAACTATTGGACAATAGACTCATAAAGGAAGCACTATGTCCTCAATGGGTGGCGAACCCTGTCTTGGTCAAAAAGCCAAATGGAACATGGAGGCTATGTATAGACTTCACAGATCTTAACGCCGCATGTCCAAAGGATAACTTCCCTTTACCCCACATCGACCAGCTGGTAGACAATACGGCAGGACACGAATTAATGACTTTTATGGATGCCTTTGCAGGTTATCATCAGATTGCCATGCACCCCGATGATCAAGAACATACAGCCTTCTATACAAATAAAAATTTATTTTGTTGGAAGAGGATGCCCTTCGGGTTGATCAATGCCGGCGCCACATATCAAAGGTTAGTCAACAAGATGTTCGACCAACACCTTGGTGATACAATGGAGGTCTATGTGGACGACATTGTTGTGAATAGTCTTAGAAAAGAAGACCATCTGGAGCACCTCAAGCAAGCGTTCGACATCATGAACCCAAAGAAAAGCTGCTTTGGGGTACAATCCGGCAAATTCCTGGGGCATCTCGTAAGTCAACGGGGCATAGAAGTCAACCCGTCGCAAGTCAAATGTATCCTAGACATGGGACCACCGAAGGATGTACCGGCAGTTCAAAGACTTACCGGATGTCTCGCGGCACTCAACAGATTTATATCCAGATCTGGGGACAAGAATAGACCCTTCTTCGAGTCTATCAAAGGCAAAGGCATCTGCAAAAGGACCGGGAGGACCAACTATGTATGGACGGATGCTTGCCAAAAGGCGTTCGAAGATATAAAGAATTACCTCAGCAATCCCCAAATCCTGTCAAAGCCGGTGCCGGGAGAAAAGCTGTACTTATACCTGGCGGCATCGGAAATAGCCATAAGTTCAGCCTTGGTGCGTGCAGAAGGAAAGGCGCATCTACCAATATATTATGTCAGCCAAGTGCTGCATGAGGCGGAACTGCGATACTCCCCAATGGAGAAATTGGCATATGCATTGGTAATGAGTGTGCGGAAACTCCGGCCATATTTCTTCGACCATCAAGTGGAAGTTTTGACAACATTTCCCTTGAGACAAGTCTTACATAGACCTGATACTGCCAGGCGATTACTAAAATGGTCACTAGAAGTCAGCCAGTATGGTATAACATACGCACCCCGAACAGCGATCAAAGGGCAGGCTCTGGCAGACTTCATAGTAGAGCTAACCTACCCTCAAGATCCGACGAGGGGATGTGTTTACCCATGGCACCTCTATGTGGACGGCTCAGCAACAAGTTCCGCAGCCAGAGCAGGTGTAGTCCTGATAAGTCCCGATAAACAGGTGTTCACCTCCGCAATAAAGTTCGATTTCTTAGCAACAAACAACGAAGATGAATACGAGGCACTTATCGCGGGTTTGAGACTATCATTAGCTGTGGGGGCAACTAGACTTCAGGTTTTCAGAGATTCACAGCTAATCATATCTCAAGTCCGAGGAGAGTACGAGGCGAAGGACCGACAAATGATCATTTACCAAAGGATCGTTGCACACCTGATATCAAAGTTTGAGCAAGTGTACATTGAGCAGATTCCCCGACTAGAAAACACCCAAGCAGATGCTTTAGCCCGGTTAGCCACAAGCACCGGAGAATCAAGCATCTCAGAAGTGGTGGTCACAAAGTTAATTAATCCTTCAACATTTGATTATGTTAATCAAGTGTTGAAGAGGGGGCAACAGATAATCTGCCAGCAACAGTCTACTGATGATTGGCGAACACTTATCAGTAAATACCTATCCAACGGAGAGCAGCCAGGAGATCCATGGGAAGCACAACGGATTGTGAAGCAGGCCGCAAGATACACGATGATCGAAGGGCAGTTATATAAAAGAGGAATCTCACTCCCATTACTCAAATGTCTTTCTTCGGAAGAAGGACAGAAGGTGTTAAAGGAAATACATGAAGGAATATGTGGAGGACATGCTGGGGGGCAAGCCTTGGCTTACAAAACCATCAGGCAAGGGTACTATTGGCCAACACTACGAAAGGATGCTATCAGATACGCTAAGAGATGCTTGAAGTGCCAACAGTTTGCTCCGAGCATCCACACCCCAGCGCAAGAATTAAAGTCAGTATATAGTCCATGGCCATTCGCTAAATGGGGTATCGACTTGATCGGCCCATTCCCTCCCGGGAAGGGAGGGGTAAAATTTGTAGTGGTGGCCGTGGATTATTACACTAAGTGGGCCGAAGCTGAAGCTCTAACGACGATAACCCAAGAGAGGATGATAAGCTTTATTTGGAAGAACCTGATATGCAGATTTGGATTACCACAGTCGATAGTCATGGATAACGGGAGGCAGTTTGATGGAAGTAAGTTAAGAGACTTTTGCACATCTTGGAACATCAAGAAACATTACTCCACACCATATCATCCTCAATCAAACGGACAAGTTGAAGCAGTGAATAAAATTTTGAAGCACATCCTAAAAATTCGGTTAGAAGAAAGAAAGGGGGGTTGGGCCGATGAGCTTCCGGAAGTCTTATGGACCTACAGAACATCTTACAGAACAAGTACCGGGGAGACACCATTCACAATGGCTTTCGGAGTTGAAGCAGTCATCCCAGTAGAAGTCCAGCATCGGACATGGAGGATAATCGAATACAGTGAGGAAGCAAATGAAAATGATATGGCGGTAGAAAAAGACTTGATTGAAGAAACAAGAACCGCGGCAGAATTGAGGAATGCAGTCTATAAGCGACGAGTCGAGAGATACTACAACTCGCAGGTTAAAGACAATTAATTTTTTATTGATAAAGGGAAAAAGAAAAAAGAAACAGAAGAAGTCCCACAACCCGGGAGGCGGGATCAAAAACAATTTATCATGGTCTCGTTAAAAACCTCGCCGAAAAACCACCCTTGTGGAAAAACCGGACGGAGGGAAAAAGAGCACCAAATAAATTGGAGTCATCCCATAGGTAAATAATAAAAAATAAAAAATTAAAAAATTAGTCCAGGAGAAAAATCCTTCAAAACCGGAACCGTAGAATGCGCAACAAGAATAAAAGGTACAACCAAAAAGGCCTTCAAAACCAGCAGTATAGCAGCAACAGATTTGTAGCCACCAAAATCCAGCAGCTGATGTAACATCCCTGCCAGCACAACACAGCAACGGCCGCAGTCCAGCAGCCTGACCAGGAAGCAAAAACACACAAACAACTGATAACCAATATCAGCGAACCAGCAATACTTCCCCAATCCGCAAGCCGGCCAAACCAACGGCCCTTGTACTAAGAAGATCACACAAATTCAGCAGCACAATAAGCAGAAACCAGCAGCATGCCCTCGCAGAATGACCGAAAAGAACATCCAAAAAAAACCAGCAGCACATTAAGCAAAAAACAGCAGCAAAAAACAGCTCAATAAACTAATAGAAACACCCAAAAACAGCAGCACATTAACACCAGCTGCTAACAAGGGACAACTTCAATCAAAGGGCCTCAAATACAAAATATAGCAACCCATATAGCCACATCCAGATCATCCAAAATCAATACCAGCAAAATGGCAGCCAAATTCCAAAGTAAGGAATAGACAAATTCCCTGCTGATGGGAAAATAGACAGCAAAGAGGAGGACCCCAACAAGGAAAAACAACTTCCCCAAAAAACACAAACAAGCTCCAGCCCCAATCTACACCCCCAGTCCAGCACAACAGAGCAACAGATAAAAGTTATAATCAAATGAAACTCTCCTCACCCCAACAGAGCAGAACATATCCCAGGAGTAACCTAAAACAGGATAAATTAAGACATTACTCTTGTAAAATTTGCATGCATGTCCATGAATAATAAGTGACCAACGAAATCAGGACATCGACCCTCCCAAATACCTGGGACCAGTCTACTAGCTAAAGCATCTGCAACTGTATTACCTTCACGATAAATGTGAGAGAAACGGACAGACATTGGTGACCTGGTGACCTGGTGATGCGAAGGATATTAGCAGTCCCGACTGGAGTATTTGGTCCAAAATGGGAAGGTCCGTTCAAAGTAACAAAAAGTTGGCAAAATGGGACGTACGACCTGGAGGATATGCAGGGTAACTCTTCGGCATACACGTGGAATGCAACACATCTCAAGAAGTTTTACCAATGAAGACTTATGTAAATTTCTCAAGAAAACCTTGCTTGTCCAACATGTATAGGGGCAAGCAGGTCCATAATAGATGGAGACAAATCTGTAAAGTTATTATTCTATTGAATAGAGAGGCTTCCTTTCAAATTGATGTATCAAAAGATGTCTCAAGTTATAAGCTCTCAAGACTTACGAGTCCACAATAAAGGCAAGGTATTGAGACTAACCCTAAGGTTATAACCATTAAAAGGGAGTCCTTACCAATCAATAAGCCTACATCCAAAGAGATGAAAAATAAGGTGTAAATTCGCGATTCCAATAAATAGGAAAAGTAAGACGAATCAATTAAAACACCGTACATCAAAAGCGAGCACTAAATAACTAAGACAAAAGTATCAACAACAGAAGCAAATATAAGCGAAAGCCAATAAAAGAAAAATTGCGAATGCATTAAACGGCGAAAGGTGTTCGGGTACATATAGGGCGCCTTCAAGGGCGAAAAAGCAATAGTAAAAACATCTCCAAGGACAATTGAAACAAAAAGAAAAAAAAAAAACACATCATTTTAATGGTCGCCAGGCTGGTCGCCCCTCTGCTCGCCAGCCTGGTCGCCAGCTTGTTCACGGCCCTGATCTACTGACCCGACGGCCTGCTCGCCTGCCTGGCCGCCCACCTGCTCGCCGGCGCCCGAAGGAGAAAGACCAGGGAGGACTTCGAACGGAGATAGACCCTCAGTGTCCACCATCGCATCGTCCTCAGCATTAATCTGAAGAGGCGGATAGTTTCCACCGATGATCTTAAGTGTCGAAGGCACAACACTTAAGTCAACTCCCATCTCCTCAAGATCCCCGATATCCACCACCAAACCTTCCTTAAGAGGACGTTCGGTAAGGAAGTCGGTGAACTCCTTCTTCAAGGCTGTCCAAGGGTCCTCGTTCTCACCAACAGCATGGTGATAGGCCCGAAGATTCTCAGCAAAGGCGTAAACAAAGCCAAAGTCAGAGGACTCCGCCCGGATATCCGCAACGGCTTCAGAGGTATAGCAATCACTATGGGCAGCCTTAAGATCAACGAGTTCGGTCCGGGTGGCCTGGAATTCTTTTTCCAGCTCAGCAATCTTTCCCCGGGCAACCCTGCTCTCCTCCAACTGTGCCCGGACACTGGCCAGCTCAACCCGGAGACCCTCAGCTTCAACCCGAGACCTCTCAGCACTTGCAATCGCTGATTGCTCGGCATCCAGAGAAGCCTTAGCTTTGGCCTCGAATGTGGCAACTCTTTTCTTCATCTCGTCCCTCTCCTTCCTTAGGCTATCATTCAACACCGCGTAGGACTTCTCCAACGTCACAGCCTGCTCGATAGCACGTTGAGCGGTGATAAGGGCACCACTCGAATGATGCATGGCTGTGCGGATGTTATCAGTCAACGACTGATGATGAATGATGGCGTCTTGGGGCTGGGTCCAGTGTCGGACAGCAGATTCAACAGCTGCTCGGACCGGGCCCTTGAGCTCATTAAGAGACTTTGGAGGACGGGCAAGTGCAAACTGGTGGACCAGCGGGCTACGATACTGATAACGTGTAGGGTCATACCTGCTTAAAGGGCCATACAAGAAAATGTTAAGGAAGTATGAACATGTGAGAAGTATAAACATGTCAGAGGTATGATACAAGAAAATGTCAAAGTATAAACATGTCATACCCAGCCGCCCGCTCCTGGTCCCATCCCAGATATGTGATGTCGGTCAGCTGACCGATCAAGCGGATAGATGCCGGGGCAGTCGGGGTACCAGCAGAAACGGGAGGGGTAGACTCCAGAACCTCGACCCGACCTAATCCTCCCAAACTTGGAGGCCTTGAAACCCTCGCCCTCTTGGCCGCTTCACTTTCACGCTCCACGCGTGATCTGTCACCCCGCTGTAGTCGGCGACCGCCGCCGCTCGGGGAGTCACCCGGAGTTTGTCGAGCTTCGGTGCGGGGGGCTCGAGAGGGAGCAGAGGATCGTGTGCTCGGCCCGATTCCGGCAGTCTTCTTGGTAGTCTTAGCAGCAATTTTGCATGAAATCTCAATCTCAAAAGTACCAAGACAACCTTACCTGCGGGATGGGCAACCTGAGCTCGTAGATGGTGAGGGGTTGTGATCAGTCCCGAAGCAATGCGGCAGCTGGGCTTGTTTAGATAGTCAAAAGTTCTATCCTTCTTATTCCGGCGACAAACGAGAATACAAGTGAACTTGAATTCTTCAGATAAACTCGTTTTCTTCCAGCGCTGAGGGATCAAGCCTGCAATACAAAAGAACAAAGACATCAGACACAATATCAAACAAGAATAATGTTCAAAGCATGTAAACAAGTCCTACGCTGCAACTCGCCAAACTTAGTAGGGGTCATAATACGTCCCCCAAGACCCTCATTGTTGTCAGGAGCCCGCCAGTCACCGCCGATAAAAAAGAATTGTTCCTTCCAGTCTCTCACTTTGTTTGGCAGTCCCTCAAGGATCTTCATGTCGCTCCTCGCCTTAAGGTAATAATAGCCTTGGCCCTCCTCAGAGCACTTGCTAAGGCAGAGGGTGTAATTCACCTCTTGAGGAGTCAGGCGATCCTTGTACTTCTCCAAGGCAAAAATCGTGCATAGTGATATCAGGTACGTCCACGCGTTGGGGGTCAGCTGTGTGATCGCTAAACCCGTCGTCTCCAAAAAGCACCCGATAAGGGGGTGCAAGGGTAACGTCACACCAGCAGCCAACGTATGCACGTTTATGGCTGTCAATCCTTCCGGGGAGCATACATGGTGACGTCACAGGGAATATGATACTCCTTCCGGATGTGGTCAAGATCGTCCTCATCAATGACACTCACTATGGTATTCGCCTTAAAGGATGTGCGGTCATCTTTTTCAAGTTCCCGATACTGTCGAGGAGGTGTCGGGATGTCGGCAGCATACCGCTCGTAGTACGATCTCCAGTCGAACTCTTGTGCAATGCCTTCGGGGATGGACCTCTCAGACATGTGCGGTTTGGGGAAGCTAACAGACTCGAACCACTCAGTGATAGAGTCGTCGCTATCGCCACTACTGGAGAGTATCTCTACGTCCTCCGCATCATCCCCCTCTGGGCGAGCAATGGGCTGCTCGATTTCTTGCTCGCCCAGCTGCTCGCCGATATGCTCGCAGGGGTGCTCGCTGGCCTCCTCGTTGGCTTGCTCGCCTCCTTTCTCCAAAAATCGGTTCACCTCCTCAACCGCGAAATCAGACCCCGCCAAATGAACCGAGGACAAGCCCGCAATCGGGCCACCTTCCTCTACGTTCTCCACCATGGGCCGTTTGCCCGGATTCCGGTGAGAAATCGTCCGGCTCGAAGATGACGACATGGATTCGGGAAGAAAGAGGAAAATACAAGGTTGATCCTAAGGTGTGATTAACTAAGGATGAGGGGCGTCGTCAACAAAATTTCGATCAAAAATTCTGGTAAACAAGTACATAAAATAGACATGCAAAAATTAAAAGAAAATAAAGGTAATGTGAAGAAAAGATGAAAGGAATTGAGGAATTACCTGGGATGTTGAAGTCGCAGGACCGGTCGCCGGAGTGGTGAAGGTTCCTGAGAGTCGTCAGAAAAAGATTGAAGAAGAAATCTCCAGGAATTCTAAAAGGAGAAACAGTAAATGAAGAAGAAGATGAATAGTGCTTAGAAAAACCCCTATTTATATGTTCGGGTCAAAGTGAAAGAGGGAAAAGAATTCCAGGGACCAAATTGCAAAACATTTGAAAAGTCTCTGAAAAGGCACGCCTTTTCATGTGACTGATTGGCGCATGAAACGAGGAGGCGCCTCATTTTCCGGATAGTCACTTTAACTGCCGAAGAGAGAGAGAGCGAGGAAGAAGGCGAGCACCAAGACGAGCACCATGTTTCTCGCTAAGTTTCTCGCTCAATTGCTCGCCCAACTGCTCGTCCGCTTGGTAGACTAACTCCAACATATACTTTGATATCAAATCAAAGCATATACTGAGGGGCAAATGTTGATAAAAGGAACTAAGCTCGAGGATTAAAGAAATAAGGTTCTAAGTAAACTAAAGTGGTCCAGCTGCTCGCCCACGTGCTCGCCGAGATGTTCGCCCACATGCTCGCCGAAGCCTAGAGGTGACAAGGCAGCAAGCCTACGTGGCCACTCCTCTGCTGCTCGCCTAAGTGCCCGCTCGAACCCTGGTATAACGAAGCAACGAGCCCATAGAGCTAAGTCCGAGTTGGTCGCCACCATGCTCGCCCGGATGCTCGCCAACCTGCTCGCTCGGCTCCTGGGGAGGCAAGGTACTAAACTCTGAGAACAAGCCCATAGTGCTCGCCCATCTGCTCGCCACATTGCTCGCCATGTTACTCATTATACTCCGAGGAAGAGGACACAGGATGTTCGAAGATCCTATAGGAAAGACGTAGAACATTATAGTTAGAGTCAGTGGAGCAAGTGACTGAGAGGATGACAAGTGGAGGACACATGTCACCTCCAGAGGCCACATGGCTTGTAAACATGTCACCTCACCCTTAGAAGGGTATAAATAAGAGGAAAAACCTCATTTGTAAGGATCTGATTTCCAAAATACAAGAGATATATTACACAATTTCTCTCTCTACATTTCAACTACTAAATCATATTATAAATCCAATTAATACCTTTTGATTATTGTTTGAGTGATTTCATAAGTATAATTAGCCACATAAATCCTACAGTTATATAAATTGCTCAACAAGGAGATCCAAATATTATGTCATCCACATAAATCTGAACCAAGAGAATGTCCTCCCCTTCGGATATCCTGAAGAGAGTCATGTCCACTGTTCCTTTCACGAACCCGTGGTCTATCAGGAACTGGGAAAGTGTATCTTACCAAGCTCTCGGAGCTTGCTTCAGACCATAAAGAGCTTTCTTCAGGTGATATACTTTATTCCCAACTTCGAACCCTGGAGGTTGCTCAACATAAACCTCCTCGTTCAGTACATCATTCAGAAAAGCACTCTTTACGTCCATCTGATACACTTTGAACTTCTTGAATGTTGCATATTCCAAAAACAATATGATTGCTTCCAACCTTGCGACTGGAGCACAGGTCTCATCATAATCGATTCCTTCGGCCCGAGAGTAACCCTTTGCCACTAGTCTGACTTTTTTTCTGACGATAACATTCTTCTCATCCCTCTTGTTCTTGAAGACCCACTTGGTGCCAATGACATGTTGACGCCTAGGTCTATCAACTAACTCCCAAACCTGATTCCGCTGAAACTGATTGAGCTCATCCTGCATGGCTAGGATCCAGTTGGGATCAGCAAGAGCTTCATCTATGCTCTTAGGTTCCTGATCACTCAGGAAGCAATAGAACATAGCACTCTCACCAAAGGACAATCTTGTCCTGACCCCCTCATTGACATCACCAATGATGTCAGCCAATGAGTGATCATCTAGCCACCGCCTTCTGCCGACGGCTGCACCGGGAGTTGCTGACGTTCCTTCGCCTGAACCTGAAATGTTAGTTTCAACAATAATGGGCAACGGAGCGGAACGAGCAAGAACAGGGGATACTGAGTCATTTCCTGAGGGTTGGCCAATATCAGGGACATTGTTTCCCCCTACAGTGTTGGACTCAGTAACTGTCTCAGGTGCAGAAGCATTATCACCGACAGTACGTACCTCAGGTTGAGTCTGTGCCTCCGTCTGAGACGCAACATTCTCTGAGGCTGGGGCTTGCTGAGGGTTGGCCTGAGGTCCATCCTGATCATCATCATCATCCCATCCCTTGGGAGCATTCACCATTTTGATCTTGAATTCAGGATTCTTCAGGCTCAGTCTTGTCACCCTCTTGGTAACCCCCTCAGTGTCAGGACTCGGAACCTGTTTTCTACGCACTGATGCAGTCTCATCAAACACAACATGAGGTGTTTCTTCCACACAAAGGGTCCGACAGTTATACACCCTGAAAGCTTTACTGACTGAGGAGTATCCTAAGAAAACTCCCTCATTAGATTTGCTATCAAAGGCTTTAAGCTGGTCTTTCCCATTTTTCAGGATGAAACACTTACACCAAAAAATATGGAAATATGAGATGCGAGGCTTCCTTTTATTCCAAGTTTCATAAGGTGTCTGAGCATGTTGTTTGTTCAGCATAGATCGGTTTTGAGTGTAGCAAGCAGCGTTGATTGCTTCAGCCCAGTACTTCTTGGGCAGTCCTGAATCAGCCAACATGGTCTGAGCAGCTTCCTTCAGGGTCCGGTTCCTTCTCTCAGCTACCCCATTCTGCTGAGGGGTCCTGGCTGCAGAAGTCTCATGAGCAATACCAAGGTCAGTACAAAAATCAGTTATTATTGAGTTAATAAACTCAGTTCCCCGATCTGATCTGATCCTGACAATGCTCTGATCCTGTTCAGTACTCAATTTCTTGAGTAACTCAGGAAGCTTGACCTGAGTCTCCTTCTTGTTCAGCAAGAAAATCACCCATGTGTACCTGGAATAATCATCAACAACAACAAGGGTATATTTCCTACCATTCATGCTGACAGGAGTAATTGGACCAAAGAGATCCATGTGCAGGAGCTGAAGCACTCTGTCAGTTGAGAAGGCATCTTTCTCCTTGAATGAAGCTTTGGTTTGCTTGCCTTCCTGACATGCTCCGCACACGTGGTCTTTGCTAAAAACTTCATTATGTAGACCATCTACAAGAGAAAGTCTAGAAATTTTGTTAATAATCTTGAAGTTTAAGTGACTCAGGCGTTTATGCCAAGCCAACTGAGCTCAGATGAGCTCTTAGCGACCAAACAAGTTTCAGGAGAGCTGCTCTTAAAGTCAGCAAAATAAACATTTCCCCTCCTGACACCTGTTATCAGAACCTGCAGTGTAGATTTATCCTTCACAAGACATATGTTAGATGTAAACTCTACACTATAACCACGATCACAAAACTGACTGACCGAAAGCAGGTTATGCCTAAGACCCTCAACATAGGATACATTAAGCACTCTCACAGAACCAACAACAAGGGTACCGAATCCTCTGGTGAAACCCTTAGAGTTATCACCAAAGGTTACCTGCGGGCTTTCCTGAGCTACATAATCCTGAAGGAGATCACGAAATCCGATCATGTGCCTGGAACACCCTGAGTCCAAGTACCAATCCTTCATCAGATCCTCCTTCTTCATCTTGTAGCCCGCAACGACCTGAAAAGAATCAGGCCTTAGGTACCCATCTCGTATTGGGTCCTACAATGTCAGCCATACCCTTCGGGATCCAGATTTGTTTAACAATTCTGATGGCATCAGAAGTGTAAACCTGTCTCCCTGAAACATCAACATACACTGTCCTCTTCTTCCTTTATGCCTGGGAAGTTGAGGGTGTATGTGTGTCAGCCTGAGTCTTAGGAGCCCTGGATTGATTCCTGGGGGCGGGCCTCCTATTCCTCCTTGACCTGGGTGCATTGGGCTGAGGTCTGTCCTGAGAAGGAGCAGCTCGGGCCTGACCTCTAGGCACTTGAGGTCTGGCCTGAGTGTTATCGGAGTCAGGTCTCCGTTGCCTTTCAGGGGCCACTTGGTTTGTCCTTCTCCTCTGAGGATTAGGACGCTCCTGGTGGGCCCTGTGCCCTGCCTGAGACTTCTGGACCTCAGTAGTCTTTGGCCTTACCTGAGGCCTCCTCTGACTGGAATTCCTTCCACCCTGAGTATTTCTAAGCTGAGCCTGAGAAGTACTTTGGGCTGAGTTCTTTCCAGCCTGAGGGTTCCTAGGCTGAGCCTTGGATTTCCCTTGATCATTCTTCCTCGACTCAGGATGAGGAGCTTTGGCCTTTCCCTTAGGTTTTGGGCCTTGTTCCTCAGTCCTTTGCCTGACAGGTTCAGCAGGTATTTTCTCCTTCCCTTTGCCCTTGTCCTGATGAGCAATGTCATCAGTTTGGGCAGGGACAAACTTCTTTTAAGAGTTGCTCCCTGAAGCACCTCTCTTTTTCTTGCCCTTTGGGTCTTTTGAGACATCTTAGCCTAACCCGGCTTTAGCACCATCGGTCAGCTGAGAGAAACTTGTTAACTCATTAACCACTTGGGTAGATGTGTGTAACTTCTTCAGCTTTTCCACAAGATGCCTGTTTGTTTCTTTCAGGGCCTCATTCTCAGTGGTGTACTGAAGCACCAGTTTTTCATGAGCATTCTCCTTTGAGATAAGCTCAAGATCCCAAGCAGTTTGCTCAGCACAAAGGCGAGCTTGCCACTCAGTTTCGAACATCCCTCTCAGAGCAGTTCACTCAATCATCTGTTGTTCCTGAGCAAGGAACAAATCAGTGTCACGAGTCTCAATCAGTGAGCTGATTACACCATTGAGTCTTTCAATCGCCATTGGAGTTTCATCATGCCTATTCCGGGCATGAAGCAACTCTTCCTGGAGGTTTACTAACCTCAAGGCTTCCTCAGTATCTCTCGTCCTGAGAGACTCAGTTAGCCGATCATTCTCCCCGCTCAGTTGTGCATTCACATCCACTGTGTGAATATGAGTTTCCTGCAGCCTCGAGAAATCAACCATCAATTGCTTTAGGGCGAGCTGAAGGTCAAGATGTCTTGCTGAATCTGAGCTAAGCTCAGGTGCGTGATCAGGAGAAGAGGCAGAAGAACATACCTCATCATCTGCCATCAGGCAGAGATCATCATACTCCTCATCGGAGAAGAGTTTAGGGGACCGGCATCCTGGGCCATCTGAATCTGAGGAATCCTCAGCAAGCATTGCTCTCTGGTATGATGCCCTGAGCTCTCTCTTCGCTCTCCGATCATCTCGCTCTCGAGCGCTGAGCTCCGGACAATCATATTGATAATGTCCGGTCTTCTTGCAGTGGTAACACTGATCTACATCAGACTCAAACTTTTTATCAGTGTACCTCTTTTTTGACGATTCCCTCCTGCTCCCTGATGATTTCTCAGGCTTGGAGCTGGATCTTCTGGGATCAGCATCGTCTCTCCTCTTGGAGCTCTTATCATCTCTGCGACGCTCATGCTCGTCACGTTCTCTACTAGATTCTGAATCCCTCCTATCTTCTCTCCGGGGGCTCGATCTCCTGGGGCTGGAATACCTGCTATCACGGGTGTCAGTATAAAATTTCTTATACCTGCCGAATCGAGAGTTCAGTTTCTCGAACTGCCGTGCCATCAGGCTGTACTCCAGGGCTAGCTCATCCTTATTCATGTCCTTCAGAGACTTAGAGCCAGATCCAGCCTCAGGCTCAAGAGTAGCTTTAAGAGCCACGCTCTTTTCCTTCTCAGGTGTCTTCTCCTCACTCACATCCTCACTGACAACACCCTCCTTCTTCCTCTTATCGAGGTCAAATTCCAGAGCCTTTAACTCTGAGAATAGGTGAGAGTAAGGGATGTTTGTGAGGTCCTGAGTGTTCTTCAACAAGATCACCCATGTGTCCCATCTTTCAGGGAGACAGTTCAGGATTTTAGACGACACCTCCCTCTTGGGAAAGTCCTTCCCAAGGGTTGCTAGCTCATTCATCATCTTAATGAACCGAGCTTCCATCTGATCGTTGGACTCTCCTTCCAGCATCCGAAAGGCCTCGAACTTCCTGATAGCAAGATCTCTCTTGTTCTCCTTGATCTTCTCTGAGTCCTCACTCATCTCCTTCAGAACATCCCAGATCTCCTTCGCGGTCTTCAGGTGCATGAGTCTAACTGAATTCTCATAAGAAATGGTGTGGAGTATAATGTTCTTCGCAACATTATCTAGTCAGATTTGCTTAATCTGATCAGCAGTAAGCGCGGACCTCTCCACTTCTTCATCACCATTACCTGGAACTGGAACATTACCAGCAACAGGCCAGGTGGTCTGAAGATTCCTCATGAACCTGATTGGACCATGCTCAATCACCTTCGGCATCTGATCATGGATGGAGTAGAGATGTGCAAGAACCCTGAATTTCCAATAATCATAATTGTCAATAGAGAATTCAGGAAGACTGCCTTCAAGGCGCGTAGAACCAGATGCATTGATATGCAAGTTTTCAGAAACAAGATCTGTTCAGTTGACCACCAAAAGTTTCTCCTTAGAAATTGTTGGTAAACAAAGTCAGTGGTCTTTTGAACCACTGCTCTGATACCACTTGTTGGTCCCGAAACGAGTATAATCAGTGTATGGGGGGGAATACACTAATATCAGATTTTTCCGAATACTCAGAAAAATACTCTAACACACTCAGTCTGGAAGATCCTGAATTTACTCAGTAAACTGAAGGTCCTCAGGGGCAGCAGAGACAGTTCAGTAGTGAGTCAGATAAGCTGAGTGTGAGTGATGTGCTCAGAAGCTCAGTAGAGATAACAAACCTACTGACCACTCGGAAGCAAGTCAGTTGGACTACTATCTCAGTAAGCTAGAGTACGTGCGGAATGTGAGCCCTAAGTTTCTACTCGTTTTAGCTTCTGAAAACTTTCTCTGAGTTTGCTTAGTAAATTGGTGGTTAAGGCTGGTGCACAGTATTAAGATTCAGGATGATTGATTCAGCCTGAAGATAAAAATGATGCAGTATGTTCAGTTTAGTATGATGACAATTATGATCCTAAACAAGAATGTAAATTAGCACACAAGGGTCTTTTTAACGTGGTTCGGAGATAACCAACTCCTACGTCCACGACCTGATTTAACAGGAAGCTACCCTCAAAACCCTGAGGATAGATACTTGGTTTTTACGTGCCAAGGGACACGAATAGCCAACTTCCTCTGACCCCTGGGTGGTTTTACAAGTCTCAGTCCTTCTAACCAACCAATCTCACACCCTGAGTGGTTTGGTATTCTTGATTTCCAACTAAGGATAGCCCTAGCAATACAAATCGATGCTAAAGATTAGAGCTATCAAACTAAGCAAATACAGAGTGAATCCTACTACAACACTAGGGAAATTTAATTGCAGAGTGTTGTTCAAAGTATGCTTTGAGTTCTTGAATTCTTGAGAGTTTTCACTTGGAAATTTCCCGTTAGCCTTGAATGGGTGCAAGGCTCTCCATATTTATAGGCAAGATTCAAAATAGATCCGTTGGAGGAGATCTACCCAAATCTTTCCTATTTTAGGGTGGTTGCAGTCTAGATGTACTATTGACCTAATCACCATGCTTAATCTGGCAATTTTGTCCCGCCGCCTGCAACTCTGAGACGCATTAAATGCCGCATTAAATGCTGCGCAGACTCCGTACACGCGTGTCAAAATATCATAGGCTCTCCGTACAAACGGCTAGTTGACCACCTGACACTTGTCCTTCCTCTACATTCAATACTCTGAGTCTCTTGTTAATAACTCAGCCTGAATGTTTGTCTTTATTGGAGTCTTACTGACATTCTCTTTGTCTCTTTGTCCCATAGCGTAAATATCCCTTTTGCTTTGGACTTACATGGATCAGGTAAACTGAACCAAGGCCTAAGTCAGGTCTTACGAGCATTCAGCTCCACTTGATAGGTAATTCAGCTCAGTATGTGTAACCTTTTTGCTTTGGACTTACATGAATCAGGCACACTGAACCAAGGCCTAAGTCAGGTCTTATGAGCATTCAGCTCGGCCTGATAGGTTACACTTACTCTTTACTGACTAAGTTCTGTCTTGAGCATGCTTAGTGTACTCAGTAGAGACATCAGTCAATGGAACTCCGGATTGTCTTCAGGATGGATCTTCAGACTTCGGTCTTCAGGTTTAGTCCAGGCAATCTTCAGTAAGACTGACTCTGATTTTCTTCAGGATGAATTGTGCTTTAGACTTCAGTAAATTGGGTCGACTCCAATATTCTTCAGTCTTCAACGCGTTCCCCCTGAACTGAATCCCTAACCTGACTATCCTGAACTAGACAATCCTGAACAACTGTACTTAGGCAAATTCATCAGGGGTTTTGGGATCTAATCAAAATACTCAGATTGTCCCAACAAGTATTTTAATCTTGACCGTATATTTTAATATTTTATAAATATATATATATATATCTTATACAAATCTTATAAATATATTCATAATATCAAATCCTATATCTATTTTTTTAATCGCAACCGTCCATCTTAATTTCTGTACTTCTATAAATTTCAACTCCATAAATATTATTATTCTCATCTTTTAGCCTTATTTCTTCGTGCGTCTCTTGTTTCTTCTTATTTCTCTTCAAATGTTATTATTTATCGTATTCTAATATTCAAATTGTTTTTTTTTGCAGGTTTGTATTTCACATTTAATATTTTTTTCTAAAGCTACGCAGCTTCCGCGGTTTTCTTTTGAAGGTAATGTTTAGTTGTTATAATTGCAGATCTATTTGATTTAAAATTCTTTTTATTTCTCTTCTAATGTTATTATTTATCGTATTCTAATATTCAAATTGTTTATTTATCCTTTTTATTTTGCAGGTTATATTTCACATTTAATATTTTTTTCTAAAGCTACACACCTTCCACAGTTTTCTTTTGGAGGTAATGTTTAGTTGCTATAATTGCAGATCTATTTGATTTAAATTTCTTTTTATTTTTCTTCTAATGTTATTATTTATCGTATTCTAATACTTAAATTGTTTATTTATCTTTTTTTTGCAATATATTTCACATTTAATAACTATTAATCGTGTTTGTTTTTTCACATAGTTTTCAAAGGAATCGCTGCTATCTGCGTCTCTCCCTCCAATCCAAAACAGATCCGAATCCCATATTTTCAACCCCCAAACCCTCCAAATTTTCATCCCTTTCAACTGCTGTCAACCCGCGGGCGAAGGTATGACCTAATTTGCCAGCTGCTTTTGTAATAGTGTTTAAATGCGTCATTTTTTGACATTTTTGAAATATTATGGTTATGAAGTGGCATATGTATTTAATATTTGCAATTGTGGATCGATTGTTATTAGATCTGCTAGAAATTTGATGTTTGGTTCATTTCCGTGTGCAGTCGTAAATTTTACTTTTGAATCATTATTTGTTTACAAGTGTTAAGATGATAATAACAGATAATTTTAAATATATGTGTATCACATGTTTAATTAAAAAGTGGGTATAGATATGGGAGCAATGCGTTATTTTAAATGTATGTTTATTTTAATAATTAATATACTAGAGCAATGCGTTATGATTAACATAATATCTTATGATAATTTAAACATATGTTTATTTTAGTAATAAACATACTGGAGAATGCGTTTATGATTAACATAATATCTTATGATATAAAGATATAAACATATTTTATAAATATATATATATATATATATTTTATATAAATTTTATAAATATTCATAATATCAAATCCTATATTTATAATATCAAATCCTATATCTAATTTTTTAATCTCAACTTTCATCTTAATTTCGTTCTTTAATCTTGACTCTATATTTTTAAATTTTATAAATATATATCCTATAAATATATTCATAATGTCAAATCACATATCTATTTTTTTTTAAAATCTAATTATTTATCTTAATTTCTATACTTTTATAAATATCAACTAGACCTATAAACATTATTACTCTCATATTTTAACATTATTCCTTCGTGCGTCTCTTGCTTCTTCTTATTTATTTTCTGATGTTTTTATTTATCGTGTTCTGATATTCGAATTGTTTATTTATCTTTTTAAGGCATAATCACATTTAGTTTTGAAACTTGATTTAAGGCATAATCACGTTAAGTTTTGATATTAATATGATGATGATGATGAGTGACGTCAATTTGGTCATTATTTTTTCATTGGATAGATCGTGAATTTTGATATTGTATAAATAAGATAGTCTTAAATTATATATGTATAGATTTTTATTATCGAATAAATATATATATATATATATTATATAAAATAATTGATTCACATATATGTTAGATTTAAGAAATCAATATTTATTGATTTGCAGCTTTATATATATATTTTAATTATTTAATTTATTTACTATAGGTCAAATATATATTATTTTTATATATTGTATTTTTAAATTTTAATCACTAAATTGATAAAGTATGTAATATTTGTACTATGATTAGCTGATTATTATATTCATATTTTTCATTTTAATTTTTAAGAGTATGACGTTACAATTCTCTCCAATTTCTAAGATCACTCTTGAAAAGAAAAGTTGGACAATAAAAGCTAAGATTGCAAGGTCATGGATTATGTTGTCTAACAACTCTACTAAAGAGAAGTTATTTTTTGATTTAATCTTGATTGATGAAGAGGTAAGTAATTTATAATTTTGATTATACAATTTTAATTTTATTTATGTATCCGAATTTTTGTCCGATTGATTTTATTTTTCACCATTGATTGAAACAGGGAACCAAGATAAAAGCAATTATTCGAAATATTTGATCAAAAAATTTGAGAAGATACTGAAGGAAGGAAACAATTACATCATATCAAATTTTGACATTGAACAAAATAATGGAAAACAGTCCACAGTTAATCCTCTCAAAATAATCTTTCATTTCAACACTAATGTTGATAGATGTTCCAATGTGAACTTGAAGAAATCAGAGTTTGATTTTATGACTTTAACAGAAATAAATTAGGGAACGAAGATAAAACAAAACTTCTAATAGGTATGAATATCCTTACATTTATATTCAACTAATTATCTAATATTATATCAACATAATTCATTTTTAATCCTTTTATATTCATGACTAACTATATCATTTTTATTTACAGATATCATAGCTTTCGTGGTCTATATTTATGACGTGGAGACCGTAAATGTAAAAGAAAGAATTGCTAAAAAAAATGCACATAGAGATTGAGGACGAAAGGTATTTGTAATTCTTATTTCTATTATGTATAAGTGTGTGAATATATTTTAGGGTCACTTACATGTGGAGCCCTTTTAAGTAGCAAATATACACATAAGGACACCTATGAGTTACACATATCAAATAGGCGCAAATATAGCCTTTTTCCCTAGGCTGTCTGCAGTACTTGTGTCAGACCTATAAGACAATTGTGTACCGTTCAGTATAATAGTGTACTATAGTGCATATATGTGTACCTCGAATGATGGTTGTGTACTACTGATGTCAGATCGTATACTGTTCATGTCAGACGATACACTGTTCATGTCAGACGATACATTGTTCACGTCACATCTCATAATTACTGTGTACCATAGCTATTATTGTGTACCATAGTTATTATTGTGTACCATAGCCATTATTGTGTACCATAGTGCATATATGTTCTCGTCACATCTCAAAATTTCTCACAATTTTTTCACAGTTCCATATATCTATATTGTCCATCTTAATTATAAATACGAAAGAAATGAAAAAGTTAATAGTGGAACGGGGCGAGTACAATAGCAGGAACTAAAGTTGAAGTCGAAAACATGTGGATATCAACAACAAAACAACATTAAATAAAACAACAGAGCCTGTCATGCCATTTCTAAGGCCTCAATCAGAAGTTTCTAAATTGCACCTAATATGTTAAAACAACAGAAAAAACAACAAAATGGATTAAGAGTCTCATCAGTCATGAGCTAACCTCAATTTTACAAAATGGATTAAAATAGAATATTAATGATTCTTGAAATTAATAACAAATATAGAAACCCTAATTTCAAGAAAATTGCATCTTCCCTAAATTTTATAGGGAGCAAGAAGCAGTTGAAAACAGAGAAAGTAATTATGAGAGATAATAGATCCCTAAAATTGAATCTCATCTGAAATAACAACCCAAATGTTTGAATGAAACGATAAGTATTTGCTGAGCTCTTTGAAATTTGATACCCAGTAAGTTCACCCATCTTCAAATCAGAGACATGAGAGAGAAGGTAAAAATTTAAAACTGGCAAAAATATCTCACAAAACAAACAATTTAAATTGCAAAAGGGCAAAAGACACAAAAAATATCTTTCGAAACCGAGGATTTGTAGCCATGGAAACCGACACCGACGAAGTCGCCGTCCATCGCCTTGAATCAATGGCGACGGACAGCGTGTGTGTTGGTTCAATTTTCAGGCGCGATTCTGGTGTCTTTGAGCGATTTCAGTGTTGGCGGAACATCAACGGCTGTTACTGGCGGCGACGAGTGGTTTCGGTTTGGCTGGGCGATGCGATTTCCAGTCGCTGCTGTGATTTGGACGTTGGTGTGGGGTTTCGGACTTCCGATGCGATTGAGTGGCGGCTTCGATCTGGGCGATTTGGCCATGATTTCCGATGACGAATCGGTCGGTACAGCACTGTGATGAACGTGACCCACCCAGATCTCCCGACGGCTCACAACGCTGGCTTCAGATCTCCGTACATCCCAATGCCCACACGTCCGCCGGAAAGCTCTGCCCTTCGCTGCGCAACCTCCGACACCCTGAAACTCAGTCCCGCCGGAACTCAGTGAGGAGATTTCGTCATCGCCGTCCCCGCCGCCCATCTCCGTTGCTACTTTCATCGGAGGGATATGATAGAGGGGAGAGAGAGAGAATTTAGAGAGAGATCTGAAATTGGATGGTGTAATTGTGCGTGTAGGGATAAATTTTGTGAGGATTTTTCGTCTGTGAGGGGGAGAGAGAATTTAGGAAGAGAAAGAGAGAGAAATCTGAAACCAGCGTTATCCAGCCTGGAGCAATGATGCACCTACGCTAAGCTATGCTATGAGAGAGAAAAAACTGCAGGGGCAGTCCGGAAATTATGTATTAATATTGGGGTATAATATAAGCATAATGGTCTTAGGTGAGATTAATGAACAATAGCAGGCTTTAGGTGTAGTTTCCTCTCTAAACAAGTCTTCGGATGTAATAAACTCTATATTTTAATGTGCTAATAAGACATTTCATAACTAATTTATTTTTTTAGTCGTACAAGAATGAAATGCACACTATGGGAAGGCTACTTTGAACCACTGTTGAGTTACAATAAGAACAACCCAGATGAGACAATTATTATTGTTTTAGAATATGCAAAATTCAACTGCGTTTCAGAGGTTCTTATTTCTTTTACCAATTAAATATGTTCTATTGTAATGTTATTTTTAAATATTCATTTATATTATTAATATAGTATTCATTATTGTTTAGCACAAGAAAAATATATCTCAAATTCGATGTACACAAGTCGTCTTACCACTAATGGTGACTTTCTGAAGTTCGAGTATATTGCATTTTAATATTATTATTGAACTTTATTAGTTGATCACTTAAATTATGTTTCTTGAATGACTGATTCAGACTTGAAGATATGCTGATCAACATTCCTCTTCCAATAATTGCAAGTAAAAGCAAAATCAACTGATCACTTGCTTACAATATGTTCGATGAAGATGTTGAGATTAATTATCTTTCAAAAATTAATGAGATAACTACGGTATTTTCTAAATTTTACATATTAAAATAGTTTTTTTTAAAGTTTGTCATAATGCTCTCAAATGAAAAAATAATAATTTTTGAAAATTATACTTTTACAATAAATCTTACTGCGTTGTAATTGCCACCTGCAAAAACATAGAGATGACATCCAATTGGTTCTATCATGCATCCAAAAGTGTAGCAAGAATTTTTTTTGCAACAATTATTGATATTTAAATCAGTGTCATGCACTTGTAAAATTCCTAATATTTAACCAGATATCTTATAAACTGGAGATATTAAATTGTGAAAATGTATGAAAATACCCAATAAAAATTCAGCAGATAGTTAATTTAATGGGTTTTAATTCTCTGAAAGGAATGCATAGCAAAAATTTCATGTATTTCAAAAAAATAAGGCTAAGAAATCATATTAACGATAATTATCAAACCCATAAAAAATATCTAAACTAAAATCATCAAGAGCCCACTGCACAAAATCACACAAAAAACTTTGGAATGCAAAAACAGATAAATGTTGTCAAATCCTGCCACGAAATAACAGTAATAAATCAGTGGTTTTATCAGTAAGGAAAAGCATGATACAAAGTTTATGTCTAAGATCATTTTTTTAATGCAATCTTCACCTTTAGCAGTCCATATTCTTTTTAACATAAGTGTTGCTTGTATAAACTCATACTCTGACAATAATTGGACACTACGATGTGATAGTAAAATGAAATTCAAGAACATACACTTTTAGATTACATTTAACTAATGCTAATTCATACGACAATGATTGAGGTGAATTATGTAAAAGTCTTGCTCAATCAAACACACCATTGGAAAGCTGAATTTGTCATCTAAAAGAAGTACTCCACCTATCCCTCAGTCCTCAACAAAAGGCTGAAGCTAGATAAAAACAAAGAGATATGACACCTCATGTTCTTCAAAACTGGATTCATGCCTTGAACCCCAACCCCATCCCACACCCACTTTAAAGAATGTTGATTAGTTTTACCTAAACCAAAAATACTGCTCAATTGACGAATGTATCCTCCAGCAATTCAAATTCCAATAGTGTACAGGCAATCAAAAAACCTACATATATGTAAACTTAAAACTGAGATTATTTTCTCTGTTTGTATGCTTTGACCAATATTTCTTTTTCAAATCCCGATACATATGTAAAGTGTACGTGACATTAGTAGTTTTTTTATGTCCAATACTTGTTGGTATTACCATTATCTTCTGAAAATGCTTGAACTGCAGAAGTAATCCTGATAATAGAAATAGCCAATAATATAATTTGACTGGGAGTAGTAAGGCCTTACAAGATCCTTAAACTACCTGTTCCCATGCTCAGTCACATCTTTCATGCCTTCAAACTTTCCCAGGAGGTCATCCACGAAACTCCTCAGCAATATCAAAGAGGCGAGTCATCTGCATGAAAATATTAAGATCTAGTTATTTGAATCTCTCATAAACATGTTAGAGACATATGAGAAAATGAAATACGATAAAAGATTCTAAAAGGGTTTGTTCGAACATTATCAGAAAGTAGTTAATTTTATTTGCAAGAAAGTAGACAGGGCATTCAATATGAAGACAACAAAAGAGCAATAAGTTTGAACTTATATTCAATTTAGTAAAAAGGATAACGAAATGATCTCATCAAGCACCAACATTGGGCACCTGAGCTAAGTTTGTTTTTAAGCATGTTGCAGTACTTGAATCACATATTTAGAATCAGCCACATTAGACGCAATTAATGTTAGAAAGAGTCATGCAAACATCAACACATATATACAACCAACATGATAGAAAACCAGATTGATGTGTGTATGTAATTCAAATACAGGTGTGTATAGTCTAACTCCCTATACATGATGTTAATAATCATCATTTTATTACAGATATTATCGTAGAAGTGAAAGAACTTTGTCCGGTACTGCCTCACAACATTTTGAAAGAAACTCACAGTATAGAACATTAATATAACCAACACATAAGTTTCTGCAGTATATATGCTTGTCTCACCATATTACATATGGAGAAGGGCAAAGGAAAGAACATATATAATCTAGATGTAACTGTAGGATAAAGCAGAACAAAAAGAAATTAAATCTTACTGAAAAAGCACAATTATGCCCTTTTAGAAGACCCAAAGATCTTTTTTGCCCTAAGGTGATGTCACCTGTGATAAAATTATCCCATCCCATGAATCTACACCTACCCTCCCAAACAATCATCAATTATGTGTTTGACCCAATTAATTTTACCAATCAAACTCCAACATTTTTATTAACTGTATCAAGATTCCCAATCAACATTTTACAACATCGACGATGGCAGCTTTGCGGAGGGCAGAGATCGAGGACGGCAGCTTTGCGGCAGCGAGTGGTTCACCGGCTACGTACCGATGAGAATTTTCAGCTAGTTCATGAGTTCCGTTGTCAACCCTAGACTTAAGTCCTCTGTGTTGTCGATTTTGTCGATTTTCCTCAACATTCCCCGCCTCCAACATTCGACAATCAAACCAATTGGAGCAATTTTTTGAGGTAATCTATGTTTTTAATATGTTATCATCAGTAAATTTGAAGCCACACTTCCACTATAATGTTTCCCAGTATCTGCACATTATTCACCTAGTAATCGATTGGACAAAATTACAATGAGGCATCATGTTTAGGGTTGAATCACTACAGAAGCTTTGTAATTGAAATAGGATGGTGTTTTTATACTTAATTTCGTAGAGTGGGTGTTCGTCCCTCTGTAGTAAATAAATATTATTAATTTGTGTTTGCATTCTCCTCGTAAGTGCATTAAATTCCAATTACAATTAGTTGATTCAATTTTGTTTCAGAAGATGAGTAATCGTAGACTTCTCATCATACATTTCAATGGTATGTGGGATGGATGCAACTATTGGAGGGTGATAAGAGGACCTTTGAGATACCCACTCCGTTCAATTTTTCTGCTCTTAGATGTATGGTCGGTAGCATTTTTACAACAGATATTACACATGAAGAATTTGAGATATCCGAACTTGTTCATGTTAATGGTTCTAATGTGATGCTGAGAATTCAGAATGACAATAATGTTGACTCATTGTTGAGATCATCACAGAGTCCTGATGTTTATGTTTCATTTGGTGGTATAAAACCGAAATATGATAATGCGGTTGTTTCCAAAGGATTTGACACTAATCATGTGACTGGTTTTGTTAAACTGATGGATCATTTCAATGCTCTTATTCCGACAAGCAGCAAACCTGTCTACCTTGAAGAGACCTTTGAAGGTGAAGGTGTCAATGAGGATTTGAGTGTTGAAGATGTCAACACTGATTCATATGATTCCTTTGGTGATTCTGTGTATGAATCTTCGGATGATAATATCGAGACATATGGACAGGAAGACCTGGATACTACCCACACTCAAGAACATCAAACACAGGCTACTTGCCCTTGCCAGATCCAAGGCATACCTAGTTCGTTCTCTCCGCCACCTACCGATGACGCAACATCTAGCTCTGGAATTAATTTTGAACTGAAATAGGGTAACACATATTCTGCTAAAGATGAAGTGTATACAACAGTTGGGTACTATCATTTCCATAACCGCGTGGAATACCGAGTAAAAAAATCTGATACAGGTAGGTGGCACTTGAAATGCAAGTATGAAAATTGCAATTTTGTTTTCCGTGTTGTTGGCACCCATGGTATTTAGAGTACGAAGAAGTTCATACCTCATACGTGCTCAGTGGATCCTAACTGTAATGCACCACGTACTCTGCCCTCACGGGTTATTGGATTGTATATGCTTGATAGCCAAAAATATCAGTCAACCAAATTGAGCCCCACAAGTTTACTGGCTGATTTGAAAATGAAGCATGGGTTGGATTTGTTGTACACTCAGGGTCGTAGGTCGAGGGATTGTGCACAAGAAATGTTATTTGGTAATTTTGAAGAATCATTTGGGTCGCTGCCATTGTACTTGCATGAGCTGTCTAAAGCAAATCCTGGGACATACACACGGTTAAAGCTGGATGAACATAAAAGATTCAAAATGTACTTGTTGCTTTGCGTGCTTGTATCGATGGATTTAACAAACACGCAAGACCTGTCGTTGTTGTTGATGGAACTCATCTGAAAGGGAGGTACAAGGGTGTAGTTTTTGTTGCAGTAACACATGATTGCAATCGCCATGTATTCCCACTTGCACATGGTATTGCCCACATGGAAAACAATGAAATGTGGACATGGTTCCTATCATCCTTAAAAGCTGCATTTGAGTTTCCTGAGCAATTCTTAATTGTATCCGATCAGCACCAAAGTATTATACATGCAATCAGTTGTGTGTTCCCCGGTGCAGCCCATGGACTTTGTTATCACCACCTGCAGAAAAAGTTTGCTTCATGTGGCCGCAGTCTCATATCCTTCTTCAAGAAGACATCATATACGTACACCGAGTCCGAATAAAACAGGTGCGTAACTTTGCTCATCCATGTTCTGTTATAAATTTATTATTAAACTATGTGTTGTATTAAAAAATTTTAATTACACACTGACATTTTAATAATAAATAGAGTTATGGAAAGCTTTGAAAGAGTTGCGTCTGTTCGTGCTAAGTCTATCTTGAAAAATGCAAAGCCGAAAAGGTGGTCTCGTGTTCATTGTCCTGTACGACGTTATGAGTTCATGACATCTAACTCAGCTGAATCTTGGAACCGACGAATCCTGTGGGCTCGTGATAAGCCAATTGTGTACGTGCTGGAATGTATTAGACAAATCATACAAGAATGGTTCCACAATAGGCATACGGAAGCAAAAGCACACAAGGGTAGATTATGCAGTAGGGTCTCATTGCACCTCGCATCCTTGAGTCATCAGGCTGACTTTCAAAGTCTTCCCATTATCTGCCATGGCATTTAAGGTTGAAATTTGTGGAAACAAGAGTTATGCGTACACGTGTTTGTGATTGTGGTGAGTTTCAGATGGAAGGCATGCCCTGTATTCATGCAATGGCTGCAATCAGGTTCACTCGAGAATCAACTTAAAATTTTTACTTACAATATCACCTGTCTGAGCACTAAAATCATTGTATCGTTTCAAGCTCTGAATGTAGGTTCTCAAAGTACGATGTCAATACATTCGTTGATGATTGTTACCTATCTTCTAACGCGATAAGCATATGGGGAGGTTCAGTCATGCCAGTTCCAGAACCAAAAGAATGGTTGATGAGTGATGACATTGAAATTCGGGTCTGCCTTGCTCCGCACTGTCCTCGCCAGGCAGGTCGGCCGAAATTGAGTAGGAAGCGTTCTCGTCTATCACCGAGGAAACACCATATAATCGACTCATAACCATCAACCAATAATTCTAGAAAGAGCTGCCCTCGATGTAAGCAGTCAAACCATAATCGTGTTAATTGCACGGAAAATCGGCCCATGGGCGACACGCCGCAGGTACAAGCTGCAGAAGCAATTCAATCGCAATCAACTGGGTCCAATGCTCGCACAAGACGTATGTCACACAAATGTTCACAATGCCGTAGACCCGGTCACACGAAGGCGAAATGCCCTTCGAATATTGGATGCTTTAATTTGATGTTCCGATCATAAGTCCGTAACATTTATTTTTTCACATTCATTTATTTATGTTTCATGACTTTTAGTTGATGTTGAGAAAAATACTTTTATACTGTATTTTTAATGTATCAGAACATAATGTTCAATGAAATATATGGTCAAATACATTGTATGTGTGTAAGAAAAAGGTTGATCTAATAATAGGCATGCATGCATATGTAATTACCTCAACAATGTTTGATACACCAGTCGCATGCATGACACTTCAATTCAACCATCAAACTCAGAATATTATTTTACTTTATTGTGAATATCCAGCTTTGCATCACATCAACAACATTTGGGAATGCGAGCACATGTTCCCATGCTTGCCCTCTTACAAATTTGCCCTATACGGAATAAAATATAATGTTGTTTTTCAGTCTACATAAACCAATATTACCAACTCCTTCAAAATTCATAGTGACTAAATTACAACAAGCAAATGTCTCCTGCAAAAATTCCACAACAAGCTTAAATGTTGTGGAATGGTGTGTGGTCCTATGAACTGGATCAATGTTTTCTAAATTCTTTGATGATTCAAAATTTCCACAGTAATTGGGATAAGTCTAACTCAAACAAGACCCATGCACTATTTTTGGCTATGCACTGCATTAATGATGTGTTTTTTAAGTCATTCACCATTACGGATGCAAAATTACATCTTGCGTTTCTAATGAAACGATACAATACTTTCAAGAAGTGCAAACAGGAAGTTGGCGTCAATTAGGATCCATCAACCAACAAATTAAAAGCCGGCAAATCAGTCTGGAAGAAGATGATAAAGGTTATCATATTATATATGTTATCTATTATTTTTCCAATGTATTATTTAAGACATTAATTGTAATTCCTATCTGATGCTTTTTGTTGCATGATAAGGCTGATGGACTTACTATGGCATACGTTCGAGAAGAAGAGCTATTTTTCTCAACAATGGAGGAGTTGTTCGAACCAAATGATTCCTGGTTTGACATAACATGTAGTCACCTTGGCTCTAATGCCCTAAATATTAGTCCACCCGTGAATGACATTGTAATTCCAGATTCTGAAGACGATGATATATGTTCCCCAGCTATTTCCAATGTGCGAGCAAAAAGGAGGCTCTTTGATTTCCATTTACCTTCATTTATCCCAGCCGTCGATGATGCCGATGAACATTCAAACCAATAGGCAATGGTTCAACAGAATCACGTCCCACATTTCCCCCACGCAATGCATTTCCACCAGGTGACACATTCCATGGCAATTAAAATGAAAATGGTGTACTATTTGATGTTTGTCTTCTAGCCTGTTAAACTTCTATAATCTATATCCCATATTATGTTTGATCAAAGTCATGTGTTAAATTTCCCTTGAATATTTGTATTGTGTATTCAAATTAAAAATCTCCAAAAACTACATCTCTTCTAACTTGTTGAGCGTTGTCCGGATTGTAGAGAATTATGTAACCATTACATTGACTGTCGATACAATGTAACTAACATACTGGAACACATCATTAATCAAATTTATTTGGTGGGAGATAATGTGGAGTTGGTTGGAATGCTAAAAAATATATGGATCCATGAATCTTATATCAATTCCCCTGTGATGAAGCTGCCCTATCTTATGGTCAAACGTTTTATAGTATTGATCGTTCAAATGGGTGAATAAACATAACCATGCACCAAATCGAAAAATAGTCCATATTCCTTGTAATATGTAGTGTTAAGGTGGAATGTGGTTTTATGGTAAGGTATTACAATATTCTTACGTTCTGTTGACCGTTGTACTGATTTTAAAGAATTACGTATCGCTTACATTGACCATCGATACAATGTAACTAACATTATCTAAGTTGTTAAAAATGTTTAAATACTTGCCCCGTCCTTCAAATTCCCTCTAACATCTATGCTGTTGTACAAATACACATTTATTTCCATTGTTTTGGTCCTTCAGTAAACACACATATTTGTTCAGAATTTTGGTGGGACATAAGTTGGAGTTGGTTGGAATAACACCACTTTGATTAGCTAAGTTGTTAAAAATATTTAAATACTTGTCCCGTCCTCCAAATTCCCCCTAACATCTATCTTGTTGTACAAATACACATTTGTTTCCATTGTTTTGGTCCTTCAGTAAACACACGTATTTTTTCAGAATTTTGGTGGTACATTAGTTAGAGTTGGTTGGAATAACACCACTTTGATTAGCTAAGTTGTTAAAAATATTTAAATACTTGACCCGTCCTCCAAATTCCCTCTAACATCTATCTTGTTGTACGAATACACATTTATTTCTATCGTTTTGGTCCTTCAGTAAACACACATATTTCTTCAGAATTTTGGTGGGACATTAGTTGGAGTTGTTTGGAATAACACCACTTCGATTAGCTAAGTTGTTAAAAATATTTAAATACTTGCCCCGTCCTCCAAATTCCCTCTAACATCTATCTTGTTGTACAAATACACATTTATTTTCATTGTTTTGGTCCTTCAGTAAACACATGTATTTGTTCAGAATTTTGGTGGGACATAAGTTGGAGTTGGATGGAATAACATCACTTTGATTAGCTAAGTTGTTTAAAATGTTTAAGTACTTGCCCCCTCCTCCAAATTCCCTCTAACTTCTATCTTTTTGTACGAATACACATTTATTTCCATTGTTTTGGTCCTTCAGTAAACACACGTATTTGTTCACAAATTTGGTGGGACATAAGTTGGAGTTGGTTGGAATAACACCACTTTGATTAGCTAAGTTGTTAAAAATATTTAAATACTTGCCCCGTCCTCCAAATTCCCTCTAACATCTATCTTATTGTACAAATACACATTTATTTCCATTATTTTGGTCTTTTAGTAAACACACCTATTTGTTCACAATTTTGGTGGGACATAAGTTGGAGTTGGGTTGGAATAACACCACTTTGATTAGCTAAGTTGTTAAAAATGTTTAAGTACTTGCCCCCTCCTCCAAATTCCCTCTAACATCTATCTTGTTGTACAAAGTCACATTTATTTCCATTGTTTTGGTCCTTCAGTAAACACACCTATTTCTTCTCAATTTTTGTGGGACATAAGTTGGAGTTGGTTGGAATAACACCACTTTGATTGGTTAAGTTGTTAAAAATATTTAATTACTTGCACCCTCCTCTGAATTCCATCTATTATCTAGCTTGTTGTACAAATAAATAAACAGAAGAAACAATAAACAATAAACATATAGAAACAATAAACATATAAAATAAAATAATATAAACACAGGAATGTAGAGTAATATTCAAGTTTACCAAAACATATGAAACACATAATTTGTCGATATACTTGTTAATGACCACAAACAAATATGTATCTTTGTATGTATTTATTTAAAGTATTATTAATATAATAAAATAGGTAGACATTAATTGCAAATTTAATATTGTAAGCACATTACAATACATATTTAAAAATGTATTAGCATTACCGTATTTAAATAAACCAACCATAAAACTATAAAATATGTATATTTAAAAGTCTAGAAGCATGAAATGCAACAAAAGCCTAACTAAGTTTGGTCTCATATATCTTCATCATTAATGTTCCTAACCTTAGTAAGAACAAAACATTGAAATATTCCCCTTTCGTAGGACACAGTAAATTTAAATTGTCGACCAATCCTATCCCAATTTTGAAATCCATATAAACTCGACCTGAAGCTTGTAAACACCCTCACTCTTTGTAGGTTTTGGCATCCAGTGAAAAGGGGGTCCAAGCTCACGTCTACGCACCAGTCTGAAGTAATGCAAACATGTCCAAGGTTACTCATTGACGTTGCAATTACTTCAATAAAGGAACCCCCTTCATCCAGTTGAACATTTGGGTTTTGATTAAAATTTGAAGGTGCCCAATCACGCCTAAACGTAAGAGACGTCAGCTTTGGAGATGAGAACCCAATCTTGCGAACATCATCTGTCTATATACTTGGTAATGACCCCAAACGAATACTCAATTCTTCCAATTGTGTGAGTAGTTTGAGGAAAACCGACAAACCACTCCACGTTATATTGGTGCACCCATCTAGGGTCAGAGTCTTGATTTTTGTACAGCTGTTGCAGAAGAAATATAAATTTAATTACATTACAACTGCATCTATGAGCGTAACATTAAAAGTAAAGCAATAAAAACTTCATTCATTCAAGTTTACTGTAATACCAATTC
>JAPKLY010000066.1:130465-146679 GCA_026898435.1 Prunella vulgaris | reverse complement strand
TATATCATGTGTTTGTATGTAATTTTTTGTTGATATTCTCTATCATCCAAAAATCCAAAAATTCTGTCTTTTCTATTGTCTTTTATATTGTAATTCTCTATCATTAATCAAAATTCTATCTTTTCTATTGTAATTGTCTATCATTACATTTGTACTCCAAATAATCATTGATTTATATTGTAATTCTCTATCATTAATCATTAATTTCTATCATTTTCTATTATGTATCCAAATAATCCAAATTATTGCATTTTCATTCTAAACTAATTTACTGCATTTTAAGACTGAATTGAAGAATTAAATTGTTATTGCACCAGTAATTTATTTTAAGAGTGTGAAAATTTACTTGTATAAAGAAATATAGTCAATAACCTATTAAAAAAGAAATATAAAGAAATATTTGTATAAAGATTTCATTTATCATAAGATTTTTAAAAAATAATAAATTTAAAAATACTTTATTAAATGATTAAAACTGTATTAGTCTCGATAATATTAAAATCAATAAAAGTTTGTTACACTACATTTTATGAAATGAAATATTGCATTTTGATATAAATATTAAATTAGAAAAAAACATATTTTATTTATAAAATATTAAATTAGAAAAAAACACATTTTATTAGTCAAGATATAAATATTAAATTAGAAAAAAAACATATTTTATTTATATTTAAAAATATTTTGATATTTGACTCTATTTGTAGAGAATTTTATTTTATGAAGCTTGATATTTTTTTTAAATTTTGAATATACATTATTTTGAATATCTATAATTTTAATTTTTTCAAAATAAAATTTTCAATATCCACATTATCAATGGACATGTGTCAAGTTCTTTTCGTATCCAGGTTTCGCTGCAATTTAAAAAATAAAATTTTCACTATGCGCTGCAAATTATTTATTTTACTTTTTTTTTTTGGTTTTTTTTGTTTGTCTCTTTCCTATTACCCATGAGACCAAGTCACGGATAATTGTGAGTACTCGAAGAAAGTAATTGCAACAAGTGGGCTCGAACAAAGTAATTGCAACAAATGGGTTTGCATACCTATCATTGTAGGTGTAAATGGATGTCATAGCTACTGTAGTGGTACACTTTCTTGTGGATGGGTTTACCTTTCCTGTGGACGCCTGGGACATCGGAATGTGGAACAGACCAAAACACTTCGCATGCGATGTCACTCATATACGTATTTATTATTTTCATGTAAATGAAATCATAGACATTTTTTATATAAGATTTGTTGTAATCGAGAGAGAAGCGCAAGCATAAAAGTAAATAATACGGAGTTTGGTAACCCAGATCGCCACAGAGTGACTACGTCTGGGGGCGCCCAAGCCAGGAGAGTATAAACTATATATGCCGTTAAAAGTGTTTACAGAGATGTGTATAGAATATAAGGGAAAGATACAATATAAATAAGAGTACCTAACCCTAGTATCTAAGTCTTGTGGGCCTATAGCCCACTGGACTATAATCCTAATATTATGTCCATATAATATAATATATTATTTCAATATATTATAACACTCCCCCTTGGACATAATAATGACAAGGAAGAATGCAAGAGTTACCCAATGGAGTATTATAAATGACCTCAAGGATTCAATCATCATGATTGTTTAGCATTTGATACTCCCCCTGAAGATAACAACCTTCCAAGTCGACGCATCCCGATTCCATGTACGTACTTTTCAAAAGTCGAAGTGGGAAGGGATTTAGTGAACAAATCAGCTAGATTGTCACTTGAGCGTACTTGTTTTATCGTGATCTCACCACTCTTTTGGAGTTCGTGAGGATAAAAGAATTTTGGGGAAATATGTTTCGTCAAGTTCCCTTTGACATAGCCATTGCTCATTTGTGCAATACATGCAGCATTATCTTCATAGATAATTGATGGGCTTAAGTCAACAGAAGGGATACCACACGAATCGTGACCGTGTTTTATAAGGGACTTTAACCACACACATTCTCGTGTAGTTTCGTATAGAGCTATGATCTCTGAGTGGTTTGACGAAGTGGTCACCAAAGTTTGTTTGACAGATCTCCATGAAATGGCTGTGGCCACCACAGAGGAAAACATAACCCGTTTGCGATTTCACATTATGGGGATCAGATAGATAACCAGCATCAGCATAACCTATAAGTGTGTTGTCTTGGTTTCTCTGATAGAAAAGACCAAGATCTTGTGAACCTTGAAGATATCGTAAGATATGTTTCACAACATTCCAATGTCTCCTCGTAGGGGAGGCACTGAACCTTGCAAGTAGATTGACTGCAAAGGCAATATCGGGCCTAGTGCAGTTTGCAAGATAGAGCAGTGCACCAATTGCACTTAGATATGGAACTTCAGGTCCCAATAGCTCTTCGGTATCTTCTTTAGGTCTAAATGGGTCCTTTTCCAAATCAAGGGAACGGACAGACATTGGAGTGCTTAGAGCATGAGATTTATCCATATGGAATCTCTCCAACACTTTCTTTAGGTAAGCTGATTGGTGTATCAGTATTCCTTCCGAAAAATGCTCGATCTGCAGGCCGAGATAGAACTTGGTTTTACCCAAAGTTTTCATTTCAAATTCAGTTTTTAAGAGTGAATTTGCTTCTTCAATCTCTTTCCTTGTTCCGATAATGTTTAGATCATCCACATACACCGAGATGATGCAAAAACCATTAAGGGATTTCTTAATAAAGACACAAGGAAAAGCCTCGTTATTTACGTGTTCCTTCTTCAGGAGGAATTCGCTTAGTCGATTATACCACATACGACCTGACTGTTTTAAGCCATATAGCGAGCGTTGCAATTTAATGTTGAACTTACTACGATGTTCATTATTCCTCATTTGGGGAATATTTAATCCATCAGGGATTTTCATATAGACGTCAGAATCTAATGATCCGTATAAGTATGCGGTAACTACATCCATTAAATGCATTTCTAAGTTTAGTTTAACTGCCAGGGATATTAGGAAGCGAAATGTTATGGCATCCATAACAGGAGAGTAAGTTTGATTGAAATCGATACCGGGTCTCTGCGAAAACCCTTGAGCCACTAACCTCACTTTGTATCTCACAATCTCATTGTTCTCGTTTTGCTTTCGTACAAATACCCACTTGTATCCAACAGGGACTACATTTTTTGAGGTACGAATGATGGAACTGAAAACATTTCATTTGTTTAGCGAGTCTAACTCTGCCTTTATTGCAGCTTCCCATTTCACCCAATCAGAGCGCCTCCGTCACTCGGATATAGTTTTGGGTTCAGGATCATGATCATTATTCGAAATGGTGAGGGCAATTAAGGCTGCAAATGTGTTGTCGACAACAGTTGTGTTTCTATTATAAGTTTCTCCCGTGTTTACGAAGTTTGTTGAAACTTCAATGTTTACATCGACCAGATCCTCTTCATTTCCCAAAGGGTATAAGTCTGATGATTCTGCATTCTCAGAGTCATTGATTGCTTTTGCACGTGCATTTTGACTCTGATTTTCGTCTACATGATGAATCTC
Source organism: Prunella vulgaris (assembly GCA_026898435.1). NCBI lineage: Eukaryota > Viridiplantae > Streptophyta > Magnoliopsida > Lamiales > Lamiaceae > Prunella > Prunella vulgaris. The sequence continues at coordinate 143,172 of JAPKLY010000066.1, read as the reverse complement.
TTCAGGAGATTTTAGGGGGTGACATAGTGTGTTTGCTAGCTTTATACTTACGCGAATTCGGTTCGCTTATGTTAATGCTTCCTTTACGCTTCTAGCGCATGGGGGGGTTAACATTTGTCTTCAAAGGGAGTTGTACCCTTTGAGGCGCATTTACCGCAGGTATATGCGACTTAGTCACTCCTTTATGATCAGTGAATGCATCTGGCAGATTATTTGCTAAGTATTTCAAATTTATTATATTCTGAACTTCAAGTTCAGATTGATTTGTGCGTGGGTCTAGGAACTGAAGATCTTTTGTGTTCCAAGTTATTTCACGGCATTTATTAATTGTGGTATTTTTCTCTCCCTCTAAGGCCGGAAATAGATCTTCATCGAATGTGCAGTCAGCGAAACGGGCTGTAAACTGATCCCCAGTTAAAGGCTCGAGGTATTTAAGTATTGTGGGAGATACAAAACTGATGTATATACCGAGTTTCCTTTGTGGGCCCATAGATGTTCGCTTAGGTGGTGGTATTGGAACATACACTGCACAACCGAATGTACGAAGATGGGAAATGTTAGGTTCATTTCCACGCACGAGTTAAATAGGGGAATATTCATGATATGCAGTTGGTCGGAATTGGATTAGTGATGATGCATGTAGATAAGCATGCCCCCAACATGAAACAGGTAAGTTCATTTTTTGTAGTAGCGGTTTAGCGATTAATTTAAGACGTTTAATTAATGATTCAGCTAGACCAATTTGAGTATGAACATGAGGGACCGAATGCTTCACTTTGATTCCCAGTGCCATGCAAAAATCATCGAATGCCTTAGAGGTGAATTCACCGGCATTATCCATACGAATGGATTTAATAGGATAATCTGGGAATTGAGATCTCAACAGAATAATCTGTGCAATAAGCTTTCCAAAAGCAGTATTGCGAGTGGATAGAATGGTTACATAAGTCCACCGAGTGGATGCATCTATTAGGACCATAAAATACTGAAATGGTCCAGATGCTGGGTGTATTGGTCCACAAATATCTCCTTGAATCCGCTCAAGGAATTTAGGAGATTCAGTTCTTACTTTACTACTAGAAGGACGAATTATTAGCTTACCCTTTGTGCAAGCATCACATATGTATTCATTAACATAAGGGATTCTGTTGTGTGTTATGTTATGGCCAGATGAATTACATAGAATCCGAAGCATCATAGTTTGTCCTGGATGTCCTAACCGCTCATGCCATAGTTTGAAAGAATTTGGATCATTAAATTTTAGATTAAGAGCTATATGGAGATTTGAGGGTCTGATGTATGTGTAATACAAGCCAGACGAGAAAGATGGAAGTTTTTCGACGATGTGTTACGATAATTTAAATAGTGAGTCATCAACAGATATTCACTATTATCCTCAGTATTTGTCTCAATGTGATAGCCATTCTGTCGAATGTCTTTGAAACTGAGGAGGGTACGCTTTGATTGTGGAAATAATAAAGCATTCTCGATTATTAATTCGGTACCCATAGGTAGAATGATCGAGTCTCTTCCGGAGCCAACGATTTGTATGTAGTCATCGGAAATAGTAGTGACACTTCCTTTCTTTTCAGTTAATGTTTGGAAAAATTGTCTATCTTTTAAGATAGTATGTGTAGTAGCACTATCTACTAAGCACAAAACATTAATCTCCATAAGCACTTAAGTGTATGTTTAGATACGTTTAAATATGAGGAATGCTAAGGAGAGCCAAGATTACAGACGCTGATTGATCAGCCGCACAAGGGGTCACTTAGGTCCTACTTTATCAAGAACGTATTAAATTATTTTTGTAGATAATAGTGATCGACAATTGGATTTGACTGTAAAAATAAAGCATCGATAGGCATTCATAAATAAAATCCATAAAAGGTATCATGCAACATAGTCAAGATAAAAGCCAGTCAAACATGCTGGTCAAACCAAATAGCAAATAGTATCAAATAGTCTAATAAAGCAAGTAAACAGCAAGTTGATGTCGATCACTCATTGTCTCCAAAGGCGTCTACAGTCATTGTATCACCCAAGAGGTCATCCTTCTCCATGTTAAAGCCTGCACCAGGCAGGTTGGTGTGGTGTGATTCACCTTTAGAAGCTTTCCCCTTTTTGTCTTTAAGCATGCGTTGATATAGCTCCACTAGATGTTTTGGAGTTCGACACTGGCGAGACCAATGGTCGTCGCATCCAGACTTGTGACAGAGTTGCTTGTTCCGTGCACCTGAGCTCGATGGTCTGTCTTGAGGTGTATTCCTTTCAGTTGCACTAGATTGTGCGTTGTTGCGACCTCTACCTCTTACCCTACCACGGCCTCGACTTCGGGTCGATCCGCGTTCCCCACTCGCCTCATTTCCTTTTCCACGTTTACGGCCTCTAGAGTTCCTCCGAGTAGCATGTGCTTTCAGGCACAGCTTGTGAGCCAACCGGTCTAGTATTATGATTTTTCATCAACAATTGGTTGTGCTTTTCTGCAACTAGAAGTGCAGAAATGAGGTCGGAGCGTGATTAATACTCTTTGGCCCTGTACTGCTGCTGGAGTACAAGATTACTAGCGTGGAAGGTGGAAAGAGTTTTCTCGATTAACTGATCATCAGGTATCGGTTCATTACACAGCTTGAGCTGCGAAACTATGCGATGTAGGGCGGAGTTGTACTCCATCACAGACTTAAAATCTTGGAAACGAAGTGTTATCCAAGCATGTTTGACTTCGGGGAGGATCACATTTTGTTGTTGTTGGAATCGATCCTGGAGGGATTTCCACAACATCGATGGATCTTTTTCAGTGAGGTATTCATGCTTAAGATCTTTGTGAAGATGGTGTCTTAAGAAGATTAGAGCTTGTGCCTTTTGGGCAGTAGTGGATTTCCACCCTTGTGTGGTGGTGTCGGATAAGTCTTTTGAAGCTAGGTGGATTTCAACGTCTAAAGCTCATGTCAAATAATTGTGGCCATATAGTGCCAGTTCATCAAATTCGCGTTTGGTGATGTTTGACATTTTTGTTGCTACAAAGAAAAGGATTAATAAATTTAGAATTTATAATTGTTTGTTGGGCTTAAGATAAAATGTAATGACAAATGAATAATATAGGTGTATTTAATAAATGATTGAGTGTATGACTTGTGAGACAATTATTAGAGGGACTTGAACCCAAAAATAATTATTGGATAAGACCTCTTAAAAAAATTGATGATTTGGGCTTTCATAATACCATTATGAATTTTTATTAATGGGACATCGGACCCAAAAATAATTGTTAGGATCCAAATTAATTAGGATCGACTAAAAGAAAATTCCCAATCAATTAATTAAAAAAATTTGGCTTAAGTAATAAATTAATTAATATTAATATTAATTAATTTTTTTTTATTAAAGGGCTCGGCCCATTTGGATCAGGCAAAGGCCCATATAAAATTTGAGAGGGACAGGCGCATAATCGGAATTAATAAGGAAACAAACCCAAAAGTATAATAAAAATTTAGCCCGGGAATTAATAGGCAGGCCCCAAAAAAAAAATAAGCCCAAGAATGGGCATTAGGGTTTTCAGCATTTTGAGTGTACACTCACGACTCTTTCAGTAGAATGGGTCAATAATAATTAGAGTGAATAGTGGCCGAAAAGTTAGGGGCCGTCCGCGATAAGATCGGAGCCATGAAGGGCCACGATGTCATCAGCCGGCGCTATTCACTTAGCCGTCATGGCGGCGCGTGCAGCGTGCAACCGCCGCAAGTGTGCAGGCGTTGTCGCCACGAGCGTGCAGAGCCGCCGCTGCGGGCGTACAGCCACCGCCATTGATGGAGCAGACTCGTCGCGGCCGACGTGCCAGAGGCACCGTCGCCGCTGTGCCGCTCACGCTTGGCCGACGCTGTCCGGTGTCGCGATCACGCAACAGGGGCGTCATTAGCGACGCTGTCGGCCGTTGCAGGCGCGTCGTCGCTGCCGCAAACGGTGGCCGACCGTCGAGCAACAGGTGGGTTCAAATTCCGATTTCAGTTTTGGTTTTCAGAATATTGGTATCTGAATTTTCGATTGGTTTTGAGGATGAATCCTAAAAGTTTATGAAAAACCTGATTTTGTTTTTGGGGGTTTCAGAAAAAGAGGGTTTCGATTTTTCAAAAACAGGGTTTCGAATTGAATTCGAAAATGTTGGGATGTTTTCGAATTTTTTTTTTCAGAATTGTTATTCTGATTTTTGGTTTCTGGACTTTTCGATTTGTAAAAAACGAAGAAGATTTCAAAATCGATTGGATTTTTACAAAACAGAGTAGGAGAAAAAATCCAGAAAACAAGGTGTTTGGGGATTTTTGATTGAAGAAAAAAAACAGTCTTTGAAATTTTCGATTATGGAGACCACGCTCCCGAAATTTTTTTCGCAAACTGGTTTCTGATTTGGTAATATCACTGGGTTTAAGTTCGATCGGAGGGATCGATTTTGCTTCAGGTTTTATTATGCAATGATGTCAAAGGCATAAATAAAACACGTATGTACATAGAAAATCTAGTGCATATTATCAGGGAAGCATATATGTGCAGGGTCTATATGGTTTTGAGGATATACGAAACAATATAAGGGCATAATATACGCAAACCGAAGACATATGTGTAGAAACAGAATCATGGATATATGCATCAAAAAATATCCAAAATAGGCATATTAGACATGAAATCAAAATTCTGCAGGAGGTACATGTATACCATAAATAAACAGGCATAATTTCTGCAGGATACACATGCTCTTTTAATTTCAGAAAAAAAAGTAAATAAAATTCACAGATTTTCACTTAATAAATTCCAAACAAAATCGGAGGGTGAGTTTTGAATCTAATCTGAAAATTGCTGGAGCAATCCTCTCGTAAATCCTTAATGCTCGTAGAGGCTCGTGCTGATAAAGTGTTGTAATCGAGAGAAAAGCGCAAGCATAAAAATAAATAACACAGAGTTTGGTAGTCCAGTTCGCCACAGAGTGACTACGTCTGGGGCCGCCCAAGCCAGGAGAGTATAAACTATATCTGCAGTTAAAAGTGTTTACAGAGATGTGTATAGAATACAAGGGAACGATACAATATAAATAAGAGTACCTAACCCTAGTATCTAAGTCTTGTGGGCCTAAAGCCCACTGGACTATAATCCTAATATTATGTCTGTTAATGAAATTTTTGCAACAGAAGTGTTTATGTGGCTAACGAATGCGATTTCACTAACAATCGATCAAGAACAGTTAAATGGAACTGCAACTTGCTTGATTACGTGAAGATTTTGGCAAAGCTTTGCTAAGGCTAAGAATACTTGCATTATTATGAAAATGATGGCCTATTTATAGGCAAATACATAAGCAGGTGGTGGCACACACTTTGCCACGCTTATTCCGGAGCTTACACGTGTCCCTAACCGCCTAAACAAGATAATTACACAAGAAAATTGGCTGAAAATGATGAAAATGTAATCTGGACGATCTTCTTCAAATCAGGCGAGCAGCACTTGAACCCTGGCTACCAGCACCTTGGGCGAGCAGGTGAGCTGCTCACCAATTATGAGATTTACAAGGCCTGCTCGCCTATTATGAGCAAATAGGTGAGCAAATAGGCGAGCAGGTGGGCTAGGCAGGGGGTTGGGCGAGCAGGTGAGCTGCTCGCCCCTTCCTCTTTGCATTTCTGCTCGGCCATTTCTTGCTTGTTTGATAATTTTTCTTTTCTCGTATTGATCTTCTTGAACTTTGCTCATAATCATCATCTTTGATCAGTTGTTTTAGGACACGTCATCCAATATTCCACTGATTACTTCCTTAATCATCTGGATTAGATTATTGCATCAACAGTTGCCCCCTAGCTTGATGTTTGTTTGAATCTTCAAGAGAAAAACAATCATCAAGCTATTTGGGTTATTCCTGAAGTTTAATCGTAGTACGGAAGTAATCAAGGGTTCTTCATAGTCTGCAAACATTTGGAATACGGATATTGTAACGCCCAGCATAATTGGATTCAAGTTATATTTTATAAGTCGTCATTTGAGGTTTTAAAGTTAAGTTGCGCGTAGGATTAAATATTGTGCTTTAGTTCTTTAAGTTTTTCACGAGCCTTAAGTATTAATTTTCTGATGATTAAGTTAGTAAAGTTGATTGGAGTATTTGGGAATTAAGATTAAGTTCTTGATAATGTATTTTTGGGCTTTAGTATGTGAATTAAAAGTTAGAGAGCCAAATTAAGATATGATCCAATTAAGTATTTAATTTAAGGATTAAGAGGATTTAGCTTGATTGGTTATTAAGTGTTATAATTCAAATTGGATTGAGAAAATTAGGATTTATTAAGTACCAATTTACTAAGGGTATTAGTGAGGTTGTTATTTTAGAGATAAGAATGGACTTATATGGGATCTTGACTAGGATATGTGATTAAAGATTAAGACCAAGAAATTAGGAATGACCTTTTGGGATCTCGATTAGATTATATGAAAGGTTATAGATCAAGAAAATATTCAAGGTTTAGATTTTCTTGAAATCAATATCAAGAGATTATTATCGGAATCTTTTTTATTAATCAAATATTTGGATTTTAAGCCAAGGAATAATGTTAGGACTTTAAGGTATTACTCTCAAGGGATAAAGGTGTATGTTGCAAAGTTAGACTATATGTGTCGGATATGTAGGAGTTAAGTTGAGATTTTACTGCTAGGTGTTAAATGTTACTTGCAAAAGTAAGGAGTATTATTATTTAGGGACAAGAGAGATATTGTAAGGATATTTTTATTTGGAGAGACGAAGAGATGATATTTGATATTTATTTATTGGATATTTTGAGATTAAATCTCTTAAATCACTTGAGGAATATTTAGCGTATCTTTGGGAATAATTGTGAAGTTTTAAGTTGAGTTTTAATTTATTTGAGGATTAATTCGATTACTAAGTTAAGGTATTAATATTGGGATTATTAGGAATTGATATTTATTATTAGTGAGGTTAGAATTGTTAAGATTTGATATTCTTAAATGATTATTGGATTAGTTTCAGCCGCAAGTTTCTGAATTCTTCCAAAGGATTATTCACGGATAATTGGTGATTAATTGAGGATTTAGATTTGAGTTTGGAGTTAATTGTGGGATTAATTTATTAAGTACAAGATTTATTTATTGAGATAAGTAATATTGGCAAGAATAAGGATTAGCACTTTTATTAAGGAGAAGTAGCATTAGATTTCTCTAGAAGATTTTTACTTAGAGGATAATTAAGCTGATGCGGCAAGTTAAGGGTAGACTTAGTCCACTAGAAGAAGTAGTTGGTCATCTCGTGAAGAGTGCCGTTTGTGCCTACATATTTTCAGAGAGTTAGTCCTTTAAGTTCTTAAGCTTGAGTTTTATTCTATTTTCTTGCTTGGTATTTAGTTGATCCGATTAGTATTACTTTTGGACTTTTAAAATAGTACTAAGTTTCGAAGTATTAGGGTTAAGGAAGAGTAGTATTATTGTTTGAGTTTATAGTATTAGTCCACTAAGAATATTATTTCCTTTAGTATTAATTCATTAAGGGTATGTTAGTAATTGAGAAATTAATATTAGCAATTTGACTTTATGAGGTTTTGACCAAGAATGGGATTAAGAATAATACTTGGGAATGTATTGATGATTTTCGAAAATAAGGACTTTATTATTAATAGGAATTTTCGAAAAATACTAGGGTATTAAGACTTGGACTTTTAGTACCTTTATTTATGGAAAGAAGTCATATTTTCTTATGCAAGAAAAATACTTACTTGAAGGTTAAGTATCAAGAGAATAAGAGTTGGTAAGGATCTATTATTTTTGGAAATAAGTTGTCAAGATTGGTATAAGAGATTCATCAAGATATTAGGCCAATTTCCTTTCCTTTTTAGCCATAATTTCGTCCAAGCCCTTGTAGGAAACCCTACAAGACTTTTAGTCCTTATAAATAGATGATCTAGGATCACTTCTTAACCCTTAGACACCCCAAAATTCGGCCAGCCCTAAGTCACCCCAAAATTTGGCACTTTCATGAAGTTATAGGGCAGTTTTCGTGAGCTTTGTTGAGGAAGAAGAAGTAGGATTTCAATCAAGGATTTAGCAAGCCAACGTACAACACATCTCTAATTTTCAAGACAAGAAAAGGTGGGGGTTTAAACGGTGAAAAGTGGTAACTCTAGTTCGATTTTTAAATACTATGTTTGATGTGTTTATGTGTTTATGTGCTAAAAGAATGGATACTCTTATGTAGTATCAACCAATGGGTGCTCTTAAGTAGTGCCAAATTAATGGATATCCTTATGTGGTATCAAAGAATGGATACTCTTATGTAGTATCAACCAATGGGTGCTCTTAAGTAGTGCCAAATTAATGGATATCCTTATGTGGTATCAAAGAATGGATGCTCTTATGTAGTGTCAAAAGAGATACGCTTAAGTCGTATCAAAGATTAAGAATGATTGGTATGTTTTCACGTTTACATGTCCATTATATTTAGACTTCGAACTAAACTATCCCCACAGAGTGATTATTTTATAATTGCTCACCCCTTCACCGAATTATATTTCAGATTTTCAAGAGTAAAGGCTACGAGATTGGCGATGCGGAGGAAGGTGGATGTGATGCGAGAAAAGAGAAGATAAAGGATAAAGTTTTTTTTAAAAAAAAAAACCAAGTAGGACTTATTTTTATGTTGCAAGATTTCTTTATGTTTCGGTACTATGTCTTTTTCCACAAGTTGGAACGATTGCATGCTTATGATTTGATTAAGTGCATGCATGGACATATATATAAAGTTGAGATTTGATGTCTTCACATGCCTGATGACAGTAACATCACAAAATCTGAACATACAACAGCAAGTTGTGGGAAAAACTACAAAAATATTCTGAGTTCCCATTATATTGCCACTAAGAGCATTCACGGTGCTTGGACTCAAATCTTAACTCAAAAACACCTATATACCACTGAATTTGCCAATCAAATCTTAACTCAAATACAATGTATTTTTTATGTTATCATTATTAAATAAAATAAAATTTATCTTAACTCAAATTTTAGTATTGCACTTTTTTTTAAGTATTTGGTTTTTTGTAACTATTTTAAATTTAAAGATGATATTTCTTTATCATCGTTGGGTGTTGTAAAAGGGCATTATTGTGCCTTTTCTGTTTCTTTTAACTAGATCAAATAATAAACCAATTAAATTAATTGTTGTACAATATAATAAAAATTATAAAAAAAAACAAAAAAAAGTTGCGGCAATGAACAACTTAGCTAATGAAATTAGTGTTATTAATAGGATGATGAAGATTTATATTTTTTATATTTGAATTTGAATATTATAAAATAGTGCAAAAAAAATAAATACTAATTATTATTTTGGTTCTACGGAAAAAAATAATTTCTGAAAGACAACACAATAGGCCAACACTATTGGGTTGGATTTGTTTTCTGTTGCCACATGTCCAGATTTCATTGGCTGGTGAAAATCTTCATTAAAAAAAAATTAGTACATCATTACATTTGTTAACATAAAAAAGTGAGAACCCACACAATAGTGAACACAATCACACACTCACTCCAGCCTAAAAATTTACAAAATAGCAGAGATGTTGTCTTTTATGTTAGACGATTCGATTCCAGTTCCAGACCAATATGAAATATTTTATGGTGAATCAAAGTTTACAGAAGAGATGACAACCGATATTGCTGATGAAATCTGCATCCTAAAACAAGAGGGCAACTGGAATTGAGTGCCTTTAGACAGTGATGACAGCATACATAAAGCAAAAGAAATGCTCGAATCAACTCGTGCATACATAAACAGGAAATATAATGAACGATTCTCAGTTACAGATGTTTTGGATTGTGTGAAGTCTCTACGGAGTAGGTATTTGGTATTTGAAATAGTCATAAATTGGCCCAGTGTTGAATGGGAATGGGAAACCAATTACGTTGATGCGACGGACGAAGTCTGGGATAATTGGAAGGAGGTAATGTTTATATTTATAAATACTGTTAATGATATTAAATCGTGTGGGTAACCGTAATGAAACATTTTCGTAAATGTGATGGCTTTGGCATACATAGATCGGGGCGAACCTTTGTACTATCAAGTCAAAGATTTATTTCAAGGAACGGAGTAATTCACCCCCTTGTAGTTGTTATGTCGTTCTTAAATGAATGTAGGGATTGGTAGGTACACTGTTTCACATCATCTCTATTTAATTAAATTAATGTCTTTCAGATTTTCTTATTAATCAATTTACATGTATTTGAATGAATTATTATGCACTACATATTATTGAATGGAGATGCGGTTATGAAGTGACATGCTATATTTGCAAAGTAGGAATTTAGGGTACATATAACGATGGTGAAATAAATTGAATTTTTTGAAGAAGACTTTTTGGACCTTGCTATAAATAATTTGGGAAGATCAACGAGATTACGGAACTATCTCATGGCAAACAACTGCTTAAATGATACGTATTTTTATGGTTATGTTTGGGGAAAAAATGCCACTGCTGTTCTAATTTGGCATTTAATTAGTCTACGGGAGCAGGGGTTGTGGTCATATAATGGTGCATTGTACACTGAAGGCATAATGCATGCTCGAGACTACATCCACGATGAGTTTAATTTGAATTACGAACTGAATGAGGTGTTAAATCGAGTCAAGGTACTTCGGCATCGGCTGAGAGTGTTTGAGTATGTTATTAATTATCCGGGTGTTGAGTGGGATGAGGAATACAATATCATTTTGGCTTCAACTGTCCGACTCTGCAAAATTTGTGAGGTAATATGTCCATTCGTTAATGCCTTAATTGTATGTACATACAATTAATTGTATGATCTTGTACATTTTAGGATGCACCGTTGGCAAAGGCTTACCGATTCATAGGGGATCCACTGTATAGGGACTTGAGAACGATGTTTGAGGGGTCAGAGGACAAGGGCGATGATTTCCAACTAGACCACGTTAGTCTGGTTACGTAGCCGTACAAGGTAGTGGGGTAAAAGCAAGTTTATGTGTGTTTTGTACTGCTAGGAGCGTATATGTGGTGGTTGTGCATTTAATGTAATATGACTGTGATGTTACGATGAATATGTATATTTAGACTATTACCCAAAAAACTTTAATATGTAGCCATGTACATTATATATATGCAGTAGATAGACCACATAAAAAAACATCATTCAGTCACATAAAGAAACACCATTCAATCACAGAAACTCGGAAAAAATATGGTTACCACAAAGCAAGACACATATTTTTACAAAGGTGTTAATAACGATCTTTCATGGAGTAAGGAAGAACACGAGGTTCTTCTCCATGCACTTGTGAGCCAAAAGAAGAAAGGGAGCTGGAAATATAATGCTCTCAATCACTGGGAAGGAATCCGGTTAGCCTGGGACTACATGATCCACGCATTTACAAAGGACTACACACTCAACGAGGTGGTGGACCGAGTGCATCATCTTCATTTTTGGTTTAATTTGTTTATATACATGATAATGACGCCGGGTGTTGATTGGATAAAATTGAATGATATCATCATTGCAACAGCAGATCAATGAGAAGAATGGATATGGGTAACGTTTATGATGTGTATAGTTACTATTGTTAATTTATGTAAATTCCACTGCTACATAAATTATATGTTTACATTTTCGTTTGTACACTTGATGTAACAGAATAATCCTATGTCAAGAGCCTACTATGAACAAGGGGAACCATTCTATGATGATCTGAAGTTTTTATTTGAGGGGACAGTGGACGAGGAAGAAGACATGTACAAGGTTCAAGTTTTGAGACAAGATTATTAGTCGTAATTTGTTAGTGTATATGTATGTATGTCGGGATGTGTTATTTATGTTAGTGTTCTTAGGATATTTAATGTTGGCATGAAAACGTGTTAGTGTATTGACAACTTTAACTTCACATAGATTGCTATTGGCGTTGTATTGTAATATATGTTATATACATTAGTGTGAGTAGTATAACATGTACAATGGTTTTACTTTTTATAACAAGTTAACCAAACAAAGTGGTCTTATTCCAACCAACTCCAACTGATGTCCCACCAAAATTGTGATGAAATAGGTGTGTTTACTGAATAACCAAAAGAATGGAAAAAAATGTGTATTTGTACCACAAGATGGATGTTAGAGGGAATTCGGAGGAGGGGGAAAGTATTTAAATATTTTTCAACAACTTATCTAATCAAATTGGTGTCATTCCAACCAACTCCAACTTATGTCCCACCAAAATTCAAAACAAATAGGTGTGTTTACTGAAGAACCAAAACAATGGAAAAAAATGTGTATTTGTACAACAACATAGATGTTAGAGGGAATTCGGAGGAGGGGGCAAATATTTAAATATTTTTTAACAACTTATCTAATGAAATTGGTGTCATTCCAACGAACTCCAACTTATGTCCACCAAAATTTAAAAGAAATAGGTGTGTTTACTGAATAACCAAAAACAATGGAAAATATGTGTATTTGTACCAGAAGATGGATGTTAGGGGGAATTCGGAGGAGGGGGCAAGTATTTAAATATTTTTCAACAACTTATCTAATCAAATCGGTGTCATTCCAACCAACTCCAACATATGTCCCACCAATATTTAAAAGAAATAGCTCTGTTTACTGAATAACCAAAAGAATGAAAAAAATGTGTATTTGTACCACAAGATGGATGTTAGAGGGAA
>JAPKLY010000066.1:8871-130455 GCA_026898435.1 Prunella vulgaris | reverse complement strand
GATGTTAGAGGGAATTCGGAGGAGGGGGCAAGTATTTAAATATTTTTTATCAACTTATCTAATCAAATTGGTGTTATTCCAACCAACTCCAACATATGTCCCACCAAAATTTAAAAGAAATAGGTTTGTTTACTAAATAAACAAAAAATGGAAAAAATGTGCATTTGTACCAGAAGATAGATGTTAGAGGGAATTCAGAGGAGTGGGCAAGTATTTAAATACTTTTTAACAACTTATCTAATCAAATTGGTGTCATTCCAACCAACTCCAACTTATGTCTCACAAAAATTTAAAAGAAATAGGTGTGTTTACTTAAGGCAATGGAAATAAATATGTATTTGTACAACAAGATAGAAGTTAGAGGGATTTCGCTGGAGGGGGCAAGTATTTAAATATTTTTAACAACTTAGCTAATCAAAGTGGTGTCATTCCAACCAACTCCAACTTATTGACGTGATTCCCACCCATATATTGACGTGATTCCAACGAATTAGATTTTTTCTCCAACGTTGAACGAGATAAAAATAAATGTGTTTCTACTTTAATAATATTTCACTGAAATACTTAAAAATTAATGAAATACTTAAAGGGTTTCTACTTTAATAATATTTAATTCAACTTTGACCCTATTTTCTGCTGTTAGTCATGAAGTGGTCCAATAAGGGTTTCAAAAAATAAATGAAATACTTAAAAATTTGATTGCATCTGGGCTCCCTCCAAAATAGAGTCGCACCTATACATTGGAACAATTACTCACATCATAATCTCCCTCCCATCTCAAATTTAGGTATTCACACAAAAAATCTCAATCTTTGAAGCAGCTTGAGAAGAAAATCGCAATCTTTGAAGCACCTGAAAGTAGAGTGGTAAGTACCTGGTTCAGTTTATGAATATGTGACCATCTGGGTATACGTGAAGCAATTGATTTTATAGGTTTGAAATTGGCATGGGGTGATGAAATATGATGGGAATGGGCTTGTTGTTAAATTAATGGGGTGTACATAGTATTATGATAAACAGGTTTCAAGCTGATGGATTGGGATTTTAAATGCTTAATAAGTGTTCGATTAAATGCCTGAATGAAAATCCACAAAACTGCCTATTAGTAGATAGTGATCAAGTGTGAATTGTATTTTCTCATTGTACGTTGATTGATATGGTTGTTTTGAAAAAAGGCATGTTTACATATATTGTCATTTTGAATTAAAGTGTAACTATAAACCACTAAATAACACTCCAAGTATATGCATTCAAGTTTTCAGCATAATTGTGCAGGTAAATACTGTCACACCCAGCATAAATGGATTCAAGTTATAGTTTATAAGTCATCATTTGAGGTTTTAAAGTTAAGTTGCGCGTAGGATTAAATATTGTGCTTTAGTTCTTTAAGTTTTTCATGAGCCTTAAGTATTAACCTTCTGATGATTAAGTTAGTAAAGTTGATTTGAGTATTTGGGAATTAAGATTAAGTTCTTGATAATTTATTTTGGGCTTTAGTATGTGAATTAAAAGTTAGAGAGCCAAATTAAGATATGATCCAATTAAGTATTTAATTTAAGGATTAAGAGGATTTAAGTTGATTGGTTATTAAGTGTTATAATTCAAATTGGATTGAGAAAATTAGGATTTATTAAGTACCAATTTATTAAGGGTATAGAAGTAATTTAGTGAGTTTGTTATTTAGAGATAAGGATGAATTTATATGGGATCTTGACTAGGATATGTGATTAAAGATTTAGATCAAGAAATTAGGAATGAATCTTTTGAGATTTAGATTAGATTATATGATAAGGTTTTTAATCAAGAAAATATACAAGGTTTAGATTTTCTTGAAAATAAATATCAAGAGATTATTATCGGAATTATTTGGACTTTAAGCGAAGGAATAATGTTAGGACTTTAAGGTATTACTCTCAAGAGATAAAGGTGCATGTTGCAAAGTTAGAATATATTTGTCGGAGATGTAAGGAGTTAAGTTGAGAGTTTATTGCTAGGTGTTAAATGTTACTTGCCAAAGTTAGGAGTATTATTATTTATGGACAAGAGTGATATTATAAGTATCTAGAATATATCTTACTTGGAGAGCAAGTTGATGATGTGGCATTTGATAGAGGACTTAGTCATCCATGGAGTTGAAGCAATCGGCCAATGTGGTGTATTAATTAAGGAAGTGAATGTTTAAGTTAAGTTTAATTAAGATTTTTAAATCTGAGTTTGGGCATATTAGAATTATTTTGGACCCCTTTAATAAGTTATGTGATTTAGAACTTAATTTAGATATATAGATTTATTTCGTTATTTATTTATTTATCTCGAGGGTGAGAATGACTTTTGCAACTTAGTTAGAGTTTAATTTCCTAAGTATTAATTATTTTGTAGTGTCCGGGATTCTAGTACTATTCTTAGACTTGATTTCTTGGATTATAGTTTAATTAGAATTAAGTTAGTAATAAGTGAGGATTAATATTATTAAGTGAAGATATTAATTTTAGGACCTTGAGTATTAGTTGATCCGATTAGTATTACTTTTGGACTTCTAAAAGGACCCTAAGTTTTCGAATAATACTAGGACTTTGGAATAATATTTATTTTTCGAGTTTTAGTATTAGTCCCTTAAGTTTTGTGCTTTAGTACCCCATCCTTTGTTTAGTATTATTTCTTGATCCTTTTAGTATTAGAAGACCTTAGAACTTAAGTGGTGATACTTTTGGGATTTAGAAATAATACTTAAGATCGAATTTTTAGGCTTTAATAATATTAAATGTTTTAGTCCTTTAAGAATATTATTTTCATTGAGGGTAAAGTAGTAATTGAGGACTTATTATTTTTGTAATTAGATATTATTATGAGGATTAAATCTAGAGAAGGAATACTTTTAGGAGAGAGGAAATTCGAAAGTTGTTAGAAGGATGAGTGTATTTTTGGGAGATCAAGATTTTGAGTTAGTTAGAGTCCTTATTATTTTATTAGGAGTGATACAATATTACCTTATGAGGAATTTCAAAATTTAGGCCTTAGGAATTAGATATTATGAAGTCTTGAGGTTGTTAGATTGATATTGGAGATATTAGAAAGATTACCAAGATTTTCCAAGAATTTTCCAAGATATGTTATGCCATATTTTTCACATCTTCATATTCGGCCAAGATACCATATCTAAGCCATATTTTCGGCCAAGATACTTTACCAAGTCCAAAATTCGTCCATCATCACCATATATTCACAAAGATTTCATTCAAGCCCTATATCTTTTCATCCTTATAAATAGAAGATCAAGGACCCCCTTATTTCATTCATTATTTTGGATCAGCCATACATACCCCATAAGAGATATTATTTCGAGAATTAGAGAGAGAAAGAGAGAGTAAGTTTCGAGAGAAATATTTGAGGAAGAAGAGTAGAGGTTTCAACGCAAGGTTTTCGCAAGGCCGAACGTACACACATCTCTTATTTTCAAAGAAATCAAATGTGGGGATTTAAACGGTGAAACGTGGTAATACGGTTCGATTTTTAAATATTTAGTTTGATGTGTTTATGTGCTAAAAGAATGGATACTCTTATGTAGTATCAACCAATGGGTGCTCTTAAGTAGTGCCAAAACAATTGATATCCTTATGTGATATCAAAGAATGGATATTCTTATGTAGTATCAACCAATGGGTGCTCTTAAGTAGTGCCAAAACAATGGATATCCTTATGTGGTATCAAAGAATGGATGCTCTTATGTAGTATCAAAAGAGATGCGCTTAAGTCGTATCAAAAATGTAAAAGTTGGTATGTTTTCATGTATGCATGTCCTTTATATTTAGATTTCGAACTAACGTCCCCACTGAGTGATTATTTTATGATTACTCACCCCTTTCACCAAATTATATTTTTCAGATTATGTTGAGTAAAGGGCGTGAATGGCAAGCGATGGAGGCGGGTGGATGAGAGGCATGAATTAATAAGATATTGAACATTTTTATTATGCAAGTTATTTATTTAATTAGTTTTGCAAGATTTTATATTAAGGATTAAGATACTTCATGTTTTCTTGAAGAGTTTTATTAAATGTTTATAATTTATTTTAGTATTTGGATTTTAATTAATTGTAAGATATGTTAACAATAAATTTTATGCCTAATTGGTTTGATTGATGAGTCATGAAAAGTGAATTAGGATGCATGTTAGATATATATTTAATAGAAATTTTATGGAATTATTAATATGAGTTTTAGTAATGTTGCATGTGTAGGATTTGATGTGTTTCTGCTTTCCAATGAGTTTTAAGGGATGTTACTTTTTTGTGATTCTCAGTTTTCGTGAATTAAATTATGTATTCGGTTACAGTTTTTAATTAGCTTTCCAGCACATCTTGAATCGCATTATTTGGAGTTTTAATGAATTAGTTATGATTTTTTGAAAAATATGTGGCAGTTTGTTGGGATTTCCGAATCTCGCAAATATTTGATAAAAGTCAGTTACGGGTAAAATTCGGTAAAAATCATAGATGGATAATAGAGGTAGTCAGTAACCAACATAAATTTTTGTAGAATTTTTCCAGTAGCTTAAGTATTTTAGATTGAATTATTTCGTCGATGACGCACTGCTGAAATTATGCTGAAAGTATGAAGTCTCTAAGAGTTTGTGAATTTGTGAGTTTTAATTTATGACCTATGAATTAGATTTATGTGAGATTGCATGATAAATTAGATTTTATTATTTGAAGGCATGTATATTATGTTTAGGATTTTATTGTTTAAATTTATGAAGGTATTTTTTATTTTAGTCCCAAAGGTTTTTAAAAAGAAAAGAAAATTTTATTCCAAGCATGTTAGTTCACCCTCTAAAAGATATTTTCCAAATTATTAAATAAAAGTGAGACTTCCGCTGTTTATGAAAATTGGGGCGTGACAAATACTCGACAATGTTGAACCAGAGATATTCCTGTAGAGGAAATATCTATTTACTTAATATGATCAGTGAAACAGAGAGCAACCTTGCTATCTTCAAGGAGTCTTGCTTTGGACATTTCCTAAAAATGAAAAAGCAATTATTCCAAGGTCAACTGTACTGCCACCTTATAAAAAATGTTTGTCATACAACTGACTCTATTGATGCCATCGAATTCTCCCTTGAATGTGGAAAGGCGAGGTTCGGACCCACTGAATTTGCCCTTGTAACGGGTCTTAGGTTCGGGAGTATTCTGACATACCTGTCTACGAAGTCAAACTTGTATGAAAAGTTTTTCAAACACCTAACCAACGGTGTTTACTTATCAGACATTAAGGAGGCGTTCCTTAAGTGCAATCAGAGCGTGTCGGATGATTGCGTGAAGTTGGCCCTACTGTTGGTTGTCCACGGTATATTATTCGCTAGGCACAGCACAAATATTAAGGTGGACATGAAGTTGCTACACATAGCCGATGATTTGGTCAAGTTCAATTCGTATCCTTGGGGCCTAGCAGCCTTCCATTTTTTAATATCGGATATTACAGAAAGGTTGCCAAAGCCTGTGTACGGCAGCTCATCCATAGACTGTCATGGATTTGCATACGCCATTCAGATTTGGGTGTTTGAGGCGCTGCCTCGTTTAGCAGCGTGTTGTGGAGCACACGTGGAGTATGAAGATGTGGAAGCCAATCCAAGAATTGTGAGATGGACAATGGATGGGTCTCATCAATAGAAGTTATTGAGGGAGTTTATAAGCGTCGGACTGACAAGAAATAGTGAGGTATTGTTCTTTGGATTGTACATTCTGTATTTTAATATACCTTCAACCTTTAACAATATGTACATGTGTTGTTGTTTGGATGCAGGACATTGTGAAGTTTACTTCGGTTCCAATGGAGAGGGAGAGGGGGCTGGAATACTACCAATCAACTGCAAATTGGCAAAGGGACAACTGTCACATTGATGATGCAGAAGGGCAAGGTGTCACCAATGATGAAACTGGCACCGATGACCATGCTGATGCCGAGGAACAACCTCACACACATGAGAATTCTGCTTTCCTGAGGGACCTAGATAGGAGAGTTAAGAAGGCAATAGAAAGGATGGAGATGGAAAATAAAACTACAATTGGGAAGTTGGAAAAGGAGGTTGAACGGGTTTTGGGGAATGTGCAATCCACACTGACGTCAATTGTGCAAAAGGACAGTGAGCTGGGAGCTCAATGCAGGACTGCTATAGGTGAATGCGAAGAAGTTCTCCAAAGGCTGAGAGAGTCGGAGAAGTCATTGAATGAAAGGAACAAATCAACAGCAAGGGAAAACCTGCATTGTCCTGAACATGTAAGTATTTGAAATTGATCAGGTGTTTATGAACACTTCCCGTATTCAACTAATTAGTTTTGTGACATTGATTATATTAGTGTGTATTAAAGCAGAATTTTGAGGAGCCCGAATTCACAACTCCTGCTCCAATCAATGTAGACGATGCAAGTTTGTACGACAGTATGGAGACAACTGTAAGATTAATTTATGTGTTCATCCAATTTGCTTCATATTATTCACAAACATTTGAATAAAAATATTGAATATAAATCACAAATTGAATGTAGGATCAAGCTGAAGAGGACGCATCTGCACCTGTTCCTACTTATTCGGATGAGGGTCATATCAATGAACAAGTGACAACACATGTAAGAAGAAATTTATTGTTCGTATAATTTATGTTTTAATAATAACCACATTGCTGGGAAAAAATGAATAATCCAATTGTATGATATGAATCAGACTCCCACATATGATGCATCAGGATGTCCTCCACTTAGTCCACAAAAACCACAGCAAGAAGACGACATCACGACAAGCGTAAGCTGCCTTTTAAAGTTCATTAACAATGGGTGATGATTTTAATCCAAATCACTGGAAACATTGATTATATTACTCTGTATTAAAGCAGAATGTTCAGGAGCCAGCATCAACATCTCTTGCTCCAATCACTGTAGACGATGCAAGTTTGTACGACAGTGTGGAGACAACTGTAAGATTAATTTCTGTGTTCATCCAATTTGCTTCATATTATTCACAAACATTTGTATAAAAATATAGAATATAAATCACAAATTGAATGTAGGATCAAGCTGAAGAGGACGCATCATCACCTGTTCCTACTTATTCGGATGAAGGTCATATTGATCAACAAGTGACAGCGCATGTAAGTAAGAAGAAATTTATTGTTAGTATAATTTATGTTTTAATAATAACCACATCGCTGGGAAAAAAATGAATAATCCAATTGTATGATATGAATCAGCCTCCCACATATGATGCATCAGCATGTCCTCCACTTAATCCACAAAAACCACAGCAAGAAGACGACATCACGACAAGCGTAAGCTGCCTTTTAAAGTTCATTAACAATGGTTGATGATTTTAAACCAAATCACTGGACAAACACTAATAAGCATACTTTATGAAGCAGGCTGCAACTAACGATGAA
Source organism: Prunella vulgaris (assembly GCA_026898435.1). Taxonomy (NCBI): domain Eukaryota; kingdom Viridiplantae; phylum Streptophyta; class Magnoliopsida; order Lamiales; family Lamiaceae; genus Prunella; species Prunella vulgaris. The sequence goes on along the minus strand of JAPKLY010000066.1, from coordinate 123,027 downwards.
TCAGCACTGGATCCTAACTGTCCAAAGCAATCGCAAGTCGACGATGCCATCGAGAGAAACGTAAGAATAAAGTTATTGTTCATAAACTCTCTGCTTGGTAATATTATTCCACATCAATGGAGAAAATAAAATATTACATCTTTATGAAGCATGCTACAACAGACGACAATGTATCCGCATCACAACCTAAGTGTCAAGATGAGTCACAAGTGGACGATGCCGTCGAGGGAACTGTAAGATGAATTTTAGTGTTAATGTCATTTTCCTTGGTAAATTTTATTCAACATCGTTGGACGAAAACTAATAATATAACTCTATGAAGCGTGCTGCCACCCACGATGCATCGGCATCTAATGTCGATGATACAGAGATGACAAATCCTGGCGACGGTGTCAAGGAAAATGTAAGATGTATTATAATGTTCATTCAATAACATTATTAATAGTAATGATTAATGTATATGATGATCTAACTTTATGGACGCAACAATAACAGGTTTTGCAACTTGTTCTTTTTGAAGGGTGCATTGACGATGAGCCAGTGGGGTTGTCCACAAAAGAGGTAAGGAACTCAATTATTTGAAGTAAGCGTAGGGTGAAATCTCCACTTGTTAATAATATGATCCAAATCATTACAGCAACATGGAGAGGACGTTGAAACATCCTCCGGCACACAAAATCAAGATGAAGGATGTGTTGATGCAGCAGGGGACACCTGCATGGATTCTAGTACATTTGAGGTATTTTTTTTTCATTGTCACATAATAGTGCTTCCGTTGGAGTTTGGCAAATTGTACCTATGAATTGTGGAGCTCGCCTATAGCTTAACAGGAAAAAAATGGAGAGGAGGATGAGAACTAAACAATTTGCCAAACGCCCTAATAGGTTGAAGAAGCCTGGTCCATCCATTACCACCCCATACACTGACCCAAATCCCCGTAATAAGAAGAGACGGGTGATGGAAAATAAGGTACATTTACATATTCTTCTTGATGTTAACAATTTGAAATGTATCGATATAGTGTTTGAATGTATGAACAATTGCATGTCATTCATAACCACACTTGTGTATTGTCAGCAACCTCAGACATTGGAAAACGACTTCTATGAAAGGTTAATACACATTGACAATGAGGTTGCAGAAGATAGCATGTACAACCCATTCTACAACTACTCAAAGAAGGTCGTTAGTGAATTTAGAAATTGGAGGGCGCCAAGGAACCAAAAGGGGAAAGACCCGCTGAAAAATTCCACTGTACACTGCAATATTGCCACCTATAAATGGACAGTGGTTTCAAAACTTGATTGGAGCTAGAGGATGTCTGTCAACTACGGTATGTTCATACATATATGATGATAAAATTTTATTTTTACGTTATTGACCTAATACAGTAATCTTCGTCTGACAATTTTGCATGCATGTTAGCAAATTGACGTTAGAATGCACGTCGTAATGCTGAAGGCTAAGAAATGGCCACAACTGTTCGTTGAAGGGTGGACAACCACCGACTGTTATTTTTGGGTAAACAATGTTTAACATTAATTGAATGAATGAGGACAGTTGCAATTGTTGGTCTTTTTGATAATACTATCATTTCAATGATTTCATGTAGGAGTATATGATTCCAGCAGCAAAGGACTGGAAATGCATTGCAGAAGTTAAAGAAAGAGGTCAAGCATCCATAGGTCCCGAGGAGTCAGAACTGACTAGAAAAACTCAATTCTTAAACAATTACATGGCTGGGACATTGCTCAATTACGGTATGAGAATCCCATGGGCTGATGCTTCTAGTATTTATGGCGTAGCAATAATTTGCTCTAATCATTGGGTATTGTATCAAGTGAGGCCACATGAGAAACAGATCATTGTGTATGATTCGTTGTGTGTTAACTGAGAAACATGGCAAGGTAGGTTGGAATTTAAAATGTTTACATGGGCAGTGGGAGTGTTGTTACAAAGTGGGGAGTACAAGTTGGAGCTTTGCGAGAATACACCACAGCAGAATAACACCCATGACTGCGGTGTGTATTGCCTGAAAATTTTTGAGTGTCTTGTATCTGGAAAATCTATCGACAAGTTGAAGACATCAGACATTAAATTGTACCGTGAATACCTGTCATTAGATATCTTTCGGATGGCTATGTTGATGAGCTCGTAGGAGTAACAAGACTTCATTGTATTTTGGTAATACCCAATAGTTGACAGATTGATGTATGTGTTGTCTATTTTATTAGTCATACCTGAAAACAGTGATTAATAATTTTTCACCCACCCACTGTATAAAAGGTGAAGTTGACATATGAATGACAAAAGTTGGGGCCATCCATTAGGTAAACGTTCATTTATTGCATAATTCATTCAATTATTACACAGTATTGTTCCACATATTCTCTAATACTTTTTATCTATAAAACATGTAGTCGCCTTGGCTTACAACAGAATTCTTAGCAGAGAGTTGTGTCATTACCTCTACACATATTCGAACAAATGTCAAAAGGATCACATTGGGTTGCAAAGAACCACTTTGAAATGTGTGAGAATAACAGCTTGTGGACGCTATCTGCCGATCGTGCACTCACCGAACAACTTCTTAAACAGTATGAAGAGGGCAGATGGAAAGTATGGAATTCAGATAACAGCAAAGGAATCGAAAATACAGCTTGTTGTTTGAATATGTCGTACCAAAAACCACGATATACTAAAGATCAAGTAAATGATCGAGTGTTGTCTTTCAAATCCAGACACAACTGTTGGTTCATGATGATTAACACTACAGGTCCTTGTGAATGGGATAGAGACTTTACAGGAATTTGTGCTTCACCGGATGTATGGGAGTTTTGGATAGATGTAAGTTGTTCATTCTTTCGTAACTTCATATATGATGGCTAAAATATTTGTAAGGAGTATTTTACATTAAATTAATATATGACCTATTCATTTTTTTTCCCAGGTAGATGAGAAAGCAAATTCATATACCAAATTCGAAGAGCCTCTATGGGATATACTTAAAAAGATATTTCTCATCCCATCTACAATACCAAATTTCCATGATTGGAAAAGGCAACAGAAATTGGAAAATGATTAAACTGCTGTATGGTTTAATAATAATTGTTTTATTTTTCATCTGATTGTTAGTAAGTTCTCATTCCATCGTATTACACCTTGTCTCCGGCTTCAATAATGATATTATAGATTATTCCATCATCACTTTCAAAATGATATACACGTGTGAAATTTTTTATATATGATATGGAACTTATGATTGCATGAGCACTCACTGTTTTTTTTGTAAACAAACAAATGTATGTACTTCGTTCCAACCAATTCCACCATGTCTACCACTCGGATAAGAACATTAACTGCGTTCCATAGTCTCTTTCACAATGAACTGCACATTGCGTGACGTGTTTCCCCTACAATCACATTCTTATGATTGAATTTATAATCAAATTATTTTTCATAAACAATCAGACAAATACTATGCATAAGCTAGTGTTAAACAAGCTTATTATTTATAGTATAAACAACACACCGTTTCAATAAATATTTGTACACACAAAGACAATGAAAACTATCCATTCAAAAAACTATCCAAAGACAAAATATTAACATACAAGAACACAAAGACAAAATATTTAAAAACTGTTAAAATATTTTTAACAACTTGGCTAATCAAAGTGGTGTTATTCCAACCAACTCCAACCTATGTCCCACCAAAAATGTTAATAAATAGGTGTGTTTACAGAAGGACCAAAACAATGGAAATAAATGTGTAATTGTATAGCAACATAGATGTTAGAGGGAATTTGGAGGAGGGGGCAAGTATTTAAATATTTTTAACAACTTAACCAATCAAATTGGTGTTATTCCAACCAACTCCAACTTATGTCCCACCAAAATTGTGAAGAAATAGGTGTGTTTACTGAAGGACAAAAACAATGGAAATAAATGTGTATTTGTACACCAAGATAGATGTTAGATGGAATTCAGAGGAGGGGGCAAGTAATTAAATATTTTTAACAACTTAACCAATCAAAGTGGTGTTGTTCCAACCAACTCCAACATATGTCCCACAAAAAATGTTAATAAAAAGGTGTGTTTACTGAAGGACCAAAATAATGGAAATAAATGTGTATTTGTACAGCAACATAGATGTTAGAGGGAATTTGGAGGAGGGGGCAAGTATTTAAATATTTTTAACAAATTAACCAATCAAATTGGTGTTATTCCAACCAACTCCAACTTATGTCCCACCAAAATTGTGAAGAAATAGGTGTGTTTACTGAAGGACAAAAACAATGGAAATAAATGTGTATTTGTACACCAAGAGAGATGTTAGATGGAATTCAGAGGAGGGGGAAAGTATTTAAATATTTTTAACAACTTAATCAATCAAAGTGGTGTTATTCCAACCAACTCCAACCTATGTCCCACCAAAAATGTTAATAAATATGTGTGTTTACTGAAGGACCAAAACAATGGAAATAAATATGTATTTGTACAACAACATAGCTGTTAGAGGGAATTCGGAGGAGGGTGCAAGTATTTAAATATTTTTAACAACTAAACCAATCCAATTGGTGTTATTCCAACCAACTCCAACTTAAGTCCTACCAAAATTGTGAAGAAATACGTGTGTTTACTGAAGGACCAAAACAATGGAAAGAAATGTGTATTTGTACAAAAAGATAGATGTTAGAGGGAATTCGGAGGAGGGGGCAAGTATTTTAATATTCTTAACAACTTAGCTAATCAAAGTGGTGTTATTCCAACCAACTCCAACTTATGTCCCACCAAAATTGTGATGAAATAGGTGTGTTTACAGAAGGACCAAAACAATTGTTGTCAATGTGTATTAGTACAACAAGATAGATGTTAGAGAGAATTTGAAGGAGGGGCCAAATATTTAAATATTTTTAACAACTTAGCTAATCAAATTGGTGTTATTCCAACCAACTCCAACTTATGTCCCACCAAAATTGTGAATAAATATGTGTGTTTACTGAATGACCAAAACAATGGAAATAAATGTGTATTTGTACAGCAAGATACATGTTAGAGGGAATTTGGAGGAGGGGGCAAGTTTTTTAATATTTTTAACAACTTAGACAATCAAAGTGGTGTTATTCCAACCAACTCCAACTTATGTCCCACCAGAATTGTGCAGAAATATGTGTTTACTGAACGATCAAAACAATGGAAATAAATGCTTATTTGTACAAGCAGATGTTAGAGGGAATTCGGAGGGGGCAAGTATTTAAATAATTCTAACTTAGATAATCAAACATGTGTTCAAACTTGTTCAAAACTATTCAAAGAAAGAATATTTCCATTGTACAAGTACACAAAGACAGAATATTAACATACAAGTACTACATTATAAGGTGCAAGTTGCATAACTACACTCTTAATTCATTACATTAAAAAGACTAGGACATAAACGGTGTTGTAATCAGATTGGATTAACTTTCTTCAAAATGGAAGGATACAAACTCGCTATACAAGTTTGATGCATCCTCATAGCACCAGATTCTGTGCATTCAGCCATTAGTCCTGAGCGGGTCAATAAATGTTGAAACTTCTTCATCACTTGAGTCAGATAACACAATAGTGTCCGATATGTCGCTGAAGTCAGACATAATTTCCACTACTTCAGGCTGGGGTTGGATATGTGAGGGTTGTGGTACTTGTGGACGAGGTATCCCAGGTTCATCTTTGTGGAATAGGATGCACATATTTTCATATTCAGGTTCACCTCTGTAATAATATGCACTACACAGAGGGTTTGCAACCTGAAATGCAGTACTAGTGGTTAAAAAACTGTGTAGATTTTCAGTTTAACTGCATGAATTTGTTTATACTAACCCTTATCAAGAATCTCCAAGTTGCTTTATTACTGTAGATTGTGTTGAATTCTTGATCCCAAATGACCTGAGGGGTGTTCAGAATATCAACAAAGCAATCGTACCTGGACTGTAGATGGAATATTCTACTATCAGCTTCCTCAAAAGAAAACGATGACCCGGTGTCTTCATTGAGCCTACTAAGTGCGGTTTTGATTGCTCGGATATTAATTTCACATCGGCCAGCCCAATGTCACTCACGATGTTGATCAACCAAGAGTTTGAGAAAGCAGTTATCCAGGAATTTGGTCCATTTGGACTTGTAGAAGATTTTTTCCTGAAGCGGGATATTACTCAACCACATCTTTGTCAAAGGCCTGAGTTTATATAGATTTTATTGTGCACAACAACTTCGTATACAATAGCAGTATGATCCTGCACTTCGCATACAATAGGTATGATGATACACATGCAAAAACCTATGATATGAAACACCATTACCCACAACATAGGAACAATGAGATATCTCAATGTAGAACACCATAACATTAAGATTAATTTCAGAATTGAATAATGATTAGAAAATGTACAGCTGAAACACAACCCTAATAGCAATGCTAAACAAAATTGACTATGATTAGAAAATGTACAGCTGACAAAAGACCCCCAATAGCAATGCTAAACAGAATTGACTCTGCTTAGAAAATATACAGCTGACAACACACCCCTAATAGCAATGCTAAAACATAGCCCACTCACTCAAAATTTAAGCCCTACAACATATGATATTTGAGAATTTATAAATAAATAACCAGTGGGGCAGAGGCAGAGCAAAATGCAAAATGCAAAATGTAACACTTTACATGGAACAAAGCATATGTTTTCCCCTTCATAGGCATTTCATCGAGCACAATGGATACAATATATTCATTGGATACAACACAACAAATTTAACCGCGTATTCAAATGTAACAAAGAACTGCATTTTAATATACATTGCAGTGGATGGGTTTAGAAGAGAACATACCTTCAATAGGTCGAATGAATGAACGAAAACTAAGAAAACCGAATTACAAAGATAGAATCCCCGGGTGAAAGACGACTTCTGGAGAGGATGTCCATGGCAAGCAGCTGAGCAAAGCGACGGTGTTCTTCGACGAACAAACGGCGGCGGCCCAAGGACGACGGTGTTCTTCGACGAAGAAGAAGATGTAAATTGTATTTGGGAATTAGGTTAGAAATAATAAGTTTTTTTTTTATGATTTTTTTAATAAATTTATTTAGAAAATAAGGGCTTGTTTGTTATTCATGTCAAGGATATGATAAAGGTTTGGGGGTGGGATTAACATGACATCACTAAGGGCAAAATAGATCTTTTTTTGGGAATAGGGCAAAAAAGACCATTGCATGTTGATAAATGGCAAAATAGATCATGTCCCTAAATCTTATGATGCGTCTACAAATAACATAGGATTTAAGGGTCAAATTAAAGAAAGCTATCTAATTCATTTTCTCTGGCAGATGATGATGGAATTCAGATATTGACTAAGTTGTTTCGAATACACCTTCTCTAGGTTCCAAGAGGTCTGTTTCGGCCGGCCTTTAAAGCCTGATCTTGATCCTAGACGTCATAGCTACTTGTTACCTCTGCTAGGAGTTTATCGATTGGTTTCCTTTCCTCGAGGGGAAACGTTTTCATTGCCCATTAGTAAGGCACCTCCTAATTCCCCGTAAAACTGATGCTGCTGTAGTGGAGAATTCTAAGCAGCATCGGTGGCCAGCTTGGTGAATCCCTTATCGCGGAAGAGTATGGATTTCAGTGGTACTAAATGGATCTGGCACTGCAATTCAAGGTATAATCAATGATTGATGAGCGGAGAGTAGGTCGAGTCTTGATTTGGGCAACTCCGATCGAGCGATGGAAATTGAGTTAATTAATCATGAATTGCATCATTAATGCCATCTACATCTGATTCGGAGAGCGTACGTCAAGATTGGCAAAATGTGCCTCGTGGAATTGTTGGCTCTTCTAAGAAACTAACAGTCGGCTACAGGATCCAGCTGGCTCAACGAGTCCTGCAGGTTAATTCCAAACTAATTTTGCCACCAGTATACATACAAGTAATGGTTCATTATCGTCCCCGAGAACAATGTTCTGCATGACCTAGCAAGCTTATGACACCTGTGCATGGGGTCAAGGGGCCGGGTATATATAGTGCATCTCGCATCAGAAACGCCGTTAATTAACAATTTTACTGATACACCCTCAGTTCTTAGTTTTGCTTTTGATGTAGGGAAATTTAGTTGGGGAGAACAGAATCTTAGATGCACACTTGCTGAGACTTCGGCACCTTCATTGGCGCTTTATATATAAATGCTACAACTGTAGTGCAGATCAAGGTGAGCTTTTATTTTTATTTTTTTTCCTCTACAGCACGTGGACCTGTCCAATTTATTACCTGTCTTGGTGATGTCATGTTGGCCATTAGAGTTGAAATTTCAAGCGTAAAGTATTAAAATTAAGTGAATGGGAATAATTATTATCTGCGTTATTCATTTATGGCTCATTTGGTTTAATGGACAAAATAAATAACTTAAAATAGATTAGATAAGATTATAATCTAGAGATTGTTGACAAAAGCTTATATGAAACGTTTCAAGGTGCAAAACGATACCATATTGTTAAATGGGTCATATCCATACCCATACCAGAATTCGTGGGTCACATACTCATGCCAAGATTCACGTCTTTACTCATGCATAGTACCAAAATCTTGTGCATGGAAATTGCATGGAAACATACCCATGCATAGTAACGATTCTTTTAAAAAAAATTGCATGGAAATTTTGTTTGCATACATAAATTTTTTATTGTATTTAATTAGAGCATATATTATAAATAATAAAAATAAATAAATAAGAAATTAATTTTAAATAAGAAATACATTTTATTCTATAGTAACACATGTTTGCCCAAATAGTAACACAAACTGGGGAGCAAATATATGTTACTATTATAGCAAATGTGTGTTACAATCTTATAAAAAGTTGTTATTTTGCATATATTCATTTGTTTTTATAGAATAAATAGTTTTTAACATAATATAAGAGAAAAATCATGTGTGTTACTATAAGAAAACATATTGGTTTTTCATAAATATTTATTTATTGGTATAGAAATAATTATTTTTTATATAATAACACATATAAAATAGTAAAAAAAAAATTAATATATGAATCAATATACCTAGATTTAAAAGAATGGTGATTAAACTAAAAAATATATACTTATTCTTATAAAAGTACATTTTCTCTTACAATAACACATATTTGTCCATATTGTAACATACATTTGTCCATATTGTAACACAAATTGGGGGAGCAAATGTGTGTTACTATTAGAGCAAATGTGTGTTACAATCTTATGAAATATTGTTCTTTATATATATATATTTATTTATTTTTATATAATAAATAATTTTTCATATAACACAAAAGAAATATGTGTGTTACTATAAGAAAATATATTATTTTCTCATAAGTATTTATGAAAACAATAATATTTTTGTAGTAACACACATTAATATTAGATTGTATGAAAAAATGTTATTTCTACCAAAACAAATGAATATATGTAAAGAAAACAACATTTAATCTAATTATAACACACATTTGGCCAAATAGTAACATACCTTAGAGCAAAAAAATCTGGAATCACATTTGTGAATTTTTTTATTTAAAAAAAGACCAAATCCGACTCAACTCGGTTAGGATCCATGATTTTTTTTAAATTTTTTGTTGCGTGTTCCTGCTCTTGTAACGGCAGCTTTCACTTACTATCTCAGCTTTGTGCGGCAATTTCCACCCAGAGCCTTCTCGAGTGGGCAAACGACTACTTCTATGAATGTTCCAAACTCTAACAGGTCGAATCGCCCCCTAAAAGAGATGATTCTGCTATACAAGTCTAATTTTTAGCACTGTCTGGTGGTTATGGACCTTCCTGAAGGTGAAGTCACCACAGACGTTATCAACTACAACTATATCAAAACGTTGGCTAGCGTCATTGGGAGGTTTGATATTTTCTATACTATATTCTCTATTAATTAATTTTAGGTAGGTGACAGCCTAGGGTTGTACTATTTACTTTTCACCATACTTAAATAGGTGAAACTCTTCTGGCCGCCGCCTGCATGACTGTAGACAATTAATACGAAGTCAGCTCCGTACACACGTGTCATTGTCTCACTGGCTATTCCTCAAACGGCTAGTTGTTGACATGACTTTGTCCTTCATCGTATCATTTAATACTCTGACTAAGATGTACTTGAACTCTGGTTCAAATATTTGTCTTTATTGGAGCACTGACATTCTTCTTGTCCTTAGTGCTTTAGCATAAATGCTAAGTCCCGATGTGTCAATAACATTTTATGTCAGGACTTACAAGTGTCAGTAAGATGAACAGTCAGCCCAATTACTCAGGTTACGTCCGCCTTCACTTAGTAGGTTCTGTCGTGAGTACGCTTAGTATACTTAGTAGAACACCATCAGTGGAATTTCTCAGGATTGTCTTTTCTTCAGGATCGATCTTCTCAGTATCAATTTTCTTAGGAACATTTCTTCAGGATGTTCAGGTTCTCTGCTTCAGGACAGTTTCTTGAACTGATCTTCAATGTGAACATACTGTCCTCAGGATTAATTCTTCCTAACTTCAATCTTCAGGACATCTCCTTGAAACTACAGTCTTTAGTAGGTTCCTCCTGAACTCAGTATCTGTGAATATACATTTCTATTCTATCCTAAACTATTCCTGAATCTATACAATCCTGAACAATTGTACTTAGACAAATTCAACTTAGGGTTCCAAGAGGTTTTGGGATATGAATCAAAACTCAGTTTATATCCCAACAAAGTCTTTGGGTAAGAGTGATAGAGTCTAAATGAGGTTTGTCGTGGGGAATAGGTCTATGGGGTGGAGGGCTGGGGAGAAAGATTAGCCTATTGGATGGTGGAGGGAAATCCTAAAAGCTGTTGGAGATGATAGAAATGGGTGATTCTTTGAAAATTTAGGGAAGGTAGTGGGGGATGATAGGTATACTTTTTTTTTTTTTGTGGGAGTGTTGGGCTAGGAATGTGTCTCTTAGATCGAGTTTTAACATATTGTATAACTTTAGCCTAGATAAGTTTAGTCAAATTGGGGAGATGGGAGAGTGGTGTGAGGGAGAGTGGGTATGGAAATGGAGATGAAATATGCTTGAGAGACACACATTTATGCTTGATAATTTAATTGATTTATTGAATAGGTTTCCTCTAATCAAAGACAAGGTTGACAGGTGGGAGTAAAACTCATGCAACAGTGGATTTTACACAACAAAAGGAGTTAAAGAGGTGAGGAAGTGGAGAGGAGGAATTTAAAATAGTATGGGGAACAAGCTTGCGCCGATCAAAGTTTGTGTTCATGCTCGGAGGGTTTTATGGGAGAGAATTCCAAAATGCATGGATCTTAAGCGACGTGAAATCTTATAAACCAGACACATATACTTTTCCCCTTATGCAATGAGTCAAACGAAACGGCTAGACACGTTATTTTTTAATGTTTTTTCTTATATCAAATTTGGATAAAATATATTGAATGAGTCAACATGAATATGGTTTTGTCTTCAAATCCATCGACAAACTTAATGCATTTCAGTAGATTTTTTGAAAGGAGAAAAGACAAATGTGTGGGAGTGCATTGTACGGTTAATTTGAAAAGTAAGGAACGCGAAGATATTCAGTGAAATTCATCCTAAAATGTAGAAGGTACGTAGTAGAGGAAGTAAAACAACGTACGTGGGCTTGGGTAACAACTATGGAAGAAGAAAGTGATAGACATACATGTACAGAATGAGAAAGAAATCCACGAAAAAATTGTACAGAGTTGATTTAGAATGACAAGTCCAAATATAGACTTCTGTTTCCATTAATTTGGTGTTGATCTTAATGAAAATGTAAAATTGTGATATGATGTACTTTGAGATGAGTATCTCTTATACCCCAAATAAATGGAAATTTTCTGATTAAAAAAAGAAAATCTGAAAGGGTTCGGTTGGGGGTATATGATGTGTGATTTTTGAGTGGTGAGAGTGATTAGACACCAAAAAGTTCCCACGTGTAATTTGGGTTGAGGAGTATGTATGCCTTTTTTAATACATATGGGTGTTTGTGTAGCATTAGCTCTGATTTTATATTGGGGGTTGGGGGAGGGGGAAGACGGAGTTTATGGTTGTGCCGGTAGTAAGAAAACATTTACATAAACTACCTTATAGTAAAGAACCCTATAAAATAATACTCGAACATTTTCCACATAATATGACATATAAAATATTGTGATATTGCTTTATAGGTGTAATTGTATTAGTTGATAAGTGTTGTGGCATTACAACTTGAAAGAAATTGTAGGGTACAATTTGTGCGTAAAAAGATTATGCGATAGTTTTTATGTTCATTAAGACAATTTTAAACATTTTGATTATTGACCCTGAGTTTAATTTATCAATTTATTAATGTAGTTAATCAAAATTATTTAACATATTTAATAACATACTTCTTATTACACACTAATTAAGATGAAATAAATTAAAGATTTTTCTCAAATACATGATAGAAATTGGTATACTTATAATAAAATATTATTATAAAACATGTTGGAGTTAATTACTCCCTCCGCCCCATAAGAATTTGCATCCTACATGACGACACGTTTTTAAGAAAAAATTATTTTATATATAAAATAGTAACATATGAGTAACTATGTGTATATGCTTGTGAGTGTGCAAATCAATATTTTTTTAGTAGTGTGCAAATTTGTATGAGACGTCCAGTTAAGGAAAGTCTGCAAATTTTTGTGAGACAGATGGAATATAATTTTAGGTTTAAATCAAGAGTTAAATAATTTTGTAAAACATATTTTAATGAGAAAATGATTAATTTATCATATAATGTTCAATGACGATGCAAATAGGTTCTCTTTCAACTTTTATTTTTCTTATTATATTATTATGGATTTTTTTTTTAAAAATCAAATACTATTACATAATAAATTAAATTTTTCTATCAATTTGTGTTACTCTATGGACAAATGCATGTTATTTTAAGAAAAAAATGTGTATTACTTTTTTATAAAAATACAATTTATCCTTGTGTAACACGCATTTGTTCAAATAGTAACACAAACTGAAAAGCAAATATGTGTTACTATTAGAGCAAATGTGTGTTACTATCTTATAAAATGTTGTTATTTTACATATATATATTCATTTGTTTTTATAGAATAAATAATTTTTACATAATGCAAGACTAAAATGTGTGCTACTATAAGAACAAATATTAGTTATTCACAAATATTTATTTATATTTATAGAAATAATTATTTATTTCATATAATAACATATGTATTACATGAAACAATATACCTAGATTTAAAGGGATGATGAATAAATTAAGCAAAACATATTTATTCTCATAAAAATATATCTTGCTCATATAGTAACATACATTTGCCCATATAATAACACAAACTGCAGAACAAATATGTGTTACTATTAGAGCAAATGTGTGTTACTATCTTATAAAATGTTGTTTTTACATATATTCATTTATTTTTATAGAATAAATAATTTTTCACATAATGCAAGAACAAAATGTGTGTTAATATAAGAACAAATATTGATTATTCACAAATATATTTATTTTTATAGAAATGATTATTGTTTCATATAATAATATATATGTATTACATGAAACAATATACCTAGATTTAAAGGAATAATGAGTAAATTAAGAAATACATATTTATTCTTATAAAAATATATTTTGTCCTTAAAGTAACACATATTTGCCCATATAGTAACACAAACTAGGAGACAAATGTGTGTTACTATTAAAGTAAATGTGTGTTACTGTAATATCAAATGTATGTTAGTGTAAGATCAAATGTGTGTTACTATATGTATAAATATTTATTTGTAACATAATATTAAATAAATATTTTTTAATTAACGTAATAATCTTCAAAAATGAAAATTTAAAATAAACTTAAAAAAATACCAAAAGCTGTTAGCTTGGTGTGGCGAAATTAGCATGTATACCTGGTTGGTGGATGGTGGGGGATGTATATAGGTGGGGAGGGAGGGGAAGTTAGTATACAGGTGGGGAGAGGAAGTTAACCTGGGAACGCAAGGCGCGTGGGCTGCTTTTTATTTTAGTTCTATATTTAGAAATTTTTATGGTAAAAATTTCTATACAAGTGTTGCTCGATTCCTTAACACTCTTTCTTTTCAGTTGGGGAAGATCTCATGTGTAACTGGTGCACAGTGCACTCAGTCAATAATTATTATTATTTATACTAAAAAATGTGAGTTGATTATATTGAAAAGTGTGAGTCAATATACTAAAAAATTTATACGGATATAGATTATCAGTTTATACTATTATTGATTAATTTATCATCTAATGATATCAGTGACGATCAAATATAAGCCCTTAACACTCTTTCTTTAAAGTTGGAGGAGGTCTCATATGTAACTGGTACACTGTGCACTCAGTCAATAATTAATATTATTTACACTGAAAAATGTGAGTTGATTATACTGAAAAGTATGAGTCAATATACTAAAAAAATTTATACTATTTTTTATTTTTAGTGTAACTTCTCAATGCAATTAACCCACACTTTTCAATACAATCAATTTTCAATTTTCAGCATAGACAATCTTAATTATTGAGTTAGTCATTGTGCATCAGATGCACATGAGACTTACTCTTTTTATTGAGGTCAAACAAAACCACATGAGATTCAAAATTAATAAGTGTTCTTATCATCCAATTTCCTAAAATCAAAATACTAATTAATCTAAAGACAAAAAAAAAAATCAAAAAAAAAATCAAATGTCAAATAAGTGAAAAATGTGTGAATATTTATTATCACATGAAATTCAATAGTGGTTTAATATACTCTTTAAAGCTCATTTCGGCTGATTAATTTTGCTTATAACTTAGAATGTGAAAAATATAAATTCGTGATTTTAAGCTATATAAAATCGTACTATTTATTATTATGAACGAATTTCACATAATATTTTTTGTAATACTAGTTGATTATTATGTTCTTTGCACGTGGCTAGTCACTGTATTATACTTTAAAGATGTGAAATAAGCATACATATAAGGACAATTTATGGAAGTATATTATACCTTTTCAAACTTCAATTAGCAATTCTTTTACTGCAACATTTAATAAATTCTTTCCCAATCTTGTTTAGAAAAAAATGTGTAGTCTTACTAGTAATTACGCGAGGACAATAATTTTCCTGTCAGTTTTAATCATTGCCCCCACATGTGTGACTATAGAGGCGATCACGTTCTCTCTTTCTCCATCCGAGGGAATGGGAACAACATCAACAACACCATTTTTAGATATTCTTCTACCCGATTGAAGAAATTCCATCAGGCAATTATGATAAGTGTTCCAGATAGTTTGTTAATCAAATGCAAGCTGACCTTTTATCAGCTGATTATTAGTATCTTCCTAACTCTGCTATATATATCAGAAATCATAGATAGATATTTTATCATACTTGTGGAGTAATCCAAATGTCATGTTCTAATCAATTTCCAACATTTTATATCCTTGTCGAATAAGCATCAAAGTATATATATAGCCATAAGAAAATTAATAATTTGAAAGGAGCTTTCAATTTGACAAATGAATGTGTATGGAAGCATTAGTGCAATGATCTTAATCTGCTTCCATATTGCCCAATTTATTAAAAAATATGCAAGCATGACAACATATATGTTGTTCCAAACCTCCATGAATCAGGAAATTTTGCTTGCCCCTACCTTTAATTAATGCACTTCTTCTGAATTTTG
Source organism: Prunella vulgaris (assembly GCA_026898435.1). Taxonomy (NCBI): domain Eukaryota; kingdom Viridiplantae; phylum Streptophyta; class Magnoliopsida; order Lamiales; family Lamiaceae; genus Prunella; species Prunella vulgaris. The sequence goes on along the minus strand of JAPKLY010000066.1, from coordinate 107,275 downwards.
AATAGTATTCAAGATCCTTTATTTTCAGTTATTTGTCAAATTAATTAATGGAAGTTGTCGTTAATTGTAAAACTTCCATAATTGCTTCCCGAATAAAAAAAAATTGACTATTATACCATCTGTAATTTCACAGCACAACCTTCCAAAAATGCAAGGCTTAAGTTTCTATAGCGACATCTGCCTTTACAGAGACTTCAAGTTTTGAAGTAAATTTAGACTACAAATGGGGAGTTCACCAGTCCAAGCCTAATTGGTGGAGTTTAATTGCAACATCAAAGATATAGTGGTAGCAGCATTCAGTGTCAAAATGTGCAGATTGCAATAAACAAAAGAATATCCAATTGGAAGTAGATTTACTTTACTCAGATAATAAGATCAAGAGGGAAAGCAAAGATAAAAACATAAGATTTAAAACTTTTATTTTAGTTTTGGGTTTTGGACACCTACAAAGAAACAAATCCCCTTATGTAGATAATTTTATATTATCAGTGACTCAGCTACTAATAAATAAGGGATTTTAAATCTAAAAGTAGACACTAAGTTTGCAACACATGTAGTTGCTGGTCTCATTATCATGTATGATACAAGAACATCTCTAACAAGCTCACATGTGTTTTAGAACTGATCCATGAATCTCCCTCAATGTATACTCCATGTTTTTGAACAAGTACTGCGGCGGGTTTTTTTTTTTTTTGGATATGTTTTAATCTGAAAATTAGGAAAATATCAATAGTTCTGACTATATCGTACATATCAAACAAAATTACACGTTAAAGGTAATATTTCTTTTTCACTTTCTTCATTTCCATTTCAACTCACTAAAACAATTAGCTGCCATTAAAAACTTAAGAACTATTACAATATCATATCAGAGATTTGCCGCAACTAAGCTTATCGAGCTCTCAACATTTACAATAGTCAGTTGATTTTATACAGAAGATTATACCACATCAGTAAAGCCCGTATCACTTCAACCATCATTTGGCAGTGTATTTTGAAATTTCAATATACATTACCTTCAACTGCGATGAACTTGAATATATAATGTTTGGAAGCCCATGGAAATCGCAGTTTCATCAGCATTTCAAGGATGAGTGCATTAGCAACAATATGGTTCTTAATTCTTTTTCAAGTAACAACTAACGACTATTTGTATAAGTGTGATTAACCTTCCCTCAACTTCGCATTTCCATTTTAGCTATTTTAAACTCTTGAAACAAACTTTTTACGTGTCAGATCATAACTCACTTAAACAAATTGGCACAAAAAAAAAACCCCCACTTTAAGTCAAATGAGTACAATTAAACAAACCCATACACACTATTTGAAATAAAGAGTGGCATCAAGCAAAAGAGAGAACCATACTACTTCTGCGAGAGATTCTGTAAGATCTTTCTCATGAGCAGTGGTCTCTATGATTGTGAAAACAAATTCATCATAGTAATCATGCCCTTGAATTCCTTTGATCATCTCCATATGAGTAATCTATAAATTGAAAAAAAAATGAGGCAGTATAAGCAGAGATATAATATCAAGGGAAAATATACATTTTTGTCCTATATTATATCAAGCAGAGATATAATATTAAGTTTTGAATTTTTGTTTTCGTCCTTTAACTTACAAAAAATTATGGTTTTCGTCCTCTTAAGTTTTGAATTTTTGTTTTCGTCCTTTAAGTTACCAAAAATTATGGTTTTCGTCCTCCAAACGCTTATAACCAGCAATACAACCGGTAATACACACATGGATCCATTTTTTCTTTCTTTTTTTTAAACAAAATACTAACGTGGGGGTATTTGGAGGGAATTAGGTCTTGACAAAATACACTTTTAACCGTAAATTCCCTCCCAAATACCGTCCAATACTTACATCCATAGAATCTTCTGTCCGGATTCATTTTTGAATATGATGTACAAATCGTGCAACGAAACCACAATGACACTTAATATTACGTTTGAAACTCGTTGATTTATACGAATTTTTTGAAGACATCCCTCTTCCTTTCCGTACAGTGAGTATGCGCTCAAAAGAATTTAGGCTTTTGGATGTTTTGATTTGGGGATCTTTGTTCCTTTTTCCCCTAATTTTCTCAAGCCCCCGTGCCTAGATTTGATCGACTAGGGTTTTGATTTAGGAGAGAATTTACGGTTAATCTTGTATTTTATCCATCAAGACATAATTCCCTCTAAATACCACCATGTAAGTACTTCGCTTAAAAAAATAGAAAAAATTGATCTACGTGTGTATTATCGGTTGTGTGACTGATTATCGGAGGTTGGAGGACGAAAATCATATTTTTTGGTAAATTAAAGGACGAAAACAAAAATTCAAAATTTAAGAGGACGAAAACCATAATTTTTGGTAAGTTAAAGGACGAAAACAAAAATTCAAAACTTAAGAGGACGAAAACCAAAGTCAACGAAACTTATAGGACAAAAATGTCTATTTTCCCTAATATCAAATATTTTATCCATATTCTAGGATAAAAAGTTGAAGTTCATACTCGAATTTTTTTTAATGATGGATTGAACATTTTAACAAGGCATGATTCTATTCCATGGTTGTGGATAACAACACCTGTACTGCACATTTCATGTGCGTGCAAAATAAAATGAAACGACGTTTAATGAATAAACAGAAAGCAGGTAAAGATATCCTAGAGAAACATAGATTAAATGAAACACCAAATATCCTGTTATAAAACCTAAAACCTAATTCTTTTCTTCAGTATATGCCAGTTGTCAGGTTGTTTTCACCGAAATGGTTAATAGTATTCGATCCAATATCTAAACCCATCCATCCACTGGGAATTGCTGAAGATGGAACAGTCTACAGTTGAAAAAAACTCAGCCCTCGTTTTGGCCATGGGAAAGTCTACAGAGAATATGGTCTGTAAGCAACATAACTAACTTTAACATAACACTCATACGTTCGTCACTTCGAAAAAAATTAACATACCTTGCTATCAGCAGCAGATTTGTTAGTAATAACTACATCAGTAGGCAGCAACAGAATACAGATATACTCCTTTGGCCTTAGCCTTCTCTAGAAGTGTAGTTGCAAGATCAAGCTTATCAGCCTCCATGAGCGAGGATCGCGCTGGAAGTCCTTGGGGTGTGTAGAAAGTAAAGATCATTCTTCCACGAAGCAAGAGGATGTCTAACTTCTCCAACAATGACTCTATAACACCAGTCTTGGAGCAAATATTTGAGCCACCAACAATAACAGCAAATGATTTTTAGGTTTGGAAGCAGCTCCAACTAAGTAATCAATTCTTGAAAATATAGTACATAATCAAATATCATAACTCGCAATGCATTTTCAATGATATAATGATTTACCACAATTACTCAACAATGACAACTACTATATCCAACCATCAAAAATCAAAATACGGGATTCTTAAGAGTGTTTCTTCAGTACGTAACTATTTAAGTAAGATTAGATAGTTATCAGATTAAGAAGAAGAGAATATGTAATACAAATATACAAAAGAATAATAGTCCACTGACCTTCTCCATAAGGAATCCTGCAACAGAAGGCTTCAAGTACTTGGCCACTCCATCTGTAGAAGCATGAGCTCTGTGCGCAGTACCAAATGCATCATTGACATACAAATCCGCAAAGAAAGCATGCTTTTTGGCACATTCAGAATCTCTCTTCTCCTCTTTCTTGTAAAACCTCGCATTCACAAGCAGATCGAGACCTCCATCCGATGATCCAGAAACTAACTTCTCAACTTCTTTACACATGCAATCATCAGCAATCTTGACCCAACAACGCTGGAAAATCCAGATAAGAAAAAAATGTGGACGCCCCTGAAAACAAATTACAAAGCAAGATATCAACAAATGAATGAATTTTTCATGAATTTTTTTTGTTACTCATACCAAAATATAAAGATGACTAATTAATTTCATCAAGTGTAAGGATGCCCTGGAGATTTTTGCACAAACAATAATAAATAAGTACAGATACACTTAATAAGTGAACCAAATTGGCAACAAAACCAATTTCTGCTAGCTAAAGTAACTAAATCATATACACAAGTCTATGGCAAAGAGTTATACAGACAAAATGTAAAGCCTCTCATAAAAAAGAACTTAGGGAAATTAATAATCTGGAAATTGGCTAAAGAATTTCTTACTTGCCAAATTGGATTGTGACATTTCGGTAATCAAAAGGGCCTCTTCCATCAATTCTGATGTCAGAAAACAGGGATGTTTTGATGAACTTCTTATCATTCACCGCTATCCGTATTAGCCAACCTTTGCTCCATCTAATAATTATTTGAATGTTGCTCAAACAACTTCACAAAAAAAAAAAAAAAGATAATCATCATTAGAGAGACATCTTATAACTTAATGGGGTAAAGTAAAACCCCATTTTACTTATTTATACATATTTATGGAGAGACATCTAAGGGTTTTGGGGACTTGATCAATACATATTTATAGACTTGGAATAAGTGTGTAGGGTTGCACAAAAGGCCTTGGTCGAAATCTTGCAAGAGGGGAAAGAAATTGGCCCATAATCTTGTTGTATCTCTATTTCCATACTTGGCAACTTATTTCCTTATTTAACAAATCCTTACCAACTCTTTATTCTTGTGATACTTAACCTTCAAGCATAGACTATTCTCTTGCATAAGAATATTACTTATTTCCATAAATAAAGATACTAGAAATTCAAGTCTTATACTCTATAATTTTTGAAAATTACTTAAGGTATAAGACTCTAATTTTTCGAAAATAATAATAATATTATCCCAAGTACTATTTAATCCTATTCTTGGTCAAATCCTCATAAAGTCAAATCCCTACCATTAATTCCTCAATTACTAACCATGCCCTTAATGAATTAATACTTAAGGAAATACTATTCTTAGAGGACTAATACTATAACCTCAACAATAATACTTCCCTCCCTTACACTAATATAATTCGAACTTAATACTATCTTAAGAGTCCAAAATAATACTTATTGGGACAACTAATACGTAGTAAATAATTAAGAAATATTAAAGCATAACAACTTAAAGGACTAAACCTTAAACACACTAAAACTCACTCCTAAAACAATAAATAAAGGACTAAAAAGTTGTTGCCTATTCGGGGTGTTACAACCTCACCACCTTTAAAAATTTTCGTCCTCGAAAATACGAACTTACCTTGCAAAACAAGCTCGGGGTACTTAGCCTTTAAATCCTCTTCTTTTTCCCACGTCGCTTCTTCAACTCCATGGCAATGTACTTTGATAAGATTAACTTCTCGATTCCTCAAACGATGAGTCTTCTTATCCAACACTTCAACGGGTACTTCTTCATAAGCTAAGTTCTTGTCCACTTCCAAAGACGAATAGTCTAACACGTGGCTAGGATCACGTACCTACTTTCTCAACATCGAAACGTGAAATACGTTGTGAACGGCTGCAAGGTTAGGGGGCAAAGCTAAGCGATATGCTAAACTCCCAACCTTCTCTTGGATCTCGAAAGGTCCTATAAAACGTGGTTGTAACTTCCCTTTGCGTCCAAAACGAATAACTCCTTTGGTCAGCGACACCTTCAAGAACACGTCCTCGCCCTTCTCGAAATGTAGGGGCTTCCTACGCTTGTCGGCATAAGACTTTTGACGCTCTCTAATCTTCTCAATCACCTTGACCGTTTTCTCCACTATCTCGGGCACTAGAATCCATCGTTCGCCAACTTCATCCCAATACAACGGGGATCTACAACGTCGTCCATACAAAGCCTCGTATGGAGACATGCCAATCGTCGCTTGGTGACTATTATTATAAGCGAACTCCACTAAAGGTAAGTACGTCTCCCAATTACCTTCAAAGTCTAGAACACACGCCCACAACATGTCTTCAAGTGTTTGGATCGTCCTCTCGGATTGACAGTCCGTTTGGGGGTGATACGCCGTGCTAAGATTCAACTTGGTGCCCATGGCCGATTGTAGGCTTCTCCAAAATTGCGACGTAAAATGTGTATCCCTATCCGAAACAATTGAAACGGGAACTCCATCCAATCTCACAACTTCTTGGATATAAACTTGAGCAAGTTTATCCATACTCCACGTCATCTTCATAGGAAGAAAATGAGCCGACTTGGTTAGTCGATCCACAACAACCCATATAGCTTGATTCCTTTTAATCGAACGGGGTAATCCCATCACAAAATCCATGGAAATGTGTTCCCACTTCCATTGAGGTATCTATAACGGCTTCAACAATCCGGATGGCCTTTGATGTTCCGCCTTAACTTGTTGACAAGTTAAACACTTCTCTACAAAATTGGCAATGCCGCCGTTCATGTTCCTCCACCAAAATATGCTTAAGTCCCTATACATCTTGGTTCCACCGGGATGAACCGTATAAGGTGTACAATGAGCTTCCTCCATTATTTCCCTCTTCAAGTCTCCATCATTCGGTACACATAACTGATTTTCGAACAAGAGTGCTCCATTTGCATCGACAACAAACCCCTTAACGTCTTTTCTTCTCAACTCGCCTTTTCAACTTAGCTAGGGCAGCGTCTTTGCCTTGCATTTCGACGATTCGTGCACGGAGAGTGGGCTGAACCGTCAAGGCTACTATGATGGAAATAATGCCTTCGGGTGCTTTGATCACCTCCAACTTCAAACGTTCGAACTCCTTCACTAATTCATCTTGGCTAGTCAAAGAATTGAACATGCCTCCCTTTTGGCTAAGTGCATCCGCGACCACGTTCACCTTGCCCAGATGATAATTGATCGTGCAATCGTAGAGCCAACGCCTTTGCCTCATGTGCAACTCCTTTTTGCGTGAAAATGTACTTGAGGCTCTTATGATCGGTGAAGATTTCACACTCGGTACCATAAAGATAATGTCTCCATATCTTTAATGCATGAACAACAGCCGCTAACTCAAGATCATGCGTAGGATAGTTCATCTCGTGCACCTTCAATTGCCTTGATGTGTACAACATGACTTTCCCATGTTGCATCAAAACACAACCTAGTCCTTGCTTCGACGCGTCGCTAAAGATAACGAATCCTTCCGTAGGATCGGGAATAATAAGGACAGGGGCCGAAACTAACTTGTCCTTCAACTCTTGGAAACTCTTCTCGCAAACCTTGGACCACACGAACTTCTCTCCTTTGCGTGTCAACTTGGTCATCGGTGAGGCTATCTTTGCAAAGCCTTCGATAAAACGCCTATAGTATCCCACCAAACCGAGGAAGCTACGAACCTCGTTCACATTAGTTGGAGCCTTCCACTCGCTCACGGCTGCAACCTTGGATGCGTCTACTTCAACTCCTTGGGCCATGATCACATGGCCTAGAAAGTTCACTCGGTCTAACCAAAACTCGCATTTGGTAAACTTTGCAAACAATCTTTCTTGGCGCAAAACTTCAAGAACCGTCCTCAAGTGCTCCTCGTGTTGCTCCTTATTCCGCGAATAGATAAGAATGTCATCAATGAACACTATGACGAACCGATCTAGGAAAGGGTGAAAGACTCGGTTCATCAAGTCCATGAAGACAGTCGGTGCGTTGCTCAACCCGAACGGCATCACTACGAACTCGTAATGCCCATAGCGTGTGCGAAAAGCGGTCTTCGCTCTATCTCCTTCCTTGATCTTCAATTGGTGATAACCCGACCTTAAGTCAACTTTTGAGAACACACTCGCTCCCCTTAGTTGATCGAACAAGTCTTCAATTCTAGGCAATGGGTACTTGTTCTTTATCGTGAGCCGATTAAGCTCTCGATAGTCGATGCACATCCTCCATGATCCGTCCTTCTTCTTGACGAACAAAACTGGTGCTCCCCATGGTGAAACACTTGGTTGGATGAATTTCTTATCCAACAAGTCTTGTAATTGCATCTTTAACTCCTCGAGTTCCTTCGGCGCCATTCGATAGGGTGATTTCGAAATAGGGGCAGCTCCCGGTACAAGATCAATCGTAAATTCCACTTGTCGGTAGGGTGGAATTCTGGGTAACTCCTCGGGAAACACGTCAACGAACTCGTTAACAACAACAACGTCTTCAATGTTCACCTCCTTCGCGTTCGTGCCTATCACATGGACAAGGTATCCTTCACATCCTTCCTCTTGAAGTAATTTAATGGCTTGCATCGTGGTGACGATCAAATTATGCGTACTCGGTCGGGAACCAAAGTACGTCAACTCCTCTTCACTTGCCAACTTGAGCGTCACTTCCCTCTTCTCGCAATCGATAGTGGTGTGGTACTTGGCTAGCCAATCCATACCAAGAATGACATCGAATTGTCCCATCTCGATCACGTACAACTCTCCCTCAAGACTCATCCCACAAATTTCAAGTTTCGCACTCGACACAACCTTACTCGTAAAAATAGCCTTTCCCGAAGGAATACTAACTTCTAAAGGACTCACACTATCAACTAACTCACAACCAATCTTCATACAACAACGAAGTGAGATAAAATAATGTGTAGCTCCGGTATCGAACAAAGCAGTTATTGGTACCGAATTCAAAGTAAGTATACCTGCCAAAGTCTCCGAAGGAGATTGATTCGCACTCGGCTCTCCCATAAGTGAAAACACTCGTGCCCTAGATGGTAGTGGACACTCGTGCGCCTTGTGTCCCGGCTTGCGGCAACAAAAACAAATATCCTTCCCAACGAGGCATTCTCCTACGTGATTCTTCCCACATTTAGAACAAGCCGAGCTCGCCTCTTGATTCCAAGCTTAAAGCCTTGAGTTGCTCCTTGCCCACGATTAGTAAACTTCCTTGCTCCTCCGAATTGATCCCATTTCCTCTTGTTATCACGTGACTTTCTATCTGCATCCTCCTTCAAGCAAGCTCCCATCTGCTCGGCTCTCTCACGTGCTTCGGCAAAAGTTAGGTTGCCTAAAGCTAGTAAAATGTGTTGAATCTCGGTCCTAAGCCCTTTAACGAAACGAAGGACACGTTTTTGCTTGGTGTCGATGAGGTGTTGAGCAAAACGTGCAAGTTCGCTGAACTTCAATTCGTACTCCACAACCGTCATGCCTCCTTGTCGCAAGTCTAGGAATTCGCGCTCCTTCCTATCCTTGTAAGACTGAGGGTAGTACCTCTCCATCACGATCACCTTGAAACGATCCCAAATCAAAGCTCGTCTCTCCTCATCCGAGCGAATCCTCCAATGGCTCTCCCACCAATGGTCAGCATCCTCAACGAGTTGGAATACCACGCAAGCAATCCGTTGTGCATCAGTGCACTCGATCAGCTGGAAGATCCTCTCCATGGAACGAAACTACTCCTCAACAGCGTCCGGTCTGTCCCGCCCGTTAAAGGTAGCAGGCTTGTACCTCCTAAATTGCTCAACTACTTGCGCGGTAGTGTTAGGTATAGGTGCTACGTTATGGACCACGGGGTTAGCTTGAGTATGACCCCTTCTATCCGCGTGTCCATCCGAATCATTAGGGTCATAGTTCGGGTCACGTCTCGAAGGCATCTAAACGAAAGACCCCGCAAGACAAAGAAATTTCTTAGCCGATCTTAAAACATTAAAAATGCTCCTACACTTATCGTAGTTAAACGCTTCTAAACATCTTTACTAGACATTTATTCTCATCATAAATATTAATCATAGCATTCCTAAGCCATCGTACAAGCACAACATTTCATAAAACATTTTTCTTAAAACCTTTTTCTTTTCGAAAAACCTTAAAAAGAATTATCTTAAAACATTTTGACCAATGAGTGGTCCTTCATAACTTTTCATAAATCTTGCATGACCTCGTCATGCCATAAATCATAAATCATGCCTTGCATAAATCATTCTCTTGAAACATTTAACTTGAGCTTTCGAAAACTTACTTGCTTTAGGACTCGGAGATGGCTGCGGCGGTGGTGATGGATGGAGCTTTCTCTTTTTATTAAACTTTTCATGAATTTATTCCATAAAAACTTTGCATACAATCACGTAAAGCACATAAAAATATTTTATTTTTACAAGTCTACAAGAACGTAGACCTGCTCTGATACCACACTGTCACGCCCTAAAATTCTATGCATGTCAATTCAAATAACTCAATCAATACATCCATGGAAATCATATAATATCACAATAAATAATCATAACATTCTCCAATAATATTCACTTAGCACATTCCTAGGAACCACATAATAACATAACAATTATACATAACATGTTTCAATAATATTCACATGTGAATTAAACTTATTCTAATAACATGCAAAATCTAAGACATTAAATAAACCATGCAATAATACCTAATAATTTCGTGTAAAGCAACTGGAGCATAAAACTTTCGAAAACAGCTAGGGTGCACTCATCAAAACCGCGTGTGTATAAAAACAGTCCATTAACTAATACAAAATCTATTTTCCCTAATACTATTATCTTACCAATCAGTTAAAGACCTCCAAATACTCAAATAAATCATATTAAACATAATATAAAGACTTGCCACGAAAATCCCCTTTTAAAACACATGAAAAGCTCGTAAAACAAAGTTATAGGACTAATTCCAAGCTGGAACTTTAAAACGATTTTACTCCAGGTTTTAAGACCAAAATACTTAATAATTTATGGCTAATAAACTGCCAAAATTTTGAAAATAGGCTGGGCATAACTTAGGTATTTTTAAAACAAGAATTTTGAAGACTAGAATCACATAAAGGACTAAAACTGGAACCTCGATTTTTACTAAGTAAAAACTCATGAAAATTGGTCAACATGCATTATAAATCATGGCAAACATTCTGGTAAAATTTCATAATTTTTTGGAGTTATAAAACTAGACTTATCGATCAAGCAAATTAAGGACAATAACTAATTTTCTTAAGAACAAATAAACACATAAATTGATCACTTAATCATGCATCTAAAATTCGAACCATCAGCTGCTATCTTAATAAATAATTCCATCGACTTAACTCCTAATATTCATGCAAATTAACACATAATCATAATAATAATAATACCTCATATAAATCCATAATAAAATCCCATAAGTCTTCAAACCATAGCAAAATCCTAAATCAAGCATCTACGTGTCCATGCACTCAAAGAAGTGAAACATGCAAACGTCTAGTCTTGTGGCCAACATAAGTGCCGAAAACATTAATAAAAATACTTGCAAACTTAAAATAAAAGCCTAACTTCAATCCATTATCTTCTTCTTTAACTCGCATCACGTCCACCTTCCTCCGCATCGCCAATCTCGTCATCTTTACTTTTGAAAATCTGAAAATATAATTCGGTGATGGGGTGAGTAATTATAAAATAATCACTCCGTGGGGATAGTTAGTTCAAAGTCTAAATATAAAGGACACAACGACATGTAAACATACCCTTCTTTCTTAACATATGATACGACTTTCGTATCCATTCATTGATGATATAGCTGATCATCCATAACATATATTTGACAATATAGCTGATTGTCCATTCATAGATTGATGGTAGAGCTGACCATCCATTCATATTAGCACATAAACACATAATTGCATCAAACTAAATATTTAAAAGTCGAACTATAGTTACCACTTTTCACAGTTTAAACCCCCACCTTTTCTTGTCTTGAAAAATAGAGAAGTGTTGTACGTTCGCTTGCTAATTCCTTGTTCAAAGAACCCACGAAAATCTGCCCTCCTTCTACTTCTACAAGCTGCCGAAAATTCTGGTCCTCTAACTTCAATACATGGCCGAAAATTGGGTGCTAGAGGTTGCCGATTTTTCTTGGGTGTCTAAGGGTTTTGGGGACTTGATCAATACATATTTATAGAGTTGGAATAAGTGTGTAGGGTTGCACAAAAGGCCTTGGCCGAAATCTTGCAAGAGGGGAAAGAAATTGGCCCATAATCTTGTTGTATCTCTATTTCCATACTTGGCAACTTATTTCCTTATTTAACAAATCCTTACCAACTCTTTATTCTTGTGATACTTAACCTTCAAGCATAGACTATTCTCTTGCATAAGAATATTACTTATTTTCATAAATAAAGATACTAGAAATCCAAGTCTTATACTCTATAATTTTGGAAAATTACTTAAGGTATAAGACTCCAATTTTTTGAAAATAATAATAATACTATCCCAAGTATTATTTAATCCTATTCTTGGTCAAATTCTCATAAAGTCAAATCCCTACCATTAATTCCTCAATTACTAACATGCCCTTAATGAATTAATACTTAAGGAAATACTATTCTTAGAGGACTAATACTATAACCTCAACAATAATACTTCTCTCCCTTACACTAATATAATTCGAACTTAATACTATCTTAAGAGTCCAAAATAATACTTATTGGGACAACTAATATGTAGTAAATAATTAAGAAATATTAAAGCATAACAACTTAAAGGACTAAACCTTAAACACACTAAAACTCACGCCTAAAACAATAAATAAAGGACTATAAAGCTGCTGCCTATTCGGGGTGTTACACTCAATGGGCCACAAAGGAATCTAGGTATACACATTAATTTAGTATCTCAATCTTTTTTGAAATACCTAAAGCCTTTGATACGTGATCATTTTATGGCCGATTCGCTGACTGCACATTTAATAAAGATCTTCTCTCGGCGTTAGGGGGAGAATAGAAATGAAAATCTAATGAATGTCGAGAAACTTTTCTAAAAGAAAACGATCTTCAAATATTTCGACGTATACACTAGTCAAACTTGAACCGAAAGTTCAAAAGAAGATAAACTTGCAATAATCAGCACGTAATCTGCCAGATGCATTATCAAATGCATTACTGATTATAAATGAAGTGACTACAAATAAGTTGAGGTTTCAATGAAATCAAATAACATTGATGCCCATGTACACCGGAAGCGTAATGAACCTCCTTACACAAAACCATGGTATATTAAAGCTAATAATATATTCAGTCACTCTTGAAATCTCCTGAAGAGATTCGTCCTAAAGATGAGAAATCTTAGTAAAAAGCACGTGCATATAGCAATCAAAATACTAGGATTGCGGAACACCCAGATCAATACATATTTTGGGAAATGATAAAGATCTGGTTTACATGAATCTTAAAGTAAATAAATACAGGAGATAAACATATCACTGTTGTTGACAACATATTCGTACCCACAGTTGCTCTTTCTAAAATCTGGTACCAGTATCTAAATTCGGTGCTCGAAGCACTTTGATTAGATGCAATAGAAAGAAGCAAGCGTGGAAGAGCTAGACTCGCTAAATAAATAAAATATTTTGTTCTATCGTACATACCCTCTAAATATTTTATCCCTGAAGGATATAAATGGGTATTAATATGAAAACAAAATAGAAAAATGATGTTGAGAGATACAAAGCGAGATTAATAGCTTAAGGGTTTTTCGCAGTGACCATTATTGAGTTTGATGTGATCAAACAAATTCTCCTGTTGTGAATATTATAAAGTTCCGCTACTAAATATCAATGGCAGTTAAATCAATTTAGAAATGCAGTTGATGGACATTGAAAAATGTTTATACGGATCATTAGATTTCGATAATTATAAAAAAAATCCCTGATGGATTTAAATTCTCCAGAAGAGGAATGATGTAAATCGCAGTTTGTAAGCTGCAAAGATCATTGTATGATTTAAAACAATAAAGTCGAATATGGTTTAATCGACTTAGTAAATTCCTCTTAAAGAAGGAAAGAGATTGAAGAATCTAGTTCAATCTTAATAGCTAAATTCAAGATGAAAAATCTTATACAAAACTAAGTTTTGTCTCGACCTACAGATCGAGCATTTCCCTGAAAGAATATTAATACACCAGTCAACCTACTTAAAGAAAGTGTTGGAGAGATTCAACATGGATAAATCTCATCCACTAAGTACACAAATGACTGTCCATTCCCTCGACCCATTTAGACCTAAAGAAGATGCCGAAGAGCTATTAGGACCTGAAGTTCCTTATTTTAGTGCGATTGGCGCACTGCTCTTATCTTGCAAATTGCACTAGGCCGGATATTGCCTTTGCAATGAACTTACTTGCAAGATTCAGTGCCTCCCCTACGAGGAGACATTGATATGATGTTAAACACATATTAAAGTATCTTCGAGGTTCACAATATTTTGGTTTGCTTTATCAAAGTAACCAAGACAAAGCACTTGTAGGTTATGCCGATGCTGGTTATATGTCTGATCCCCACAATGCAAAATTGCAAACCGGTTATGTTTTTCTCTGTGGTTGTACAGCCATTTCATGGAGATATGTTAAACAAACTATGGTAACCACATCGTCAAACCACTCAGAGATCGCTCTGTATGAAACGGCATGAGAATGTGTTTGGTTGAAATCATTGGTAAAACACATTTACAACTCGTGTAGTATCCCTCTAATGACATAAACCCTTCAGTAATTTATGAAGACAACGCTGCGTGCATTGCTCAGATGAGTAATGGTTATGTCAAAGGGAACTTGACGAAACATATTTCCCCTAAATTCTTTTATCCTCACAAACTCCAGAAGAGTGGTGAGATAACGATAAAACAAGTACGCTCAAGTGACAATCTTACAGATTTGTTCACTAAATCCCTTCCTACTTCTACTTTTGAAAAGTATGTCCATGGAATCCGGATGCACCGACTTGGAAGATTGTTATCTTCAGAGGGGAGTATCAAATACAAACAATCCTGAAGATTGGATCCCGAAGATCAATATTTATACTCTTCCCGTCAATCTTTATATTCTTCTAAGTTACTGTTATTATGTCCAAGAGGGAGTGTTATAAAATATATGTTATATATTATTAGTGGACATAATAATATATATGGTCCATTGGGCTTTAGGCCTTTGGGCTTAGGGTTAGGGTTAGGAATACGCTAGTATTTACTCTTGTATTCTTATCTCTTGTAAATAAAATAAAACTTATGTGCAGTCATATTGAAATGGATTGGCCACCCCAGACGTAGTCACGTTGTGACGAACTGGGTAAACAAACTCTGTCTTCTTTATTGCTTTAATATTGCTACGAAAATTACAACACAAGCAACATGATAAGTACCTAAGGTACTGAATTATAGAAAGGTTCAACACGGTTACTAATCCCTATAATTCACCTCTCACCAAATTCTCCAATCCTCGATTAAAGAACTTAATGTCTATTATGGTCGTCTAAGCCATATACCCCCTCTCGGCGCAATAGATTACTAGTAGAATCAAATTAATTAAACAACCTTTGGCTACAAAATCAATTAAGCAAATACCCAACTCTCAT
This sequence comes from Prunella vulgaris, assembly GCA_026898435.1. Lineage (NCBI taxonomy): Eukaryota > Viridiplantae > Streptophyta > Magnoliopsida > Lamiales > Lamiaceae > Prunella > Prunella vulgaris. Next base: position 92,070 of record JAPKLY010000066.1, on the reverse strand, counting down.
TGAAGCACCTACCCATCAATCAAGAGCTACTAAATCAATTCAATCAATTCAATCAAGATAAACACCATAATCACATAGCAAATTCAAGATAATCAAGCCATAATCACATCAATCTCCATTGCAAATCAAACACCCAAAGCATGAAATACTTAGCCCATGGCTAAAATCAACAAATAAAAGGAAATAAACACAAATCTAACAAAGCCCGTACTCAATCAATTAATTAAAATGCAATAATTAAAAGATATCACCTCTAAATAGTGCAATAATTAATCCTCACTGCTCGATCGAGCAACTCTTGCTCGACAAAAAGTGGTTGAGCAACTATTTTCTCCAATTTTCTATGTAAATTCCTTAAGGCAACTCGATCGTGCAAGGTTACTCGATCAAGTGTCCTGGTCGAGCACGACTTAAAAAAACGCTTTAACAACTTTGCTTAGCTGATGCACGATCATGCATACTTGCTCGACCAGAAGTGGTCGAGCAGCATTCCAAACTTCTCCATTTTAACTTCTAATTTCAAATCTTGTTCAAATTCATCTCTATTCCTTCCAAAATTGACTCTCCTTCCAATTGTGTCTTCCAATGCTCCTTTATCAATAAAATCTCCTAGAAATCAAACAATTCAAGTATAAATCAATATGTTCAAACTTTTAGTGAATTCCAAATCAATTAACAATTGTTTGCCCAAATGGTGTCTACACGCAAGTGCATGTGATCGTTATCGTCGTGGCAAGATGACCAAGTTTATTATTTATCGAACTCAGGGAGATGGGAGATTTGTAAGGGCAATTGTTGTCCCAATTCGAAATCACTCAAAGCAATAAAGGGGAATCGGTATCTAATGTCTACTAGTGTGTTAAAATAGCAAACTACCTATCACCTTGGGTTGCAAAGTGAGCAAGTTGTGAGAGTATGTATTAGTGTACTATCCTATGTTTCACATGGTGATGTATCACTTAATCATGCAATGAGGTATTGTACAATCAATTGGCAAGCCACTGTAACATGCAAAGGTCTCCCTAGATACACATTAGATCCTCTAATTGTTCTTCCTATTCACTAATTATAGTTCTCACTATCTTAGGAATTTAATCAAACACTTAGCATGCATTGGCCTAATAACAAGAAGATTTAGGAAAATAGCCAAATTCTCATGAGACTAACTCCCTAATGGCCCATTCAATCAATTATGCATTCCAAGCATTCATTCAAACCATCAATATAGAGAATTGATCATACAACAACTCATAGAATTCATAAGATCAACATTAACACCACATTACTCCATAGGAATCATACACTAACACATAAAGGGATTAGCCCATTGCTAATTTGGTAAACAAAAGAACAATTGAACTAACTACATTCATCATTATGCAAGAAATGTAAAGGAATGTAGAAGTATTACCTATTACAATGAAAATTGGAAAAATACAAATTACCTCTAAAAGCTTCCTAACAATCCGGCTGTGGAAAACAAAATTCAATCGGTAGAAACGTAGCCCTAGCTGAGACGAGAATGCAGGAATAAACGGATCGATGATCCAAGCAGTAGATCGTAAGTTATCGATGAAATCGTAAGAAGAAATCTTATAAATCCAACTAGTAACTACCTCTTTCTCTCTCTAATCTAAGATTATGACTAAGATTATGAACTAGATGCCTTGAGAATCTGATCCTTGAGGTATTTATAGTGCCCACAATGTTTAGTCCAAAATGTCCTTCATTAAACGCGCGAAAAGATGAAACAGCCCTCGAAAGTGTGCCAGTCCGAGGCCTTGCACGAATCCAAGCTGGTGGCCGCACGAATGCATTAGTGCGGTCCACTCTTTCATCGAACATTGCACGGACCAGAGATTTCCAGCACGAACCAGGCCTGGTCGTCGCACGAGCCCGGCTTGGTGGCGCAGGAACCCGGCTCAGTTTCGTTTGATCGATCCTCGACTTTCTCGTTTCCTTCATATCTTGAGTTCTAGAGCTTCGATTGACTCGATTCTTTTTCCGTTGCGACCCTCTCTTCGAACTCTTAGACATGGCATATTATTTGCCTCCATTGGATCAACTCACAATTTCTGAAATTTTACGAACTTGCTCTTCTCTTGCTGATTTTGCTCTTTTTCACTACAAAACACAACTTTCTAGCCAAAAAGGGTTAAATACACAAAGTATAGCATTTTAGGGTCAAATATGAACATAAGCACATCAAAACCATATAGAAATGGATGCAAAAACATGCAATTATGACCTTAATCACACCCCCAAACTAGATTGTTGCTCGGCCTCGAGCAACAAAGCGATAAGATAGGGGAACAATTGTATCAATGAAGCATCAAGTACATGATCAATGCCATAGAATCATCACTCAATATCTAGCAAATCTAAGATACAATATCATCCACTTAACTATCAAAATCAAATCAATTAGCACAATATCAAGTCAATAAGTCATGATCCTCACAAGATAGGTGTTTCGCTCAACACTCAAGTGTTTAGGCTCTCTCATACATCACACAACATACACATACCACCATATGCTTGGTTCAAGTCTACATTCTCCACCACTTGAAATGACAATTCAATCACACATCAGTGAGGACTTTTAAAGGTTGTAGTGTTGGCTCTTTGGTAGGGAAGGAATATATGGGTAAAAGTGACTAAGTATGATTAGTAAAACATAGAAGGAATCAAAGTAGAGATCATTCACCTCTTCAATAAATTGTGCACTTACTCTTCATGCTCTTTCAAAATCACACTTCAAAGAATCAAGCTTCCCTTTAAACAAGTTGTGATCATACTCACAACACTAGAGTCAAACTTGACCATAATTTTGCAAAAAGTCAACCTTTTTAATGCCTTGCAAGCACTTGCCTTTGAACCTTCTTTTCATAACAATCCATGCATAAAATTTCTTTCCACATTGGCCACCATGTTCTTCATCAAATCACCAATCTTCCTTCCTTCTTTTCACTCTACTAATCATAAGGACAAGAGAGTTCCAAAAAGGAAGGAAAATGGCTTAAAGTGTGGTTAGCCAAATGAAAGGTCTATAAGCACAAAAGTGGTGAGCAAAGGATTATAATATCAATGGTAGGCTCATATGGCAAAGTTGCTCAATGTAGATCAAAGAAATGCCTCAAATCATATCATGTGAAATCATTATCTAATGTAGCCTCAAATAAGACTAAAGTCAAGTTCTAGAGTAACATGTATGCGTGTGGAACTCACATCAAAGATGTCATCCGTTCAAGATTGAAACGGGCACAAATGGCTAAAAACTCACGGGTAGAAGTTGATCAAGACTCATATCATCTCAATATGCTCATATCATCAAAATCTCAAGAATTATAGAATCAAAAGTATCAAAGATCAACAAGAATCAAGAAATAAATCCACTACATCTATCATGTCCTTCAACTCATCCATACAACAATAAACATATCTCATGCATTCACTACTCAAAGCAACAATAATCTCAAAAATTATCAAGCAAAACACGGCCTCATCCTAAACATATAGTCCAAAACATCATAGAAGCACTAAAAATCAATATAAGAATAGCATTGCGATGAGAATGACTAAACGATCACACCCCCAAACTTTTTTGGACCAAGGGTCTAAAAAGTTTGGCATAGAAGTGGAGACAAGAACAAGCAATGCACAATAATAAAGCTCACATCTCAATAGCATCACCACAATAAAATCCAAGTCAAACATAATCCATCACCAAGAAAATACCATGAGATAAAACTACCTAAAAGTCTAACAATCATTAAACAATATCACTACAAAACGAATTAACTAGGAATTCGGAATAGAAGCAAAATAGGGATAAGAGATTGTTACCCTTCCTCATGAAGTTTTTACACATCACGGAGGAGGATAACGAGGATGAGTGAAGTGCCGGTCCCCGATGTGCCAATTCATCATAGCCCTTTGTGCTTCTAGGATTTCTTCCATGTTGGTGCTCATGGTGTTCACGTTCCTATTGATGGAGTCCACAGTAGTGTTGAGGGAACGATAGTTGTCGGTGAGCCTTGTCACATCGGAACGAAGATAAGAATACTCATTCTTAAGTTCATTCACATCAATCCTCAAAGATTGAATCTCATACCCCCATTCATTGAACGTCAACCCCTCAAACACACGGTTTCCTTCTTGCTCAAAGTAGTTATCCTCTTGCTCCTCAACTTGTTCTTCTTCTTGTGCTTGTGAACTTGATGCACCCCTCGCTCTTTTGCTCATCCTTTGATTAAATTGTTCCTTCACTTGAATGTGTTCGGGTGAATCAAGCTTCAAATTTTCACTCTTCTTTACGGTGATTAGCTCATACTCGAGTAGAGGGAAAAGGACTTTGATATTTCGCCCGACAACACAAATGACAGTCATCTTCTTCTTGAACTTCTTAGTCCTTATTATGTGTTCCACATCGATCATTGCACCTATTGCACCTTCCCTCTCGGGTAAAGGACTAGCCCTTTGAGCCATTAATGCAATTATTCCCCCATAAGCACAATTAGTCTTTGCAACTTGTTGACTAAGATTCTTGAGAAGATAAGCCCCGAAGTCCACCTTTTTAGAAGTGAGCATCGAATGCAAGATATATAGATCATCACTTCTCATCCTATTAGTCTCAACTCTGGCAAAGACAGTATTTGCTATGATCGCACAAAACAATATAGGATTGGCAAGACGAAAGGATTTAGAAACTTGAGGATTGTAGGTCTCATCATAACTAATCCTTCCCATATTTCCTGAGCTCGAGTAAACTTTTCCCATGCATAGAAATTTCTCTTATCAACATTTTCTTCACACCCAAAGATTTCATTGATCTGATTTGTTGTCATGACATAACCCTCATTTTTTATCCGAAACCTTGCTTTAATAGGCACTCTATTCACTTCTCTAACTTCAAGTGCGCTTAAAAATTCAATGTTCAATTCCTTGAATGAGTCGAAGTGTTGAAGATCAAGCAAGCCACTCCATCCTATGTTAGCAAACAATTCTTCGATATCATTCCCAAGTTGCACCCTTCAAAAGAGCTCTTCTCATAATATCGTCCTGATTGAAAATCTAGAGTGCAAAATTTGGCGAAGTTATAGAAGAAAATCCTCTTATCCTCGAAAAACAACCCATAATTGGAGGGCTTGTCTCCACACTCCGCTAAACACTCATCCTCCATTGTTGGATCATTGCAACCATTCTTAGGTCTTGAACTCAAAGCTTTACTCTTACCTTTACTTCTTTTAGACATGACCTACAAAAAAATATTAGGCATAAGCAAGGTATAAACATGGAGTTCATCTAACAATCAACATTTCCTAGAAGAATACTATGCATAAGCAAGAGAAGAACAATAAACTCAAGTCATCATCAACTTCATTCACTAAGTAATAATAAGATTGAACATGATGGGTCTTATTCTAGAATCAAGGAAATCATGCAACTCATAGTTATGCCAATGTCATTAATCAATGAAACCTCAAGTAAGCAAAAATCATAGGTGAATCAATATCATTAACTCATCCTAACATCAATATACTCTTAGCTATTAACAATGAGCACAACATTAACATGAAAATCCTATTTTTGCATAAAATTTCCCAAAATTCGTCACTAAGCCCACCCCCAAAATTTCAATCTTCAATTATGTCCAAAATTCACAAAATTAGCATGTAATTGGGTTCCCATTGGATTACCCACCAACAATATAACATAATTTCTTCATCAATTGCACAAAAATAAGCTAGAATAAAAAATCCCCAATTTATGCTCAAGAACCCTAGAATTTGAATTTCTAATTCTAGACAATGCAACCATGGAATTCCAATAAAATTGCAAAAAATAGAGAGATGAGAGTTAGAAGAACATGCCTATGGAAGGAATTCGTGAAAGGAAATGAAGAGCTTGAGATATGAAGAATTTCTTCTATCTTCTTCTTCTTGGTTTTGAGAGAGAATGGGTTGCAAGAATATAGTGAGAAGTGTGTGTTTGTGTGTGAAATGAGTGGAATATAAATGTAAAGAGTGAGTGGAAAAACCTTGGAAAGTGTGGTCAAAGTTGGACCAAAATCGGTCAAAACCCGAAAGTTGCAAGACTTCGCACGAACCGGACCTGGTGGCCACACGAACCGGATTCGTGCGAGCCACTTGTGCAAGCCTCAGTGAACGAACCAGTGAGCCGCCGCACGAACCGACGCTTCTGACTGCATTAACCTAAGCAGCTGGGTGCACGATCCTGAGCCTCCCTACCCACTTTCGATTTTTCACCCTTTTACACATTTTTCATGCAATTTTCTTCCATTTTCCTACACAACACAACTTGAAACTCCTCATACAACATAAATGGTCACTGAGCAACAACAAATTAATCATGAAAATGAACAATTAATCACAAATCACACCCCCCAAACTTTTTCGGATCAAGAATCCTAATAAAGTTTGGAAAGAGTGATTAATCAAGAAACTTAAGCTCAATAAGCCATTCACACTTCATATCAACTCCTAAACCAAGGTATGCTCCTCAAATCTACTCTTGCACAAATTAGCACAAAATCCAAATAGTGCAATCAATTCACAAAATCAATAGGCTAAAATGGCAATCAACCTTGTAGGGAGGATTGCTTTCATTCGAATACGGACCCCCTTGTTGTCTAAAAGGTGGAGCAATATATGGTGGCCTTTGATTACTTGGAAAAGAATTGTTATATTGAGGACGACCCATGTAATTCACTTCTTCTTGAGTAGAGGTAGTGGGAGGAGGAAGACTTTCGACAACACTTACTTGCATAGGAGCTGGAGCTTGGTTTTGGTTTTGGTTTTGGCCTCAATAAGTTCAACACATTTTTCATGTTTTCCTCAATAAGTGAAACTCGATCACCCGTTCCACTATTGGACTCTCTTTGAAAAGCATCGTTTGCAGCTATGTTTTCGATGATCTCGTTCACTTGTCAAACTGTCCTCGTCCATACCGAGCCTCCGGCACAAGAATTCAAGTAATTCTTGTCTCCTTCATGCAGTCCAATGGTAAACGTCAAAAGAATGTCTTCCTCCCTCAAACCATGTTGAGGGCAAGCTAAAATGGCTTGGTACCTCTCCCAAGCACTAGATGTGGTTTCTCTCGTCTTTTGTCGGAAATTCTTTATCTCTTCCCTCGCCTTTAGCATTTTTTATGGAGGGTAGAATTTCTTGAGAAATTGAGAGCTCAACTCCTCCCACGTTGCTGCTTTCGGGTTCATCGATTGGATCCAAGTTTTAGCTCGACCCTTCAAGGTGAAGGTGAAGAAACGGAGCTTCTTCTCGTTATCTGATATCCCCTTGTATTTTATCGTGTCGCAGATTTCCATGAAGTTATTGAGGTGAGCATTTGGATCTTCCCGATCACTCGATCCTTCGAAAGGAGACTCTTTCAACAACTTCAAGAGATTAGTATTAAGCTCAAACTTCTCAACATCTATCGGTGGCCTCTCAATACCATCATAGTGTTCATTTACCCTTGGCTCAAAGTAGTCATGAAGTAGTGGTTCATTGTTTTGAGGTGGGTTTACGATTTGTGGTCTTTGGTTGAGGTGGTGGTGGATATGGGTAATAAGGGTAATTATGTGGTGGTGGTGGGTAGTATGGTTGATTTATTGGGTAATTTGGGTAGTTGGGATATTGAGGTGGGTAGTGGTGTAGTGGTTAGTTATGTGGTGGATAAGGTTGGTATGGATGTGGTATAGGTTGTGGTTGTGGTTGGGGAACCTCTCTTTGAGCCAAGTGCTCATCACCATGATGCACTTGTTGTCTCATTGACTCTTCTTCTCTGACTTCATCTCTAACTTCATTCATGTTGTTCTCCACGTTCTCTTGATTCAATCTCGCTTATCTTCTTCTTCTTCTTCGTAGGCTCGTTTCAAGGTCTAAATCAAAGGGTATAGATTTCCCCCTTGACTCCTTGTTTGCATGTACCTACAAAGAAACAAGTATCAAAACTCTCACAATAGTAACCAATCGAAAATAAAGGAAACAACAAACAACCAAACAAACTAGCCGTCTCCCCGGCAATGGCGCCAAAAACTTGTTTGCCCAAATGGTGTCTACACGCAAGTGCACGTGATCGTTATCGTCGTGGCAAGATGACCAAATGTATTATTTATCGAACTCAGAGAGATGCGAGATTTGTAGGGGCAATTGTTGTCCCAATTCGAAATCACACAAAGTAATAAAGGGGAATCGGTATCTAATGTCTACTAGTGTGTCAAAATAGCTAACTACCTATCACCTTGGGTTGCAAAGTGAGCAAGTTGTGAGAGTATGTATTAGTGTACTATCCTATGTTTCACATGGTGATGTATCACTTAATCATGCAATGAGGTATTGTACAATCAATTGGCAAGTCACTCTAACATGCAAAGGTCTCCCTAGATACACATTAGATCCTCTAATTGTTCTTCCTATTCACTAATGATAGTTCTCACTATCTTAGGAATTTAATCAAACACTTAGCATGCATTGGCCTAATAACAAGAAGATTTAGGAAAATAGTCCAATTCTCATATAAGACTAACTCCCTAATGGCCCATTCAATCAATTATGCATTCCAAGCATTCATTCAAACCATCAATATAGAGAATTGATCATACAACAACTCATAGCATTCATAAGATCAACATTAACACCACATTACTCCATAGGAATCATACACTAACACATAAAGGGATTAGCCCGTGGCTAATTTGGTAAACAAAAGAACAATTGAACTAACTACATTCATCATTATGCAAGAAATGTAAAGGAATGTAGAAGTATTACATATTACAATGAAAATTGGAAAGATACAAATTACCTCTAAAAGCTATCTAACAATCCGGCAATGGAAAATGAAATTCAATCTGTAGAAACATAGCCCTAGCTGAGACGAGAATGCAGGAATAAACGGATCGATGATCCAAGCAGTAGATCGAAAGTTATCTATGAAATCATAAGAAGAAATCTTATAAACTCAACTAGTAACTACCTCTTTCTCTCTCTAATCTAAGATTATGACTAAGATTATGAACTAGATGCCTTGAGAATCTGATCCTTGAGGTATTTATAGTGCCCACAATGTTTAGTCCAAAATGCCCTTCATTAAATGCGCGAAAAGATGAAACAACCCTCGAAAGTGTGCCAGTCCGAGGCCTTGCACGAATCCAAGCCGGTGGCCGCACGAATGCATTTGTGCGGTCCACTCGTTCGTCGAACATCGTACGGACCAGAGATTTCCAGCACGAACCAGGCCTGGTTGTCGCACGAGCCTGGCTTGGTGGCGCACGAACCCGGCTCGGTTTCGTTCGATCGATCCTCGACTTCCTCGTTTCCTTCATATCTTAAGTTCTAGAGCTCCGATTGACTTGATTCTTTTTTCGTTGTGACCCTCTCTTCGAACTCTTCGACATGGTATATCATTTGCCTCCATTGGATCAACTCACAATTTCTGAACTTTTACAAACTTGCTCGTCTCTTGCCGATTTTGCTCGTTTTCACTGCAAAACACAACTTTCTAGCCAAAAGGGTTAAATACACAAAGTATAGCATTTTAGGGTCAAATATGAACTTAAGCACATCAAAACCATATAGAAATGGATGCAAAAACATGCAATTATGACCCTAATCACAAATAAATCCACTAATTCCTCACAAAAATGTTATCAATTCTATCAAAATATACAACATAATCAGTGATCAACTATTGCGGCCAATTCAAAAAAAAAATATTCCTCCACTCTCATGATTTGTAGCGCATGATTTCTTAAGATATATTTGAGGTACCAACCCACTTCTTGGGGAAATTACTTCCTAAATTGGATGCTTAAAAAAATAAAAATTCAAGTAGAGGAAAGATTTTCATTACCAGGAGAGGATAGCGCCCCTTTTTTTGCCTTAAAGGTTAGTGGAAAATTGCTGACAAGAGGTTATATATATATAAGGAGCAGGATGTTCATGCCTTGGTGAAATATTTCTGGTCAACCTCTACTGCCAACAAATCAATGAAGAAAAGGATTTGGGCTAACACATTTTGTGATTAAATTTTGGCCATGCTTGAATTTGGACCATTTAAATTTCACAAGTGAACTAAGAACTCCTACATCGTATTAAATTTCATCGGTCCGTCTCAAGAATATAAATTTAAGATTCAGAGGCATGCAGAACGCCATCAACTACTTCAAAATATCCTCGGGTAATATTTCTTATTAATCACAATCAGTTCTGCTCTCGACTTACTTTTAATATGCTTCACGTCGAAGAGTTGAGCACATCAAAAGTAGGGGCAATTGTTGTGGTACGATTATTATGATGGGCTCAAGCCCATAAATAATTGGACGAGGCCCAAATTCAATACAAGAGAACTTGGAGTACGAGCACGAACAAAGCCCATGTATACAAGCACGGGCAAGATCAAGATCCGCAAGCACGAGTAAGTCAAGCACCTACGTGCATGAGCAAGTCGAGAACCTATGTGCACGAGCAAGTCGAGCTCCTATGTGCACAAGCAAGTCGAGCACCTACGGGCACGAGCAAGCTCATGGTCAACTCTTATAGAGGAATTATATCTATTATGCATAATTTATGTCATAATTAATATAATTCAATCCCCACACAAGGGAATTACCTTTTATGGAGAGAAGACTTCCTGTAATAACATTTGTAACGGTCTAGTTGACCAACGTAGCATGATAGGGGCACGTACCATAATTGAGATCGTCTATAAATATGGCCTTAGGGCCATTATTGTAAAGATCCACGAATTTGTTAATACAAAGACTACACTTAAGTCCTAACTCTTGCAATACAAGACATAGGCAAATATGTGTTATTTACATTTTCTGCACGATTATTCAAGTATTATTATACTTATTTGTTATCCTGATATCAGCCACATAAGGATTTCATTAGGTAATAACAATGAACTCCACACATCAATCAAAATTTTGAATAGGATTTCATCCAAGTCAGCCAAACAAACATCGTATGAATTATGATATGGTAAGAAGTAGTCTCTCACATATCAAAATGTGGGGTTACCCTGCGTATGTGAAGGAGATACTCACTGAAAAGTTGGAATCCATAGGTAAAAACTGTTACTTTGTGAGATATCCTAAATTAATGAATGGATATTGCTCTGTCTTCCTGAGAAACAAAAGGTTATTGTTTCTAGACAGGTGAAATTCTTTGAAAAGACTATGTCTTTAAGGAATAAGGTCGTAAAAAGATAGAACTTGAATAGATTCAAGAATCAGAAATTAATACTGAGGCTGATGACTTGTCGGAGAACCACGATAAAGAATCAGTGGAAGCATTCAGTGTTTCTCATGGTTCTATCACTGGGTGATAGTCTTTCAGCCAGTGGGAGCATAATTGGAAAAGTCTTGCATTTGCAAGAAATTCCAAAATAGGCTGAATGAACGATCTCCTGCTCAAGAAATGCAAGAAAGCGTAGATCTTGAGAATTCTCTAACAGTTCATTAGATCATCATAAGAGAGCCTCTTCACGACCAGAATGTACAACCTACACAAATGCAGCTCCGTAAGTCCAAAATGGTTAGTCGTCCACCTGTAAGGTTCATTGTTTCTTGGAGAAATATGATGATGTGAAAATTCTGGACAAGGATGAATCTAGGACTTATTTTGAAATGATAGTAGCTATCAATTCTGGGAGGTAGCACGAAGCTATGAGATTTGAGATGGACTTAATGTATATTAATCAAAGTCTTGAACTTGGTGGAATTTGCCTAAATGAATTAGACTCATTGGCTGGAAATAAGTCTTCAGTAGTAAGACTGTCGCGGATAGCAAAATATAAACCTACAAAGCTAGTGTAATACCCCGAACAAGAATTTCTTATAAAATTATATGATTAAATAATTCATTTATTTTTATGAGCATTATATATTTCAAGTTCACAATTTTCATGTAAACGGACGAGCATTCTGAAGCGGAAGCACTAGCACTTTTCAGAATAAAATTTTAAGGTTAGATATATATTTTACTAAATACGAGACTTTTGAAGTAAAGAATATTTTTCGATCCGAAATTTATACATGTTATAAAATATGATAACAAACGTCTATAATGACAATTTTATCTTGCCTAAATAATTTTACTATATCAAAATATAGTCAAACGAAGCATTTCAAACAAATATGAAAAAATTAATACTTACGAAATATTTATTACAAGATATATATACGATTGTTTAAAATAGCCGATATTTATGATATTTTTCGTATATTTTAAATACGACCCCTTTATGACCAAATAATACAGTTTATATTAAATACGTGTGGTAAATACAAGTGGTAATATTTTATTATACAAAAAATAAAAATATCTAAAATTTTACTTGGCTAAAATTTTTCCTCACGTTTTCTATCTATGGCCACAAGATCAGCATCTTTTCCATACTCCCTCTCGGCTCCCCCTACCTCCTAACCCCTCTATAAATACACACACCCCAAAAGTAAATTTTGAAACACAAAAGAGCACTCACTTTTCTTCTACAACCTCTCTCTCTCGGTTCTTCTTCCCTTCTCCAGTAATATTAAAAACTCATATAATCAAAAGAACCTCACTCCATCATCCTATAGTAGCCAACAATCAGTGGTTAACAAAGAATATTTGCTCACGACAACGAACCAAGAAGGAAACTACAAAGGTGACACCTACAAACATTCTAAGTGCTTATATATCTCGAATTTAAGACCGTTTCTTATATTTCGATTCTCGGAAAATTATGAAACTTTTTCTGTGAATTCTTATATGACGTAACTATGTTCTGTCCAAATTTTGTGGTGCTTTGTATTAAGATTAAGGAGTTGTGAATTTTTGAAGTTATAGTGTTTTTCCCAATTGAGCTTCTGATTAGTGATTTTATTTGTTTCGTTTTTATAGTTATAGCCATAGGAAAATTATGAAATTATTACCGTATGATTCCATGATGATGGGCTATAACATATCCAAAATTCATGGCAATCGGAGCTAGTATGAAAGTGAAATAAATTTCTGAAATTGGTATATGCAGAATCGACCAATTCTATGATAGCTATTTCTAACTACTCGTTTCATAAGTTTTTACTCAACAGAAAATTATTATATTTTGTACGTCCATCCTTATACAAGTTTTATAGAACATATCAAAAATTTGAGATGATCACACTTATAACGAAGGAGATATGAATTTTTTTAATTTAAGGTGTCCTATACAGGGATGGACTGGTGAGCTTGCTTTAAGCTGTTTTTTTTCATATTTATAGTCTTGATAAAATTATGATATTTTTACTGAGTAATATATTAATGATGAATTAAAACTTGTGTAATTTTCGTGATCATCAGACTTAGGAATAGAGAGAAATAATTTTCTAAAATGATGTGTTCAGTTTCAAATGATTTCTGTGATGCTTAGATTGATTGGCTTGGTTTCTATATTTCTAGTGACCAGAATTTTAGGAAATTTTATGTAGATGTTCTAATTGAAGTATACTATATTCTTGCAAAGTTTTGTGATTTTTAGAGTTGATCCTTAAGAGACACCGATTTTTGAAAAACATGTGTCCAGATTGTACCTTTGTCAATATTTTGCACAAGTTGTCATGTTTAAGGAAAGATTTTAGGGGTAAATTATGTAAGGTCCAAACTAGCTACTTTGAAGTTTGAACACGTATATCTCTTACTTCGTTTGTTAATAAAATAAAATAAAAATATGCTGATAACCTTGAGTTGGAGTAGTATCAGTTTGTGAAATTTGACATTCATGGGATCCATATCTTAGGAGAAATAAATGTTTGAAAATGGAATAAAATGCAAGGGAACATTGTCCCATTTTCAGAAAAAATGAAGATATAACTTTTTTCATATTCTTTTAATATTATAACAAATCATATTTGCATAGTATATATGCTTATGTGTTATTATAACGAAAATTATGAATTTTGAAAGTGTCTGAGTAGCTGTAAAACAAGTTTCGACGTTTATTTATTTACTATGTCAAATTAGATAAAACTTATACTTAAACTTATTTTCTTTTAATATTCTAAATGTATTCTTATTCCATGTATATTAATATACAATTCTACAAGTTGTTGTATTTTATTTTTTAGTTTAAATGCTTGTAATAAAATTGTGAAAGTTATAAAAAAGTTAAAGGACTAAAATCAAAAGAACCTCACAAACTAAATTTATTCATATTGTTTTTAAGTCAATTTATAGTCTACATGCTGAAATTTACTTATGTGTTTAATTTATTAGTTATTTACAAGCTTAATTATTTATCCAAAAACGTGTTGAACTTATAAACTATTTAATTAATCTTTTGACGAGTATTTATTCTAGTAAATGTTTGTTGTTATATAAGTGTGTAATTTTGTTATATTCATGTTTAAATGCAAATATTTCTAAGTATGTGATTTTTTTTATGGTGCTCTTGAATAAACACAAACGTACTAGAAATTATAATTTCAAAGTATAATTGATTTACAATTAAATCAATATTTTAGTTTTCTAAAACCATTGAAGAAATAAAGCTTGATGTCCTTGTTAAACTTATGAATATTTATGATCGACTATATGTTTTATTTTATAAGAAAGAAGTAAAGTTTTATAAAAAGTCTTTGAACTAAAAGAAGAATCGAAAATCCTAAATGGGTTAACAAAATGAAAGAACAACTATGTGAAATAAATATGATCACTAAAGATGTAAGAAAATCGTGCTAGGTGAAGTGTGGCCCAAGTCAGAGCTCAGACGTGTCTATATGCTCCTAAGTTTCAAATCCCAATTCAAGAAAGTTTGTAACTTTATCTTTAAAAGTTAAAAAGTGGGTGACACTATTTGTATTAGCCGATAATGTTATATGGACTGTTGATGTATTTCTGAAGCAAACTAATCTAACACAAATATATAAGAATAAAAGCTATGTTATTGATGAACTTGAGAGGGTCATCCGCCATGAGAGTGGTAAAAAATCAAGTTATTGATGAACTTGAGAGGGTCATCAGCCATGAGAGTGGCAAAACCATGTTATTGATGGACTTGAGAGGGTCATCAGCTATGAGAGTGGCAAGACAACATTTATTGATGAACTTGAGAGGGTCATCTGCCTTGAGAGAGGTTAAATGTTGTCACAAGTATGAAATGCAAGTAAAATTTAATTATAAAACAAACCTTAATCTTACCTTAAATTTTAAACTGGGGAAGGGTAAAACTATCAACTTTTCATTATCACATCAATCTGTATAAGAGCGTACAGGTCATCCACTGAGATTTTATCTCACACCCCAACCGTTTGATATTTTTTCAGGATATGATTGCGAGGGGTCGGAATTGCAGCAGTGACACGGAGTTTCCCTAAATATGATGCAATATATATGAATAAATTAACTGGTTATGTAATCACTTTTAAAATAAATTTTAGTATGGTATCAAGTAACAAACCTTTGAGAGTTATTCGATGATGATCTTATACACGAGTATTCCTTTTCTATGTTGATAAGAGGCTAATGAAAGATCGGGCCCACATATATTTAAATACCTATGATCTTCCGCTGCAAAGTATTTCATTTACGCATATTGTTTTATTCTGAAAAGAAAATTTTAAGCTTGAATTTTTAGTTACTAAGTGACGATCCAAGTTCAGAGTACTTTATGCGACAAAGTTTGGCATTCTGGATCCAGGGCGTTACAGCTAGGTTGGTGGGAAAGGCTCATAGTTAATGGCTATGACAAGACCTTTTCACTAGTTGTAAAATCAGGTCCATTCAAATTTTACTTGCAATAGTTGAATATTGTGATTAGGATATTTGATGGATATTAAATGACTTTCCTTAGAGGAAACCTCAAGAGGGAGGTGTTTCACAGTTAGAATTTTATATTTTGGTCAAATTCAAATCTGGTATGCAAATTGTAGAGGTCTAATTGTGGACTAGTGCAAGCCTCTAGGAGTTGGGATATCCGTTTTGAAGAAGCTATCAAGTTCTTTGACTTTATCTGGAATACAAAAGATCGTCAAAGACCTTATCTAGGCGAGCATGTTACATGCTTGACATTGAGATTTATTAAAGATAGATCTGGCAGGATGTTTAGGATATCACATCCACCTATTAAAGGTATTGAGGCATTTTCTCCGGAGAACTCTAAAAGAGGTCCTCTATCCGCAAATCAAGTTGGACATGACTTGCTTTAGGCTCGATATGGCCTAAGCAATCAGTATAAATAATAGATCAGTATGATCCAAATAAAATTGCTAGACTGCTATTAAGATTATTCTAAACTGTCTTAGATGAACTAAAGAATATTTCTTAGTCTATGATGGACAAGCAAATCTAGAAGTAGCTGGGCCGGCTGATGCTAGTTTCCAGTATTTGTTGCGATGACTATGAGTAATGGTCAAAGCATGTATTTACACTCAATGACAGAATGGTAAGCTGGAATAGTTCCATGTGAGAAACTGTCGAAAATTCAACAACTGAACCCAAATACAAAGTTACATCAAAAGCCAAGAATAAGGCTGTCTGGAATTAAAGTTCTTGAAAGAACTAGGGGTAGTTTCGAGTACCAGTTGTCCAATAAAGTGTTATTGGGATAACACTGGTGCGATTGCACAAGCAGAGGAACCAAGATCTAATAAATGAGAGTAAACTTGTATTTAGGCGCTAATGTTTGATCTGAGATATCATAATAAGAGGAGAAATAAAATTGAATGAATTCTCATAGAACTTGGTAAATCCTTTCACTAAGATAACCATGTAACACTAGACACTTGGAGAGTCTGGGAGTAAGACATGTAGGTGATTAGCTCTAGGCCAAGTGGGAGATTGTTAGTATATATGTCCTAGAGACAATCATTATGAGGACATTATACTTGATCATATTTAGTTATTAATGTATTATTGATTTGATCAATAATATTCGGCAATACACTTATTGAATAGTATATGTCTGATTGTTTGCATATATTCATATATGTGTTCCCATGAACTAATGTTATCATTGAGATGAGAGACTCAGATGACTATAACATAGTTCTTAAAGTAGCCCCATTCAATGATCATCGAGAATGAGATATTGATGATGCGATTGGTGTGTGATCTGCATCATACCCTTAGAGGGTGCAGTGATTCTCACAACTGCGAGATACTAGGTATCTCATGATGGATGCACAAATACTTTGAAGAGTATTGGCATACCCAACTGAGAAACCATTTGATGTACTCTATTTACGTGTCTATGAGAGTATCGATTTTTGGAGTAGTGTATTAGTCAACTGACTTGAGGTCAATACACACGGCATGTATGGAGTGATAGACTTTGACCATGACCGACGCTTCACTCTGAACGGGGTAGATATGGCATGTGTTGGGCACATCACGTAGTACATGTGCGTGGTAGTTGAGTCAATGTAGAATTCATTCCTCAAATAGATTTGGAGAGAATACTCGACTTCTCATAACTAATTGGATCGTTAGTCATCGGCCAATGCACGTCGCATTTGAAATAGTGTTCAAATGTGATAATATGATCAATTAGTGGAATGAGATAACTTGATTAAGTTATTCGAATAGACAAATTATCATGTTCTAGACTTAATCGGAGTATTCGTGAATGAAAGGACCGTATCACTTTGAGCTTCATATTACATGTTGTTGCTGTATCCTCGCAACGTACCTCATATGTTGAGATTGTCTAGTTTATTGTCTAGGGTTCAACTAAAACCATTAGTTTGACTAATCGCTTGACATATGAGGGCATATGGGTCACGCAATAAGTAACCCACGTTTACGAATTAAGTTTGTCGGATTAAATATTTGATTAGATCATAAATATTTAATTCATGGAGAATTATAATAATTTTATTTAATAGAATTATTAATATTTAATTAAATTAGATGATATATTAGATATATCATAATAATAATATATTAGATATATTATTATATATAGTAAAGATTATATTTAATTGCTTTTAATAAGTTTGACCGCTTTTCTATCCATCATAAATTGAGGCGCCAGGTGTAATAGAAGTGGGGAAGGGATGATTTTAGGGAGGGTGAAACTGCACATAGCAAAAGTGCAGAGGGGTAGAACTGTCAAAATAATGTGTCATGACTAAGATACTTTTGAGTATAGTACATATTGTAATCGAATAAAGCGATAAAGCGTAAAATAAGAACAAATGATTTGATTACCCAGTTCATCACAACGTGACTACGTCTGGGGGCGACCAAGCCAGGAGATAATAATATGACTGCCGTAAAGTTTATACAGAGATATTGAGTGTGAAGAATACAAGGGTATAGAATACATTAAATAGACAGTACCCTAACCCTAACTCTAAGTCCATGGGCCAAAAGCCCACTGGACCAAATCTAATATTATGTCCACAAATATACATAATATATAATAAATATATTATAACACTCCCCCTTGGACATAATAACAGTGACATGGAAGAATACAAGAGTTACCAAGAGGAGTATAATCATTGATCTTATGGATCCAATCTTCAGGATTGTTTTTTTGGATTTGATACTCCCCCTGAAGATAACAATCTTTCAAGTCGACGCATCCCAATTCCATGTACGTACTTTTCAAAAGTAGAAGTGGGAAGGGATTTAGTGAACAAATCTGTAACGCCCTAGTTTTCCAAAATGCAATTTTGTCATTTTAGAAACCCTAGTCATCACTTAGTGACTGAAAATACATACTATTTTTTTTTCTTTTAAATATGAAACACTTTTAATGACATTAAATAGATAGCGGAAGCATATGTTTTGTTAAAAGAATACATGTACAGCGGAAAGATAATTTTTTTGTTATGAAAGACATGGAGATAATTTTGATGATTTAATATGCAAGGATCTTTATAAAAAGTTTGGCACAAAATAGACAACAAAATAACTATCATTCATTATTATCCAGAGATTTTATAATTGTTCTTCACTTTGGCATATTTCTAAAGTCATAATAAAAGTTATCGTTCTTAACTCCTTTTCTTTTGATGCATGACAAAATACAAATACAGGAAACCGTATCACTCTTCCACTGGCACGAACTCCACCTCGTCATATCCTGAAAAAGATTTATAAATAGGGGGGATGAGATTTGAATTCTCAGTGTGGGCGACCTGTACGCTACTATACAGATTGGTAGTATGCAAACATATCGTTTTTGTAAAAACATTTTTCATAGCCACAAAGGCTCATCATTCATCATATAGCCCTCAGGCTCTGTCCACCGTGGCGCCTAGCTACACAAGCCAGACCACTACATATCATTTGAGATACTTTTAATCATATAGCCCTCGGGCTCTGTCCACCGTGGCGCCTAGCTACACAAGCCAGACCACTACATATCATTTGAGATATAGCCCTGAGGCTCTGTCCACCGCGGCGCCTAGCTACACAAGCCAGACCACTACATATCATTTGAGATACTTCGCCCGTAGGCATTTGGGCAATAACCTCGTAACTGGACCCGAAGGTCAAAATATTTTCATCCGCATACACCATCAGTCCATATAGTATTCAAAGCAATACAGTAAATGTCACTCACCTTAAACGTTTTCCTTTTGTAAAAACAATCACCATTCTTTTCACCCAGAAATCCTCATCACCGTTCTCGCACTTACACCTAGCATCATTCGTTGCGTTTCAGTTATTGATGTCTTAGAATTTTTTTTTTAGATTTTATACACGTTTGTCCGAAAGGGGACATTTTGAGCACTTAAAGTCTTATTCTCTTTATTCTTATCACTTAAGAAAACATATAGTCATAAATTCAAACAAGAGAATATAACATTTTAAAATTAGCAAGAAAACTTTATGTACTAGACATAGCAAGAAAACATGACGTTCTAAACATAGCAAGGAAACATAATATCCTAAACTTTGCAAGGAAATATAATAATATAAACTTGAAGAGTATATAGCACATACACCTTAAAATAGATGAACATGTAGTATTTTAATGTCCTAAACATTAAATAAAAAGAACATATAGCATGTAATTTGCTAAGGCTTAAAACTTGCAATAACTAGTGCCCTAAACCTTTAAATGGTAAACATATCATCATAAAATTAGAATAATGAGTTCAAAACCAGGCAAACAAAATTCCATACATAGCATTTTAGAACTCCAAATCACTATCACATCATGCTCATCAAATATGATTTATTTTAGAAAGAAACAATTTGAAAAGAAATATCTTTTATTTTATATTCTTGAGTATTTTCTAAACACATTTCAATATAACCAAAAATCACAAAACTTGTATAATGGGATCATAATTAGGTGTATAACACCTTGTGGCAATTCATTTTGTAAGTGAAAATTTTAGGTTTTGGATCATGTTTAGAAAGAGGACAATGATTTTCTTAGGTTTCCATAGAAAATTCCAACACGACCTTAACAAAATATTTTTTGTAAATATTTAGGCTAGTTCAAAAACTTTGAAATAAATCATGGAGATCCCCAAGTTCACCTAGTATTTATTTGTGTATTTCCCAAAAGTTGTGCTTGAGCCGATTTTTCTCAAAAATTCAAAGAATTCCGAATTTGGGGACTTCTCAAGGCAAACAAGAAAATATAGTCCTTAATCTAAAATCAACACCAAACATCATGCCATTCACTTAAATCATGCATTCAAATAGCATTTATTAACACATAGCCTTCACTAAACATAGAATTTAGACTAGTTTTATCATGGAAAACATTTACATTTTTCTTTTACAAGAAGGTAACACATGAGCAACAACATTCAAGTAGGGCAGTTTGCATTTTGGACGACACTCATACAAACTTTGAGCATTTTATAAAAATATCAAAACTAATCCAAAAACTGTGAAATTTTTACAGTAGCTACCTCATCAAGTCTAGTTCACAAATAAAATTTCTTTCATGTAATTTGGTTTAGGAAAATATGAGTTTTAGGCTTGTTTTCAAAACATGGCAGATTGTTCCAGAAATTCCAGAAACTATGCAACTTTATAAATAATTTTGGTAAAAATATTTAAACACCTCTAAAAATCAAGAAATAAATCATGAAGGTACTAAACCTCATGTAGTATTTTACCATAATTTTTAAAATATTTTTCCATGAACTGATTACTCCCAGAAAATCCATAATTTCGAAATAAGGAGCATTTTATCACACGTTCGTAGAAAATTCATAACTTATTAACGAAAACTCCAAAAATTCTCAAAATAGATTCAAATGAAAGCTAACTTGATATAGTTTCCAACCATATAAAGATAATCCAAAAATATTTAACACATGAGGTCCGAATTCTGTAAGAAATTCGAGGTCAGTGCATAAAGTGTGTGATTTGTGTGCATGCTTTCACTTACATTTTCAATTCCATAACTACCATGCAACCAACATTTTAACACCTTCAAAAACATCATCCAAGACTTCATTTATCATGCATTTGAACATTAAAAGTAACAAAGTCCTAAGGTTTCATGGTATCTAAAAATATGGAACAATAAACACACATAGCTTACATATACATGCAAGAAAAACCAAATGTTTTGAGTTGGGGTTTTACAACCTTTGGAGCCTTTTTCTTGTTAATAAAAGAAGCTTTATTTGTCCCTTGACCCTTAAGCTTGTAGGAATGGAGCACCCCTTGGAGGAATACTTTGATTTTGAGCTAAAACAAGGCAATAGAGTAAGTTAGGAAAAATAGAGAGGAAAACATGAACTTAAAGAGAGAAGGAGAGATGGAGAGCTTATTTTTTTTTTGCTTGGAGTTGGCTTCAAAACTTCAATACAACTTCATAGATGACTTTATACATGAGAATGAAAGCTTCTTATGGTTGTAAATGGGAGAAGAAAATTTCCTTCTCCCTTGAAATGATAATGGCCGAAAGTTGTAAGTGAAGGGGGAAAGAGATGATTTGCTTGTTTTCTTTCATTGGTTTTTTGTCAAATGAAGGAAGAGTATCAAGATAATGCATATATAGAGGTAAATTCTTGTCTTGGCTGAATTTGAGTGTGTAGGAGAGGGTAGGAGAAGTCAAGGGTAGGTATGAAAAGTTGGGGAGTAGGAAAAGAAAGCATGGTTCCTTAATTTAGGGGTATGGGCATTTTGACCCAATTTTCTTCAAACAATCAGATTGGTTTCGGTCATGGGGGTATTTAGGAGGGGAATTTGAGTTCTAACTGTATTTTGGGACGCGATATGGTTTTTGGTGTTGAAATCGGATATTATTCGGTTGCGTTTTGGGCTCCGAAAATTAATATTTTGATCGTTTTGGCACACAGAATTTTTATATCTTGTATTTATTAATCAAAACTTGTATTTAACTCATTTTACAAATTAAGTCTTGATTAGGAACTGTAATTACTCGCAGGATTGACGATTTTTTAAATTTAGGGTTTTCGGTTCGACATTTGGCAACAAACGTCTAAATTTTTGTTTAATAATTCTTTTAAACTTAAAGCCCTTTAAAAGCCTATTTAGGACCTTATCTTACTCATTCCATCGATATATTTAAGTCCGATTCACAGTTACGGTGCTAGGAGTGCTTCCGGTTCTGGTTTTGGACCAACCGTTGAGTAGGAATCAACCTTTTAAAAACATAACGTCCTTAAAGAAATAAAAGATCAATAAGTTAAAATATGTATACATATAACATAACATTTAATATATATAATAGATAAATCCTAATTTGGTTCGGGGTATTACAAAATCAGCGAGATTGTCACTTGAGCGTACTTGTTTTATCATGATCTCACCACTCTTCTGGAGTTCGTGAGGATAAAAAAAATTTGGGGAAATATGTTTTGTCAAGTTCCCTTTGACAAAGCCATTAATTATTTATGCAAGCATTATCTTCCTAGATAATTGAGGGGCTTAAGTCATTAGAAGGGATACCACACGAATCGTGAATGTGTTTTATCAGGGATTTCAACCAAACACATTTTCGTGCAGTTTCGTACAGAGCTATGATCTCTGAGTTGTTTGACGATGTGGTCACCATAGTTTGTTTGACAGATCTCCATGAAATGGCTGTACTACCAGAGAGAAAGAAATAACCCGTTTGAGATTTCGCATTATGGGGATCAGATAGATAACCAGCATCAGCATAACCTACAAATGTTTTGTCTTGGTTTCTTTGATAGAACAGACCAAGATCTTGTGAACCTTGAAGATATCGTAAGATATGTTTCACACCATTCCAATGTCTCCTCGTAGGGGAGGCACTGAACCTTGCAAGTAGATTCACTACAAAGGCACTATCTGGCCTAGTGCAGTTTGCAAGATAGAGTAGTGCGTCAATCGCACTTAGATAGGGAACTTCAGGTCCCAATAGCTCTTCGATATCTTCTTTAGGTCTAAATGGGTCCTTTTCCACTTCGAGGGAACAGACAGCCATTGGTGTACATAGTGGATGAGATTTATCCATGTGGAATCTCTCCAACACTTTCTTTAGGTAGGCTAATTGGTGTATCAGTATTCCTTCAGGGAAATGCTCGATCTGCAGACCGAGACAGAACATGGTTTTACCCAAAGTTTTCATTTCAAATTCAGTTTTTAAGATTGAACTTGCTTCTTCAATCTCTTTCCTTGTTCCTATAATGTTTAGATCATCAACGTACACCGAGATGAATCAAAAACCATTAAGGGATTTCTTTATGAATACACAAGGAAAAATCTCGTTATTTACGTATTCCTTCTTCAGGAGGAATTCGCTTAGTCGATTATACCACATACGACCTGATTGTTTTAAACCATATAAAGAGCGTTGTAATTTTATGCTGAACATACTACGATGTTCATTATTCCTCATCTGGGAATATTTAATCCATCATGGATTTTCATATAGATATCAGTATCTAATGATCCGTATAAGTATGCGGTAACTATGTCCATTAACTGCATTTAACTGCCAGGGATATATGGCGGAACTTTATAATATTCACAACAGGAGAATTTGTTTGATCACATCAAACTCAATAATGGGTCACTGCGAAAAACCCTTAAGCTGTTAATCTCGCTTTGTATCTCTCAACATCATTTTTCCATTTTGTTTTCGTATTAATACCCATTTATGTCCTTCAGGGATAAAATATATTTAGGGGGTATGTACGATAGAACAAAAATATTTTCTTTATTTAGCGAGTCTAGCTCTTCCATATTTGCTTCTTTCTATTGCATCTAATCAAAGTGCTTCGGGCACTGAATTTAGATACTGGTACCAGATTTTAGAAAGAGCAACTATGGGTACAAATATGTTGTCGACAACAGTGATATGTTTATCTCCTGTATTTATTTATTTTAAGATTCATATAAACCAGATCTTTATCATTTCCCAAAAGTATGTATTGATCTGGGTGTTCCGCAATCCTAGTATTTTGATTGCTATATGCACGTGCTTTTTACTAGGATTTCTCGTCTTCAGGACGAATCTCTTCAGGAGATTTCAAGAGTGACTGAATATATTATTAGCATTAATATACCATGGTTTTGTGTAAGGATGTTCATTACACTTCTGGCATATAGGGGCATCAATATTATTTGATTTCATTGGAACCTCAACTATTCTAGTCACTTCATTTATAATCAATAATGCATTTGATAATGCATCTGGCAGTTTACTTGCTGATTATTGCAAGTTTATTTTCTTTTGAACTTTTGGTTCAAGTTTGACTAGTGTGTGGGCCTAAGTATTGAAGATCTTTTACGTTCCAAGTAATTTCACGGCATTTATTTAGTGTGATATTTTTATCTCCCCCTAATGCCGGAAAGTGATCTTCATCGAATGTGCAGTCAGCGAATCGGGCCGTAAACTGATCCCCAGTTAAAGGTTCATGGTATTTAAGAATAGTAGGAGATACAAAACCAATGTAAATACCTAGTTTCCTTTATGGGCCCATAGAGGTTCGCTTATAAGGTGGTATTGGAACATACACCGCACAATCGCATGTACGCAGATGGGAAATGTTAGGTTCATTTCCACGCACGAGTTGTAGAGGGGAATATTCATTATATGCAGTTGGTCAGATTTGGATTAGTGATGATGCATGTAAGTTTGCATGCCCCTAACATGAAACAGGTAAGTTCGATTTTTATAGTAGCGGTCTAGCGATTAATTTGAGACGTTTAATTAATGATTCGGCTAGACCATTTTGAGTATGAACGTGAGGGACCAAATGCTCCACTTTAATTCCCAGTGCCAAGCAATAATCATCAAATGCCTTAGAGGTGAATTCACCGGCATTGTCCATGCGCATGGATTTGATTGGATGATCTGAGAATTGTGATTTCAACAGGATAATCTGGGCAATAAGCTTTGCAAAAGCAGTATTGCGGGTGGATAGCATGGTAACATAAGTCCACCGAGTGGAGGCATCTATTAGAACCATAAAGTACTGAAATGGTCCGGATGCAGGATGTATCGGTCCACAAATATCTCCTTGAATTCGTTCAAGAAATTTAGGAGATTCTGTTCTTACTTTACTACTAGAAGGTCAAAATATTAGTTTACCCATTGTGCAAGCATCACATATGTATTCGTTAACAGAAGGGATTCTTTTATGTGTTATGTTATGGCAAATTTAATTACATATAATCTGACGCATCATGTTTGTCTAGGATGTCCTAACCGCTCATGCCATAGTTTGAAAGAATTTGGATCATTAAATTTTAGATTAAGGGTTATATGGAGATTTGAGGGTCTGATGTATGTGTAATACAAGCCAGACGAGAAAGAAAGAAGTTTTTCGACAATATATTTTTGACAATCTAAATAGTGAGTCATCAAGAGATATTCACTATTATTCTCAGTGTCCGTCTCATTGTGATAGCCATTTGCACGGATGTCTTTGAAACTGAGAAGTGTACGCTTTGATTGTGGAAACAATAAAGCATTTTGAATTGTTAATTCGGTACCCATAAGGAGAATTATCGAAGCTCTTCCGGAGCCAACAATTTGAATATCATCGTCGGAAATTGTAGTGACACTTCCTTTCTTTTCAATTAATGTTTGGAAAAATTTTCTATCTTTCAAGATAGTATGTGCAGTGGCACTAGGGTTGCAAACGAATCGAATCGAATCGAATATCATAGTTTTGTATTTGTATTTGAATAATAATCGAATCGAATCGAATTCGAATCATAAAAATTCGAATCGAATTCGAATCATAAAAATTCGAATACGAATATCATAATTCGAATACGAATACCTAATCGAATCAAAAGTATTTGATTCATTTATAATCCTCGGGTAAGAGTTTGAAATATAGGTGCATATGATATTTAGATTATTATCTAATGAGCTTACATCCTTAAAATAATAGTAATTATAGCAGCCATAAATTTCTAATGGTCTATAATCTTAAAATAATAATAATAACAATAATAATAATAATAGTAATAATTATACTAACTATTAAGTCTATTATCATTATAATATTTATAAAAAAATATTTAATCGAATATTTACTAATATCGAATCGAATATCATTATTTTGTATTCGTATTTGAATAATAATCGAATCGAATCGAATATTTGTAATCGAATTCGAATCATAAAATTTCGAATACGAATATCAAAATTCGAATATGAATACCGAATCGAATCAAAATTATTTGATTCGTTTGCAACCCTAAGTGGCACTATCTACTAGGCACAAAACATTCATCTCCATAAGCACACAGTTGTACATTTTGATATGAGGAAAGCTAAGGAGAGCCAAGATTACAGACACTGATTTGTCAGCCGCACAAGGGGTCACTTAGGTCCTACTATATCAAAAACGTATTAATTTGTAGACAATAGTCATATGTTCACCCAAGAGGTCATCTTTGTCTATGACACACCCTGCATCAGGCAGGTCGGTGTGGTGTGTTTCACCGGGAGGAGCCTTCTCATTTTTGTCTTTTAGCATACGTTGATACGCCTCAACCAAATGTTTTGGTGTACGACACGAGCGAGACCAATGGTCGTCGCATCCACACTTGTGACAGAGTTGCTTGTTCTGTGAACGTGAGCTCGTTGGTTGATCTTGAGGTGCATTCTTGTCATTTGCACTTTGTTGTGCATTGTTGCGACCTCGGCCTCGTCCCCTACCACGGCCTCGACTTCAGGTCGATCCGCGACCCCCATTCGTATCACTCCATTTTCCACGTCTACGGCCTCTAGAGTTTTTCCGAGCAGCATGTGCTTCTGGCACTGCTTGTGAGCCAACCGGTTTAGTGTTGTGATTTTTCATCAACAGTTGATTGTACTTTTCTGCGACTAGAAGTGCAGAAATTAGCTCGAAATGAGTTTGATACTCTTTGGCTCTGTACTGTTACTGGAGTACAAGATTATTCGCGTGGAAAATTGATAGATTTTTTTGAATTAACTCTTCATCAGTTATTGTTTCATTGCACAGCCTTAGCTGAGAAACAATGCGATGTAGGGCAGAGTTATACTCCGTGACAAATTTAAAATCTTGAAAATGGAGGTTTAGCCAATCGCATTTGGCTTGGGGAAGGATCACATCGTGTTGTTGTTGGAAACGATCCTTCAGGGATCTCCATAACACAGATGGATATTTTTCAGTGAGGTACTCATTTTTTAGATCCTTATTGAGATGATGTCTTAAAAAGATCAGAGCTTGTGCCTTCTGGAGAGTTGTGGATTTAGATGGTTGTCTAATTGTGTCAGTAAGGTCCTTAGAGGCTAAGTGAATTTCAACGTCGAGAGCTCATGTCAAATAGTTATGGCCATCAAATGTCAATTCATTGAATTTACGTTTAGTGATGTTTGACATATTTTTGCTACAAAAATTAATAAATGAGAATTTATTATTATATGACACTAATAGAATTAGTGGTTTGTAGCAATTAATAATTAAGACTCGGTAAAAATGCTAAGAAAAAATTAATAATTAATTATAGGGGGTATAAATATTTTTGGGTGTGTGATTTTTATGAGACAAATTAATGGGACTTCGGGCCCAAAAATAATTTATTAATAATTAGTAATTTGGGCTTCATAATATAATTTTTATGAATTTTATTAATGGGACTTCGAGCCCAAAAATAATTAATTAAAGGTCTAATTCAAAAGTAGTCCAAGTATATTTTAATGGGCTTCAGGCCCAATAATTATTAATTAGGACCAAAAAAAAAATAATGAGAACCAATTAAAAGATAAATGAGAGCCCAAATTAAATTAAAAGGGCAAAGGCCCATTTGAAATAATAAGGGAGGCCCAAAATAAACAAGTCCAAGGAAAATTATAAGAAGCCCATATAAATTATTAAAGGCCCAGAACTAATTGGCCCAAAAGATTAAAAAAAAAGGATGGGCCATTAAAGGAAAGGCCCAAAACATGTTTAGGGTTTATTATAATGGGCGATGCCTGGCCGCTGAAAAACCGTGGTCAACACTCAGATTGGAGTGGGTCAGTTATAAGCAAGGATTAAAATTTCGCGAAATTTCGCCAAAATTTCGCCGAAATTTCGGTAATTTATCGGTCAAAATTTCGACAAATTTCGGGAAATTTCGATATATTTCGGGAATTTCTCTAATTTGATGACTTGGTACCATTATTGCTTAGACCAAGATGGTCTTTCTTCTTTTATATTTGAGGCTCATAGGACATCATTTTGGTATTAGTTGTGTAATATTCAATAATTATGAACAATTGTTGTATCGTTTTATATGTCTTACGTATGTTTTCTTGATATGTTTGTTGTAAGATTCTCATTTTATTGAGATTTTAATTTCAATTAATGTATTAAGACTAGTAATAATATTTTTTAAAATTTCATGTTAAATTTCCATCATTTTAATGAAATTTCCGTGAATTTTCTATTTTTTACCGATATCGATATTCGATATCGATATTTCCACCGATATATCCATAAATTCAGGGTACCGATATTTCCGTCGATACCGATATTTTCATCCTTGGTTATAAGCGAGAAAAATGCGACCACGTCGCCGTCTTTGCCGATTGGCCGTTTCGCATCGTTGCCGATCACCATTCTCTGCTTTCGCAGCGCCGTCGCGGACCGGGGGTCCGCCGCCGTCGTCCTGCCATTCGGCGCGTGTCGTAGAAGCGCAGGTCAGGCGCCGTCGCGTGGTGGCCGTCGTCACCGTGGCTGACGCTTCTGGCGTCGTCGCCGTCGTGGCGGTGGAAATCGCGACCGCTGTATCAACGGCCGTATCAGAGGGTCAGCGGCCGTGCGTCGATTCGCGTCTTGCCGTCGCGCAGTCGCACAGAGCCATCACGCTCAGGGGCGGCGTCGTGCTCACGCAGCCGCCTTTCGTGGCGTTTGCCGGGCGCGCTTTTCCGTCGGTCGAGGCCGCTTCAGGGGCCATCGGCGGGGCCCACCGTTCGTCGGCAGACGGTAGGTATCGATTGAGATTTGAGATCGATTTGGCTTTCGAAAATGATGATTTCACTGGTTTTCAATTTCTTGTTTTCGAAACAGAGTATTGGAGATCGATTAAATCAATTGCAATTTCTGGGTTTTACTCTGATTTTGGTTTTTGATTAGGAGCAGTAGGTACAAATGTGCATCAGATAATAATGTGACAGAGTACTTGTCATACGCCAGCTAAAGTGAATTTCTAGGAGAAAAGTAATAGGCAATTGAAACCTAGACAAATCATGCTTTCATTATCTCAGAAGCATAAAGGCATATAAATCGTACACTGTTCATATAAAGAATGCATATAAGCTGATCAGAGAATATACATTCATATAGTATATCACAATATTTGAGAGTTTAAGAAATTGTGCATAAGACATTAGATCATAATCATTAATAAATGGGCATGGATCAAAAAGGCATAATACACAAGCTTAGTCCAGGACAATATTTCATATGAATTAAATGATAAATAATAACAAGCAAACATATTTAGATCAGATTTTTCATATGTAAGCAGTTTACAGTGAATGCAAAAATCATATTATCAAATAATTATAAGCCCATAACCATATTAGCAAACATATTATGAGCCCCCCTTTTTCAGGGGCTGCAAAGAAGATGAAGCACATAATCCGTGGACCAGGAATCCCTTGAAGATGGAAGTTGGCCAACTCAACACCAAGCATATGATATTAGCTCTAAAGGTATGTGATTACAAGATAAAGTTATTTTTACATCATCTTACAGGCCTTAAGAGTTTCTTTCTCTACTATAAAACTCAAACAGGTTAAGAGCGTGCTTGATCCTTGTGAAGATGAAAACAATGACAATCAAGATGATGAGGTCAGCCTGGGAGCTGATTCGCACCAGAAAAATGATGATAGAGTAATTATTGGTTCTTGTTTGGAGAACGATGTTCTATAACCACATGTCAAAAAAAAATTCTGCTACCTCCCCTCTCCAGATGAGCAATTCAGATGATGAGGAATACATTGTAGCACCCGTGCTAAGACAAGATAGAAAAGATCTTTTAGATCATATATGTACATGAAGGTAAGTTTTTATTTGAATAAGCTATATATATATTCATTTAAAATCTTCATACTTACAATTAACTCTGGGTTTTGGTCACAGGCTTTATACCACACTCTTCCGTTGACCCACATAACACTGGTTAAACTTCAGAGCAAACTGGATGGTAAACCCAGCCACGCTACTGTTCGCAAACTTATCGGCAAAATGGCCCAAGATGGCTTTGTGGAGGCTCTTAGTAGCAAGCGAAAACTCGGTAAAATCATACAGTAAAAACTTTCCCACCAATGCAAAGATGCTTAAATCATTCAGACACATGCATGCGTCTGAATGATGAAGCATCTTTGCGTTGGTGAGAAAGTTTTGACCGAGTTTTCGCTTGCTACTAAACGCCTCCACAAAGCCATCTTGGGCTATTTTGCCAATAAGTTTGCGAACAGTAGCGTGGCTGGGTTTACCATCCAGCTTGCTCTAAATTTTAATTAACTAATTTACAGGTGAAAGTGCCGATCCTCCTGCAATACTCAAAGCGCCACAAATCTCAACCTCTTTGAAGATGAACAATTTCCTCCTTTGCTTATAAGCATATTAATTTTCTACTACAATTTTCACCTCTTTTTGCTGCAAACTACATGCATGTAATGTAATGAGATCAGAATATATGCTAGCTATATGGAAAACTCTAATATTTTTCTGTTGCTTATCTTTTTTCTATAACATAATTAAATCACATTAATTTGTTGTGCTAGTCTACCTTTTCTCTCAGTAAGGTTGACTATAGTAATAATCAATTAAGAAGATGATTGTCAAGACCAAATAGATGTGGAGAATCGCACATCACCCCGAGCGACGATATAGCTAGAGAAGCAGCCAAAATCCAACTCAACTTCAGTGATGCATAATTTAGTACATGCTTGAGATAAATCATTTCAAAGTCCATCAGCTCACCCAAAAATTTCTTCTTTAAAGTGTATTTAACGATTTGGTAAGTATGATACTATGTCGAAAAAGTTCGGAAACATATCGATAGCTTTTAGATGATTTGAGACACTCTTTTAGATGTAATTACACACTTAATAGTGTGCAAATTTGCGTGAGGTGTCTAAATAAAAAAATTTGTGAAATTTTTTATAAAATGGAAGGAGTATGATTCATGGGCTTGTGATTTTAATTCAATTATATTTTATGTAAAAAAATGATATGCAAAATACTCAAAGAAAAATTACAAAATGATTAAAAAAATATACTTAATTACAAATTAGTTATGTACAAAAAAATAAATTATTTATTACAAAATTGTTTTTATACATTTATATAAATATTTTGAATCAATTTATAAATATGATTATATTTCTAAATCAATATATAAATATCTCAATGCTAAAATTGAGCTGTATATGGACTCCTACATTTAACCCTCGGAAAAATTGGGTCCAAAACTTAATTGAGGGTAGGGATGGCAATGGGGCGGGTTCAAATCCGGACCTGCCACGAACCCGCC
Organism: Prunella vulgaris; assembly: GCA_026898435.1. Classification (NCBI taxonomy): domain Eukaryota; kingdom Viridiplantae; phylum Streptophyta; class Magnoliopsida; order Lamiales; family Lamiaceae; genus Prunella; species Prunella vulgaris. Next base: position 60,148 of record JAPKLY010000066.1, on the reverse strand, counting down.
CCGTACGAGCCGGGTAAAAACCCGGTCAAATAGGTCGCGGGGCGGGTTTGGACTCGTTTGATCAAAAACTCACCGGGTTTGGGACAGGTCATGGTATTTGATGGACCCGCCCCGAACCCGCCGCGTATATATGTATATACATGTTAATTAAATATATATAGTTAAATAAATATATTATATTATATAATATAATTAAATATATAAAAATTAGACAATTATTTAACATATTCATTAAATTATTAAATTAGATGTGTTCATAAAGTCACGAGCAAAAGTTGTACAAATTAGAGTTCATTAATTTTTTTTATTATTTTAATTTCAATGAACAATATATGTATGATTTTAATTTTTTATATTTAATATGTTGAAACTTGAAACAAATTATTTTGTATATTTATTGTTGTTCCATTCATATGCATATTGATGTCATATTTTAAAATTTAATATATTTTGTGTAATACATTTGATATGTATGATAAAAATACAATAAAATAAAAAGCAGGCGAGTAGGCAGGTCGGGGCGGGGCGGGTCTGGTCTTGAATCCAAAAAATTCTTGGCGGGGCGGGTCTGGGACATGCCAAACCCGTCCCAGACCCGCTTCGTTGCTATCCCTAATTGAGGGTGGCCTTCTTTTTTTGGGAGTTAAGGGTTGAAGGTTTTTTTTTTTTCTTTCATTATCATTTTGCTAAATATTTAACGTTGAGTAAGTCATAAGATTATTTAATGACATGAGATAATTTAGAAATGTGTTATTTATTAATTAAAAAATTATTTTTAAAATATGATAATTTTTTTTATAAAAATAATAATATTTTTATTAAAAGTGACTCACTTTTCTTGAAATACTATCTTACCGAAAATCTATCACCAAATTTTTTAAAAAAATATTAATATTTTTGTTAAAAGTAACTATCACTTTTCTAAAAAATATTATCATATTTTCTTATAATCCTATCATTTTATTTTTTATTTGCCGGTCTCATGTTATATCACGGTCTCATACAATTTTTTTTTTTAAGTTAAAGTAAAAGTATTATGTGGTTGTACTTTCTCACATTTTAATATTTTTGGATTATTAAGAGAAAAAATATCAATTAAGAAGATAAGAAAAAAGTATAATTCCTCTTTAGAAAAACTATTCTTTTAGTTGAGAAAATACTTTCTAGGGTTCTTCTATGGTCAGGAAGGCTTCGCCCTTCCTGACGTCAGTAAATCCCCTAAATGTCGTTGGATTCATGATCCAACGTACAATATTATTTAGAAGAGATTGCACTTTGCACTAGGGCGATTGCACTATGCATAAGGCGATCGCACTGTAAAAAAAATTAATTAATATTATTAAATAAATATAAAAAGACTAAATTGTCCTTTTAATTAAAAAATTATAATATTATAATATATCTAAATCAAATTAAAATTAATTTCTTACAACATTTGATTAAAGTTAATTTCTTCCAACAGTAATTTTACAACCCAAACATTAGAACCATGATCCCCAAATTCAGGCAGCCTTCTCCGCCAAGAACTGCCGTCCGTTGGTCCAACACATCCGCCGCCCCTCCCACTATCAGTACGTCTCACACACACAATCCAAACGCCAACCTGTTGTTGTACTCCTATTCTGCATATTCATCCGGCCTCCGCGTCGCATCCATCCTCCTCAATATCTATAACAACGATGATTTCGGTTTGTGGCCCTCGACTCCGAGTTTGCATATTCCTTCGGCCTCCGCGTCGCATCCTTCTCAACATCATAACAATGTTGATGTCGGTTAGTGTCCCTCAACGTAGTTAGATTGCAATTTAAGGCCTCCGTCACATCTCTCCGTTCTGTCATCGTTTCACTTTCTCTTTGGTTGTCTCAATGGCAGATGTTGGAGCAGGAGGTGAAGAAGCAGTTATTACTTTTGATTGAATTGATGTACTCACTCCTAGGTAGGATTTGAAACTAATTAATAGTTTACAGCTCCGAGAGTCGATCACATTACAGGTTTTCTAACAAGCAATTTCTTTTGTTAGGGGCCGATATAATATTGAAATTCATCTCTCAGTTTTACGCCTACAAGGACAAGCAAATGACTTCAAGATACAGTACAACAGTGTAGTGCGTGTCTTTTGGTTGCGTAAGGTTATGTATGCATTTTGCTTTTTTAAAGTCCCAGTGAACAATTTTTTGAGGATGATTTTACCTATTAGTTGTCCTTGTAAATACTTGCACCCTCTTCTGAAAGTTATTTGAATTTGATTAGAAGTTTGATTTCAAGATTACATTTTCGTCTTTAGGTTTATAGCCCAACTGATCACGGCCCCCAGCCATATGAACTAGAGCGTGGGTATAGTTAACTCTGTTTTATAACTACATAATCTCACTGAATTGCCTCAATTTAAGGAGAAAAGAAGAAAACCCAGTTGGTAATTTTCTTGAACCCTTGCATTGATTTTTTAAGAAAATCTTTTTGTTGCATATGAGTATGGAAGGGAAGCGCATTTGAGGAGTTAAATTGAGACTCAGATATTTAATATCTTAACCAAAATAAAAATGATTGGTTTTAGCCAGGGAAGAAGGCATTAATGCTGACGGAAATGGGGCCTGCTGGTGCTGATGAGGCAGAGCAGACTTCACCAGACATGTTAAAGAATTCGTCATCGAATATAAGGAGATTGGCTAATGAGATTGAGTAGTGCGAAGGAAGGCAGAAATACCTTGCCCACACTTGAACCCCCTCGGATGGTGGTGACTTCTGGTGGTACTTATGTAAGATACCTTTGGGAGTAAATGGTGAGTGTGAGTGGGACTTCAATTCCTTCTTGGCATAATGTTTGCTCTGAAACTGTTTTATGTGTTCTTATCATTATATTATTATGTTTCTTGTATGAGCTTGTAATATGAGGGAGAGAGCTGAGGATTGCTGAAATAGAATGAATTTTGGGCGGTTTCCCATCTCATTCGTGTTGTTTAGATCGATCGAATTCATATGAGTTTGCTGTGTTTTCCCTATTTTTCTGATCCATCGATGGTGTCTTGACATTCAGTCTGAGATTTTAGAGAAATTTGTTTCTTGTGAGCGGTGAGATGTGATAGACTTTAGGAAGTCTCATATGATGAAGAGTGAAGGCTCTTTAGATCAGAAGAAAACTAGTTATTCCGTTTATGATGTTACTCTGGCCTTCATGACAGCCACAATGCAAAATTGTATTTGGAAAATTTTAAGTCATCCCTTAAAGCTGAAGATGGAGTTCTTTATCCTCTTGAAAAGAGTTTTTTCTTTTTACCCAAATCACCCACTCTAATTCTCCATTATGAGTTATAATTTCCATTAGGTCTCTGTTAAAACTTTGAAACCACTTTTATGTGTACATAAGCATATGCTTACAATGACAAGTTAGATCAACTACTGTCTTTGCTTGTGATTTAGATTGAGTATGTGGAATTTGAGAGAGATACTGTTGGATGTTCAAATATGCATTATTCTGATCTTCTTATTTGACTGAAGACTGAGCAGGAGCACCTTTTTCGAAACATTCACAGAACTGAGTATCATAACCTATTTGAGTATATTAAGTCGTACTCTCATTATCTGATACTTTTCATACTTCCTACAATTGGTTATGTAAGATTTTGAAAGTATTGTTATCTTTTATAGGGATAAAGGTGTAAAGATGATGAATTTGGGAAATGACCATGCTACAAATGGAACTGCATTATCTGCTCTTAAGGTTGTGGCTGATGATGCTGTTGACCCACATCTTGTGCGGATCAAAGCAGGAGATGATAGTGATGAGGAGGTGATGCTTCTACTTAGCTCATATGCTTGTCTAAGAATTCAATAATATTTCCTCATTTTGTACAGTATTAAAACAAGATTTCACTTCCGTTACATCTTAACTGATGCTCTCACTTCCGTTGATGTTTATTTGTTTTCAACTTGCACCTCTGCAGGTATCATTGCTGAAATTTACCGGCTATAAGATACTGAATAACATATTAACATCACAGACTCCGGCAAGGCATTTCTAATTATTCTTATCACAGATATTTTTTTAGGGTAATATCCTCCACATAATCACTATTTTGTGTCAATATATGAGTTGTGTTGATAGTAGAGCTTGCGTGACTAAAATCATTTCAAATATGAAATATGTGTCAAATTTTATAGTGGAGTCTATTGGGTGTTGACAATTTTAGTCTCATAAATATTAGTTTTCTCAACTAAGCCCATGTTTTTAAAATACAATAATTTGAGAACATTAACAATTTTTTGTTTAAGGATGATAATTTGTAAATTCTTTTAATTGAAAATGTTAGTTGGGGCTCATTATGCCACGTAAACGATGCAAATTCATTAGTTTGGTTGCTAAATGGAATTCAGGCAGGTCATGTGAGTGGCACGCGCAAGATCCCACAACTTTGTTAATATAGGACTAAAATTACATCATTTTAAAAGTTACGAGACTTAATTGAGTAAATTAATTCATATGAGGCTAAAATTGCCCACACTCAGTAGATATGAGGTCAATTCTGCAATTTACTCTTTTGTGGTGTGTGTGTACACATTCACTCAAATTTAGAGTGTAGACCTTCATAATACTTTCATTTGTGTTTGCTTGTTCTCCTAAAAGACTAGAAGCAGTCATTTTAGGTACAACACTCGTTGATATTTTTCATTTCTTGTTGTGCTCATTTGGTACGAGTTTCAGATATCATTCTGAGTCGGGGTGGCAGACATTGTTAGAGGTGTTGGCTGAACAATTGAACATTACGGGCTCGAGGTGGACGGAGCTGCTATAACAATATTTGTATGCCTCATTCCAGTTGTAATGGATGCTTGTGTGAAGCTCTGGGTATGTTTTTTTTCTGGGAGATATACCATTATTTATATCTTTGGATTGCATTTTTTAATTGGCTCAATAGTTTGTTACTGGATTATGACTTATTTTTAGGTTAAGCATGTTGAATTTGTTAGTAATTTCTTGGCAAAATAGATTTTTTAGTCCCATAATTAACCCGCGTTTTGATTTGTAGTCCTGTTGACGTTCAATAATTGAAAATAATCCTGTATTTTTCCTACATTTTAATCTGGTAACTAGCTATAAGAGGTGGACCAATCAGAATATTTCACGTGGACAAATCAGGCGTCACCTAGATCTCTCACCTTTATAACCGATTCCTTGACCAAAAGGTCAAAAATTGGGCTCAGATTTCTGTTGGGCTCCTACTTCTCTTTAGACCATATAACTAGAAAGAAGTTTAAGAATTCAACCTTAACTTATTCAAAACTAAAGTAGATAGTTGTTGTGAATATTTGTTTGGCTTGTTTTTCCAGTCAGATGTGCTTGCAGCATGTATGCACATTTGCTCTAATAATTATTTTATTCATTATAAGAAGGTAATTTGTGTTCTTTATCCAATTGAGTGCTAGATGATCCACAGGGCTTAACAAAAAAGAGATTTGCTCTGAAAGGATAACATTAATTAATGATATCTTAGTGTATAAGTTTCCTCTGTGATGAGTATTAGTTGTGTAAATATTATTATATAATTTCTTGTCATGTGAATACAGTTTTGACATACTATGTCCGAACCTTTTTAGCTTTCACCTCCCTGCTATAACCAGATAGATCAGCAGGCCATGTGTGAGTTTGCAGGAAAAAGTATTGAATTGTTTGGAGAGGATTTTTCGGTTGGTTGAATATAAAATCAAGTATGGACACTCAGCTCATATGCCGTTAGTGGATTTGACTCAGAGAAGAAAGAACCGCGTTAAGTCTTTAGCAGCCGGGATTCTTGCTCAGTTGAATGTACTTCATTATTAGTCTTCTTATTTCTGAATACATACACCTACCTACCTTGTATTTTCTGTAAATAGGATAAATGTATGTTTCTTGATAGCTACTCTTCATTCTTTGTTCAGCAATTCACTACTGAAATTCTTTTGTAATTTGTACTCCTCCATAATGTACTACTCTTATTATTTAAATAGATAGATTTCCGGTCATCAAAATTTTGAAAGATTGGGTTCTGGAGGTGCTGCAAAATTTTAATTTAGAGGAGACGGGGGTTTTCTGTATAATTATTTGGTGTCTTTAGAAAGAGCCGAATGATAAGGTATGAATGGTTCTTGGAGAAAATAGAGACGGGCATACAGGAAAGGAACGTTGATCCTATACCAATAATCTGTTGGTTTCAATTGCAAAGGCTGTTGGAGTTTCAACTGATCGTTCTGCTTTGAAAAAGGAGTTCAGTGAATTCAAAAGTGAGATAGAGAATTTACGGCTGAGCAAAGACAAGGCTGAAGCAATGCAGATGGACTGTCAACGCAAGGACTGCTTGGAGATATCCATGTCCTCATTATTAGGTCGAGCTTTCTTCTTCTATGGATAGGCTTCGTCATATGTCCGTTGAGTTTGGAATCTTTCAATCCAAATGCAATTACCATTTCTCCCTTCACGTGTAAATGTATGTCATTCAAATCAAACAATTACAACATCATACATGTAATCACATGCAAGAGCAGGTAGTTTGAATTGGAATTTCTTCTAAATTAATAAATATAAAAATATAAATGACAACATGTTCAACGAATACACGATGGCAAGACACAACAACAAAGACATCTTACTGAACTAGTACCATCAGATCTACACATTTCCCTTTCTAATTGATGGCACATCCAAGAAGGGGAGAAAATAAACACTCGTTCTTCCAACAAGATCACAATTTCTTCATTTTGGTAGCCAATCTTTTCCTCCTCCCCACAAATTTAAGAACTTCATCAAGAATAAGAGACATAATTTTTTCACGAGCAACCTCAGTATCAATCTCTATGTGAGCATGAACAAATATCCCATCAAGCTCAGTTTGTCTCTTAAAGGCAATTTCTTTCATCTTGCTAGCTTTTAGCTGGTCAAGTCTCTCAACTTCCACTTCAGCCTTTAAAAGTTGAAGCGTTGATTAAATTCAAGAAAAAAAATAATTGTCAATGCAAATTTAACTTTTACAAGAAATTATGCCGTGCAATGCACATAGTTATTGTGTGAACTATGTAATGTGAGACATATAATTAAAATTTATATTAAAAAAACATTTTAAATCACAATGAATTCATATTTTAAATTTGAGAATTTATTTTTGTATATGCACTATGGATTTTAAACTAACAATCATATATGTATCTTTTTTTTATTTGATATATTATATGTAGAACATGGACTTGAAATGAAAAAATTATTGCAATTCAACATTTCCGTGGAAAAAAAAGACAGTTTCTACTTTTAGAATGACATTTTGGCAGGAAAATGGTGACCTTCGATGATATCAAAGGCTGCAAACCTATAATGTATTATCACAATCATTGTTAATTATACATTCGATCACTGTTATAAATATATATTTAATTTTTTAAACAATGATAGTTTATAATCATTAAAGTGCTTGTGATTATACATAACAGTTATATCGTATACACATGACATTGATAATTGATAAATCTTATTTCATTGTAAACTCAAGTGACTTAAATGAAGTGTAAAAATTTAGTTCAATTTAATAACCTAATGAAATGCTATCCTATCACCAATAAAAACAAACAGCCCTATAAGTTGTACAAATATTGCTTCGCAAAAGATGTAAAAAAACTCCCAGCAGCTAAAACTCTTGCAGCCACATTCTAAAGGACACTGTTGCAATAAAATCACTTGTTTCACTTCAAACCCGGAATTCTGCTGCACTTCAAACCCGCAACCTGCTGCACTTCAAACCAGCAACTAGCACCCTGCTGCACTTCAAACCAGCAACCAGCAACAACTAGCAGCAACAATGTGTTACTGTTCTTCAAACCAATCCACCCCAGTAACTACCAGCAGAAACTCTAAATACAAAATAAATGTAATGTTGCACTACAAATCAGACCACAACCAGCAGCAACTATAAGTTGATACACTTCAAACCAGTCCACAACCAACAGTATCTAAAATAAAGTAAATTAAATAAAATATGCATACTTTTGACAATAAAACCAGATCAAGAGAGCTGAAGTCATCGTTCTTAAAATCCTTCAGTTGTTCAGACTTAAAGTAGCTCTCGAGGGAAATGACTTCACAGCCAACAATGTTTGCCATCTTACGAGCCAAACTTGTTTTCCCTGATCCACTGGGGCCTCCAACAGCAAAAATTAAGAGAACAATAAGGGAATATATAAAACTGGAAACAAATCCTAAACAACTGTGTCTTTTCAGTAATTATAAGTATTAAGATATAAGGCTTATGCTAGAAAGAAAAAGGATGCAGATTTAGAGAAAAAACATTGCCTGAACTAATAGACACACTTTAAACAAAACGAAAGAGTGAAGACAGAAGCCACATGAGCAGACCAAGAGAAAGCATTAAGCTTAAGAGGATCTGGCGGGGTAAAATGCCATGTTGCCAAGACAGGCTCCATTTTAGACTTGGTCGGTGACCTAGTCCATGACTGAGATAATTCCTCAATGCAGTTGATCAGGTTGGGAGCTATACGAAGTGGCTTAGGAGCGATCAACCTCTCTTCAGTAGACAAAGGTGGAGATGCATTAAGCCGTGGAACCGCTGCAACATGAAAACATCTTTAGCAAGAAATTTAGTTTATAACCGATCAGATCCGTTCATAAGACAATGCAAATTTCTAATTTGGAATTTTCCGAGGCGAGTCTCCAGTCAATTGCCTACAATTGATTCTCATAAGTATCTGGTCATTCATTTTAAAGTTATTTTAACCCCATAGGCTACCGTAAAGATATTTTCAATGTGGCAAAGCACTTCATTATAAAACCACATCCACAATCAGTTTAACTCCTCATCTTCACTATATCTAATATCACAATTTTTGGGGAGATTACGGTTTGGATAGCTGGATGTAGCTGAATATGAGTTTAAACCAATCATTATTACTTCTTTTATGGGCAAATACATATCATTTGAAAAGAGGAGCTGATGATATATAAGGGAGTTTGCACGTGCACATCAAATGTTCAAGTTCAAACCTTGTCTCTCAAGTATCATCTCGAGGTATGATTTCGCGATCCACAGTCCAGTTATACCTATCCTTGAAGATTCTGCCCCAACTATCTACAGAAGATTGATAGCATTGAACTATAAGTTTAACTCCAGAACATGTATAAAATTTGAGGTTTGGAATGAGAGGTTAATAGTGGTAGCAAATCCACATTATATTTCCAGGAATGCATTATGATTGATAAAGGATGATAGAAGATATCATACTTTTCTACTTGAGCCCCTGAGTACCATATAAGTCTCTCCAAGAGTATCAATTGTCTCCAGTGACACCGAGAGATTACCATCAATGACCGAGGTTGACGCCCTTTTATAACTGACAACCATTGTATATTCCAAAGCCAGCAAACCACCCACTTTATAACCTTCCGATTTAGCTTGCTCAGCAGCAAAACCAAAATTTAATCGGTAACCGGTATAATTCTATCAGGAATCAAAACCGATAGGCTACAATCTACAGAAAACTAAAAGTAAGACGATAAGAATAAACAACGTTGATTTGAATCATTAAATATAATATAAATCCAACAGTTAAATTTTTCCAGTTCCCCTCCATCTATTATGCCCAAACCAATATTCTCCTGATGGCCGGCGAAGAAAGGCCAAACTCAACATCTTCACTCAAAGCCGTTAACAGTTTAGCAGATAACAGTTTGGTTTCACTACATTAAACCTCAAATAAGTGAATAAGTGCAGAGAGTATTCTTCTAACTCCTAAGACAAAGAATAATTGAAAAAGGTGGTGAACAACTAACTAACACATAAGAATTTTATGCTTAATGATACTAAATTTGAGCTTTAAGGACTATCACAGTGATTTGTCTTTGCCAAAAACTCAAGCAAGATGCAAGCATATACATAGAAATTGAAGCGAAAAGCAACGAATACAAATTACTTTTATCAATCGGCTATTAACAAGCAACACAACATGCACACGAAACAAAAAAGTGAGAAAAAGACTATCAGAATGGAGAAAAACTAAAATTGAATCTCAAACCTAAAACCAAAAGCTTGACCAATGCATTAAGTGGGTTAAGCATTCTAATGAATAAGAGACACAGAACAGGGTACAAGCCATAATACATGAATAACTCAGCAAGCCTGCGTCCTTTGCTAGTTGCCGGTAGCACGTATGACATAGCCGGCGGCAACAAGAATGTCGTGTAAGCCGATTTTCCGATTGTCTTGGTCCCCCACCATTTGAGGCCGCGCTGACCGCTGGAGCCGCACCTTTCTGATAGCTCCGACTGCAATGAATTTAATATCTCACATAAGAAGTGGGGAGGAGACGATGACAATAGAAATCACGTAATGAAGGTGTAATACAGTGGAGTGCTCTGGTTTTGGGAATTGAAAGTGTAATAGTGTAATACATTAAAATTGAAAGTGGATTTGGGAATTAGGGTTCGTAAAGATTGGATTTTTACATGAATGTTTGAGGAAATTAATTTAATTTAATTTTAAAATATAAAATGTTTTTTGATATAAAATATGTTTAAAAAGAGTTTTATAATTTTTAAAATTAAAAATAGATTTTTTTATTTTTAAAATTATAAAAGGGTACTTCAGTAATTTTCTATATTTTATTTATTAAAGTTATTATTTTTTGTCCTGGGCGAAATTATATCGTCTAGGGCGATGTAATATTATTTGTCGACATTTCATTGGTTTACTGACGTCAGGAAGGGCGAAACCCCTTACTGACCGTAGAAAAGCCCTACTTTCTATTTGGAAAAATCACATCCTAATTTATTTTTTGATTCGTATTTCAAATAAGTGATTTTTTTCAATTACAAAGCAATCCAAATTAACATTAATAAATATTATTTACTTACTAATTAAACCCTTTAAGATGTGTTTGCTTTAAAATAAGATGTATATATTAAATAATACATATTTATAATTTATTTACTTTGATTGTTTATTTTTTGGATTATAAGGGCTCATTTTAACCCGTCCATTCATTTTTACCGTCCGAAATGGGCGGGTTAAAATTATGGATCGGGTTAAAATTAATCCATATACGTAGATGAATACTTGTTTCACTTTCTCTCCTTCACTCCATTTCACCACACCCACACGCACACACAAGGTCACAGATGATGAGCAATTTCCGGCGGCTGTGATATTGTAGATGATGAGTGATTCCAACATCGAGGATGATGCATTTACGACGAAGATGATGAGCGATTTCCTACTTCGAAGGTGAGCGATTTCTGACGACTTCGAAGATGAGCGATTTTTTACGACTACTTCGAAGATGAGCGAGACGACGAAGATGATGAGCGATTTCCGGTGGATTTTCAACTTTGAATTTTTTATTTTTAGGTTAGGATTTCATTTCGATTTTTGATTTTTTTTTGGACTAATTTGTTGTGTTCTTATTGTGTCTCCTGAATATGTGTTCTTGCTGGATTTTGGGACTAATTTTGATTTTGATTTTTTTAATTTTTTGAATCCGTGTTCTTGGTTTTGGGTGTTGAGCGATTTCTTGAATATGTGATCTTGATTTTTTTAAAGGATGAATTAACATATAAAAGTAAATATGAATGAATAGATAAATGGGATATCAGTAGGATAACCATGCGTTAAAAAGTTATTGGGTTAATCAAGATTAACCCTTAATGAATAAGTAAACGCAACCTAATATCACATATATTAACTAGCTGGATAGAACCGTACATAAAGGTTTATTAATTGTAATTTTTCAAAATTCAAAATTTTATATCATTCTCTTTTTTCAATCCTCAAACTTTGTCCACATTTGTCACTCCCTCTCTATCTCTGGCTCTCTCTCTCCTCATCTTTCTTACTTTTTAATATTTTCTCCAATAAAATTGAAGATTGGCGGATGGACTTGAACGGTTTCAAGCATGACGAAGCTTGTAGCAGGTAGTTTCTGGGGCAACAATAGTGATTTTCCATTTTCTTGGCTACCGGGTAGTTTAGGGAATGGTGTGAGTGCGATGGATTCGCAAGAAGGGACTTCGAACGGTGGAGCTTCATGGTGGTGGTGGGATGAATTGATGGGGATGGTGGTGTTGATTTTTTCGGTGGATGAATTGATGGGGGCGGTGGCGGTGGCGGTCGAGTATATATTGATGGCAGTGAAGCTTCGCGATGAGCTACTTCAATGGCTTCTATTTCTGACAAAATTATTGAGAGCATGGGAGCTTTGTGGCTGCTGAAGGAGGTGAATTAAATGTGGATCCCACCTTTTTTTTGTGCCGAAGAAATTGAAACATTTCAAGGGCCGTGTTCAACTTCCTCATCCTCTTACTTAGTCAAAGACCATTAATTAGTGAATATATATTGTGAACTGCTCCTCATAAATTAATTTTACGGTAAAGATTAATGTCCGACCTCCAGAATCTCGAAAAAATAATTAAAGATATAATTAATGTCATAATTAACCCTTAAAGTGGTTTTGGCTCCAAACTTTCCTTCACTGTTTTCCTCCACTAAATGGCGCCAATAACTCTTCCCTCCAATTATGGGTTCCGGGGCAGCATATCGCCGGAGGAAGTAAGGGAAGCCATTTTTTCCGGCGGAAAGCTCCAGAATAATCAGAAAACTCCTGCGAAAAGGCAAAATAAGCAAATGACAAGAGGTTGAATCCTAAAAACTAGAGCAACCAGTCCCAGAATCGATTTTCGACGAAAACACTCTCAAAAAACCCGATAATTTCCAGTCACAAATCAAGTACGGGGACTTCCAATCATGAAAAATACCAAAAAAATTGATTCCCAGTTGAAATCGATCAAAAACAGGAAGAAAAAGAAAGGAAGAAGAAACAGATGAACTACCTTAGGAGACGATTCGCTTGATTGAATGTTCACAAGAAAATTGCCGGAAATCGCTCGTGAAGAAAGATGGAAAGAATGAAAGTGAAAAGTCGATCATGTATTTATAAGGAAGGGAGGCAGACCCTTATTTGCAAATTTCGGGGGTCAGATTGCAAATTTCAGAAAAGTTGAAAAGTGGTGCGCGGAGTAAGGCGACTCTTCGTATTCCGTGGTGGGCACGCCAGCGTAGGTGGCGAGTATCTCAGCTGCTCACCCCACCACCTGCTCTCTCCCTCACTTCATAGCATGCTCGCCTCATCATAATCCTTGTAGCTGATCGCCAATTTCAGCCATTTCGAAACATGGTAACCCGATTATGGATATTCAACACCATTTGAGCATGGGTATTTGAAAGAGTACCCAAACTCTTTTTTCCTATGAACGGTTTATCCACAAGGGTGGTTTGCGGCTAGGTTTTTAATGAGGCCAAGCGAATCTTTCAATATTCAACACATTTAATGAGCTGCTCGCCACCTATGTCCTGCCGGTGGCGAGCAGGTAGTACAATTCAAGGTAGAGGCGAGCAGCTCACCTGCTCGCTTAACCTACTGCTCGCCTCTTATGATGCTTATAACCAGTTGCTCGCCGCCTTCATACCTGATCGCCAAAACGATGTTTTCACAATTTTAGGTTAATTTCTTGTTGTATTTATCTTATTTAACACGTAAGGGACACGTGTAAGCTTCCTGTAAAGCGTGGCAAGGTCCCTGCCACCACCTGCTTATGTATTTACCTATAAATAGGCCATTTTTCAGAAATAAAGACAAGTTTTCGCTACCTTAGCAAAGCTCTGCTGAAATCTTTCCAGAATTTACAATTAGCGATTCCAGTAAGCTTGATTCCATGCACTGTTAGTGAAATTCAGTCCAAAAGCTACATATAAATTTGTTTTGCAAAGATTTCATTAACAATCTACAGTCGTCAGAAGTCTGGTCGTGTCAATAGGAAGACTCCTCATCGACACCGACACCATTTTATCAAAGTCATCATTCAAATCACGGAGATGTCCTAGGTCAATGCTCAAGAATTGAAGTTACACCACTCACAATGCCCACAGTATCAAATTTTATCATATCAAGAAGAAGTCGGTACCTATTGCTCTCGTTTCATTTGTGCGAGCTCAAGATCAACAAGATTCTCTACAACAATCCTTTCCCTAGCGGCTGGGCCAGTCGTAGTAGGCGGATTAATGCTTTAAATCCATTAGCATCCAAAAGTGGTTCTCCATCTAGTTCAATCGAATTCAAGTGCATAACAATAGAAGAACTTACTAAAATATATAAATACAAATGCATTTACCTGTACCAGTGGTTGATGAATAAGAGCGTCATCGCTTCCGTTGTAAGCTCGGGGGGTGTTGGGCGGTAAGAAGTGGACTTTTCTCAACTATCGACCACGGTAGTGGGTGAAGTTGTTTCCACAGTTGGCCATTGCATGCCGTTGATTGATGAAGAGCACTACCGCTTCCGTCGTAAGCCCGAGGGTGTTAGACAGAAAGCAAACTAACTAGCCTTGGTTATCAGCCACCGCTGTGTCGATGCAAATCCAAAAAAGGTCGTCGTCCGCCACGATATGTTGTAGCCAAATAATTATGATCGATGGTCTAAATGGTCGACGTTGTTAGGACCAAGAAATGTTGCAGATTGTGGGGCAGGGGAACCGTAGTCCGTTACGATATGTTGTAGCCAAAAACTTGCGATCGACGGTGTAAATGGTCGACGTCGTTAGGCCCAAGCAATGTTGCAAATTGCGGGGCAGGGGAATCGTAGGCCATCTTTAAACTCCAATCGACCACTTGCAGTAGACGTCAGATGTATAAAATGACATCAAGTTGAGGCAAGTACCGAAAGAGCTACCATCGACACAACAACGGGTAGAAGTAAGAAATGCAGGAGAGATCAACCGCCGCCGTACCATCGTGTTCGTACGGATCGACTATCGATTCTCTCTGGCTATTTCATTCGATATGTTTATCTTTCTATTTCGTCCATGCACTGAGGAAAATAAAGAGAGACACGTTCACGTCCATTTAGATGCAGGACAGAGATAGGCATTAACTACATATTATCGATTGATGAAGAACATCTCCTCTTTCATTCCAAGCATGAAAGGTGTTGAACGTTGCTAAATCAAAGTTCCTGGCCATGACCAGCTGTAAAGGTGCTATGAGGACCATAGGATGGTATCAAATATAGATCAGATCAACGATTTACAAATGATGATGGGTGTCCAGAATTATTGTCTAGTTAATCAGGACGGTTAAAACCAGGAGTGTCCATTTAAACTAGATGAAGTGAATATTCTCCAAAGAATTCATCGTTGGAGTACTCTATTAATATTCTAAGATCATTAAAGAGTTTTCCCTGCAAGCCCTCTTTTGGACATTTTGCTTCTTCAATGGCGGTGGCCTGAAAAAAGAGTATATATGTACTAATGTATATATATATATATGTATACATGTTTGTGAGCACCATGCTGTAGAGTGCAACCAATCTAGTGTGTTGATAAAAGGAGTTAAGCCCAACGTTTGAAGAACAATTAAGGTGTAAGCAAGCTGAAGTATAAGCTGCTCGCCACCTTGCTCACCAGCCTGCTCGCCTGGCTCACTGATGGCGAGGCAACAAGCCTTCGTGGCCAAGCCCAAGTTGCTCGCCACCTTGCTCGCCTGGCTCAATGATGGCGAAACAACAAGCCTTCGTGGCCAAGCCCAAGTTGCTCTCCACCTTGCTTGCCTGGCTCAATGATGGCGAGGCAACAAGCCTTTGTAGCCAAGGACATGCTGCTCGCCACGATGCTCGCCGCCTTGCTCGCCCAGCCTAGAGGTGACGAGGCACCAAGCCACGAGACCAGGCCTAGTGTGTTCGCCCCACTGCTCACCACGCTGCTCGCCGGCCTGCTCGCCCTTCGCTCCCAGGAATAAAGACACAGAGATGTCCAAGAGCTTACAAGGAGTGCGTAGTTCGGTTAGGTTAAGGTTAGTGGAGCAAGTGGCCAAGAGGATGACAAGTGGAGGACACTTGTCACCTCCAGAGGCCATGTGGCTTAAGATTGTGCCACCCCACCCTCATAAGATAACATCCTAATTATCATCTTTAATTATTGTTTGAGTGATTTCCCTAGACTAGTTAGCCACATAAACTTTTGATTATTAAAATTGCTCAGTACTCGAGGAATTGGGTAGTCTCCAACACAACAACCGTCGACCAGTTGGTTCGTATTCTATTGAGAAAATAATCGACGCTGCTAAGAGAGCTAGGACCACGAGAGCCTCGGGTTCCGGAGGCTCGGGTCGGGTCGAGTTTCAGAACCTGATGGCCTCCGTGCCGAACTGGCCAGTGTACGGGCCCAACTGGAAGAGGGTCGAGTAGCTCATGGGAAAGTTGCCGAGCTGGAGAGAGAACTCCAAGCTACTCGCACCTAATTGACTGAGCATAAGGCTGAGCATGCCGACTGCTACACTGCTGCTGCAGTTGCCGACATACTAGCCGAGTCTTCTGACTTTGGTTTCATTTACTCCTTCGCCGAGAACTTCCGAGCGTATCACCATGTTGTTGGTGAGAATGAGGACCCTTGGGTAGCCTTGAAGAAGGACTTCACCGAGTTTCTCACTGAGCGTCCCCTCAAGGAGGGTCTGGTTGTTGACATCGGGGATCTTGAGGAGATGGGCATTGACCTAAGTGTCGTGCCTCCCACCCTTAAGATTGTTGGTGGAAGCTATCCACCCCTTCAGATTGATGCTCAGGATGACGCCATGATAGACACCGAAGGTCTATCTCCCATTGAGGTCCTCCCGGGTCTATCTCCTCCAGGTACTGGCGAGCAGGTTGGCGACCAGGCTGGCGAGCAGGTCGGTCATGTGGGCGAGCAAGTGAGCACACAGCCTAGAGAGCAAGCCGACTACCAGGCTGGCGGGCAGTAGGGTGTTAGGAACTTCTTTTTGCTTTTTACTTGTAATTTTTTCTTCTTCGCCCTCGAAGGCACCCCTTTTGTACTCAACTCCTTTTCATTAATGAATATGCAGCTTCCTTTCCACCGAGTTTGTTTATGCTTGTATTTTGTTGATATTTATGTCTAAGTTATTCATTGCTCGTTTTTGTGTATGATGTTTCAATTGATTCGTCTTACTTTTCCTTTAACGGAATCGCAAATTTACACCTAAATTATCATCTTTTTTTATGTGGGCTTATTGATTGGTAAGGACTCCCTTTTCTTGGTATATCCATAGGGTTAGTCTCCATACCTTGCCTTTATTTTTGACTCGTAAGTCTTTTGAGCTTATAACTTGAGACATTCTTTGACAAATCATCTTAAAAGGAAACATCTTTTTCATTAATATAATACAACTTTGTACAACTCTTAGCTATACTCGAACTACACCTGCTTGCCCCTATACATGTTGGGTGAGCGAGGTTTTTAAAAAATTATTTACAACTCTTCATTGGTAGAACTTCTTGAGGTGTGCGGCATTCCAAGTGTATGACGAGGGGTTACCTTGAACATCTTCCAAGTCGTATGTCCCATTTGGCCAACTCTTTGTCACCTTGAACGGACCTTCCCATTTTGGACCGAATACTCCTGTAGGGACTGCTAGTATCCTCCTCATCACCAAGTCGCCAACCTTGAACTTCCTATCCTTGACCTGTGAGTTGTAGTATTTTTCTGCTCATCGTTTGTAGACAACATTTTTTAGTTCCACCGAAGTTCGTATTTCTTCAATCAAATCTTTCTCCACCGCCATGTCATCCTCGTTCGTTTCTTCATCATATTTGATTATCCTCCATGTTCGATGTTGGACCTCTACCGGTATAACTGCTTCAACTCCGAAGGCCATCGTGAATGGTGTCTCCCTGGTACTTGTCCTATAAGACGTTCTATAGGTCCATAGCACTTCTGGCGGCTCATCAGCCCAACTACCCTTTCTCTCTTCCAACCGGATTTTCAAGATGTGCTTCAAGATTTTGTTCATGGCTTCGACCTGTCCGTTCCATTGAGGATGATATGGTGTGGAGTAATGTTTCCTGATGTCCCATGAAGCGCAGAAGTCTCTTAGCTTACTTCCATCAAACTGTCTCCCATTATCTGTGACGATCGGTTGTGGCAACCCAAATCTGCACACCAAGTTTTTCCAAATGAAACTTATCATTTTTTCTTGGGTTATGGTCATTAAGGCTTCAGCTTCGGCCCACTTAGTGTAATAGTCCGCGGCCACCACTACGAATTTTACTCCACCTTTTTCGGGAGGGAATGGGCCGATCAAGTCGATACCCCATTTAGCAAATGGCCATGAACTATATACTAATTTCAATTCTTGCGCTGGGGTATGGATGCTCGGAGCAAACTGTTGGCACTTCATACATCTTTTAGCATATCTGATTGCATCTTTTTGCAGTGTTGGCCAGTAGTATCCTTGCCTAATAGTCTTGTAGGCTAAAGCTTGTCCCCCTGCGTGGCCTCCACATATTCCTTAATGGATTTCTTCTAACACTTTTGGTCCTTCCTCCGGGGAGAGGCATATGTTGATAAAAGGAGTTAAGCCCAACGTTTGAAGAACAATTAAGGTGTAAGCAAGCTGAAGTATAAGCTGCTCGCCACCTTGTTCGCCAGCCTGCTCGCCTGGCTCAATGATGGCGAGGCAACAAGCCTTCGTGGCCAAGCCCAAGTTGCTCGCCACACTTCTCGCCACCTTGCTCGCCTAGCTCAATGATGGAGAGGCAACAAGCCTTTGTGGCGAAGCCCAAGTTGCTCGCCACACTGCTAGCCACCTTGCTCGCCTGGCTCAATGATGGCGAGGCAACAAGCCTTTGTAGCCAAAGTCATGTTGCTCGCCACGATGCTCGCCGCCTTGCTCGCCCAGCCTGGAGGTGGCGAGGCACCTAGCCACTAGACCAGGCCTAGTGTGCTCGCCCCACTACTCGCCACGCTGCTTGCCGGCCTGCTCGCCCTTTGCTCCCAGGAATAAAGACACAGAGATGTCTAAGAACTTACAAGGAGTGCGTAGGTCGGTTAGGTTAAGGTTAGTGGAGCAAGTGGCCAAAAGGATGACAAGTATAGGACACTTGTCACCTCCAGAGGTCATGTGGCTTAAGATTGTGCCACCTCACCCTCATAAGGGTATAAATAGTTGTAATAAGCTCATTTTTAAGGATCTGAAAACTTTGAATGCAAGAAACAACTATTGAATATTTCTCTCTCTAAATTCTCTCTATAATCCATAAGATAACATCCCAATTATCATCTTTAATTATTGTTTGAGTGATTTCCCTAGACTAGTTAGCCACATGATCTTTCGATTATTAAAATTGCCCAACAATTTGGCGCTAGAAGAAGGGTGCCGAACCTTCAACGATCGAAGAATTCAAAATTATTTCTTCATCTTCCCAAGAACAATCATCCGAATTCCGGAAGTTGTGTGTAGAACAAGAAGGAAATCTTCAAGTGTGAGTGTCTTCAAGATAAATTGTTATTCTCAAGAACACGAACTAGAAAAGAATTCCCTTAAGGATTCATATCCCACATACACAATTTGTATCAAGAATGACGAGGCAAACCTACAAAGTTTCCCACGATGAATCTCGTACCACTTCATCGAGTCGAAGGTGGAAGGGAAAGAAGCCTACGGGATGCCGGTAAACTGAACTAGCCCGAGTCCCAGCATTACCCGTGGCCCCGGTGAGACCCCAGATTGAGGCAACCCTGGAGTCGGTAGTAAAGACCCCGGAAGACATCGAAAGGGCGATGGCCATGTTGCAACAGATGCAAAGGTAATAGGCGATGGTAACCCGTCACCCGGTGATCCAAGCAGCCCCGACGGAGACAAGGCATGAGATGAGGACGAGCTACCACGCACAGGAGGAAGAGGCAAGTAGTGGCCGAGTCGCCCCAAAAAATTCAAAAGGCAAGCAAAAAATGTGTGATGGCCTGACACCCCAACCCAGACGATCAGACCAGCGACCAGAAGGTCGAGCAGAGGGGCGACCAGCTGGGCGAGCAACTGAGCAGCCCAGACATCATGAGGGGTCTCAGGGGGACAGGCAGAATGAACTAAGCCATCACTCCGAGGGTGGAAGGTCCGGATACTCACAGCGACTAGAACCTTGTGAGTCAGATACGAGACATCAGCGTAGCCCCGTCCAAGACCGATTGGGGAGAAGGGCCTCCGAGAGGTTGGGCCCCAATGCAGCGAGTAACCTTCAACGACCGCACCGGGAGGTCGCCCGAGGTGAGGACTGCCGGGGGCAGCACGTCAATATGAGGTGCACTCGGAACAGCCTCGAGGAGGGGGATCATCTCGGGGGTCATCGATTGTGGAGATAGAAAAACTAAAAAAAGTAGTGGAGGACCTTCGGGAACAAGTGGCTAACAAAGAAAAGGTTGAAACATACACTTCTCTCCCAATTTCACCACTATCCACGACCATCCTCATTGCACCGATACAAAAGAAGATACAGTTTCCATTGTTGGTACTGTACGAGGGTGAGTCTGACCCCAAGGTGCACATTTCGAAGTATGCTGATTACATGATCTCGATGGGGGCTTCAGACGCTACACAATGCAGGAACTTCCCTTTGACCTTGGGGGATCGTGCCCATAGATGGTTTTCAGCATTGGCACCCAGATCGATTCAGTCATTTGGCCAGTTAACGAGAGAGTTCCTGTCCCACTTCTCGGGGTTCGGGACATACCTGACAAAAAAACATCGATTGGCCAACATTTCACAAGGAGCGGAGGAAACCGATCAACAATACCTTGAACGGTTTGACAAGATCCTTCTAGAAGGTGAGTCAGTTAGCGAGGACACCAAGATTGTTGTGGTTATGGCGGGATTGCGTAAAGGAACGGACCTGTGGAAGGAAATACATTTATCATGTCCTAGTACATACGCCGAATTCCGCCATAAAGCTGGTGTGTATGTGGCAATGCAAGAAGCCATGCAGAAGCAGTTGGGCACAGAGACTGATGAGAAGAAGAATGGGAAGAAAGCCGGAGGAAGTGGTTATAAGGCCCCCAAGAATTTGAAGTCATTCGGGGACGTAGCGGAGTACAAGGAAAAGCTCAATCAGGTGCTGACTACCTCAATAGATCATGTATTCACTGCCGTGAAGGACCAAGACATGTTAGCCGCACCCTAGAGAATCAGACAAGATAGAAGCAAGTTGAACCCAAACAAATTTTGCGCTTATCATCAGAGTATCGGACACTTCACTAGTGAGTGTCGTGACCTCTTGAAACAATTGTGGAAGTTTTATGAAGACAGAAAGCTTGCGGAATTCTTTAAGAAAGCTCCGGGGAAAAGATAATGATAGCCGAGACAAGGAGGTTCGGATGATGAGGATAGTAATGAAACGGAAAGGTCCCCGAACAGACAAGTACGAAGGGAACCGCCAGTGGTACTAACACATCAGGAGCCTAACTGTGAGATCCTTGTACTTGAGGAAATGGGCTCAGCTGGAGGAATGGTTGACGGTCGCCCGACATTAAAAAGACAAATGAAGGCAGAAATCCGAGCGGTCAATCAAGTACAAGAAACGGGATCCGGGTCAAAGGTACCGACAAAGCCTACTGTGGACTTGGTGTTCTCACAGGCAGATCTTGAAGGAATCCTTACACCGCACAATGACTCTTTGGTCATCAGCGCAAATATCATGAACACAAGAGTGCACCGGCTGCTAGTGGATACTTACGAACATCCCTTTTAAGAAGACACTAGATCAGCTAGGAGATTACGAGTCTTACATAGAAGACTTTAATCATAAAATAGTGGGATTCGAAGAGGCTGTGACCGTCCCACTAAGTGTAATCCGCTTGTCGGTAGAACTTGTAGCGCTAGAGGACCCAGAAAGAAGGATGACTAGGTTGTTAGATTTCTTAGTCGTAGATCAACCATCCACCTATAATGGGTTCCTCGACCGCCCCTTCATTTTTGAATTCAAGGCTGCATGTTCTACTTACTATTACTGTATCAAATTCACAACTCTTAAAGGTGCAGGTACAGTCAAAGGGGACCAGAAGAAGGCGCGAGAATGTTTGCTAACTCTAAAAAAGCCTGTCACTCAGGTGTTGGTCTATGAAGAGGCGGCACCACAACATTCCCCTAATGAACCTAACATCTTAGATGTTATCTCCATCGACACCGAGATTATGGAAGTTGATCAAACATCGGAGGAGATGGAGGTAGACGATACACCCCTACAAGGTCAACAGACCGGGGGGCAGGCGGAAGGTCACGCGGAGGTTCAATATGATGTGCCAGCAACCGGTGCCGAGACAAGTGATGAGGTGGAGTTAACACCCGAAGACCAGTCGAATGCGCCAGAAGATATTGAGCCCCGGTTGGGTTACGAGCCGGTCCCGATGGTGATGGTCATGCATCTAGAAGGACCCATCGAGGACCCACGGTGGAAAGGCAAGAAGCGACGTGCCACTCCGGTTGAAGAACTAAGGTCTATACAGGTAGATCCCAATAAAAAGGACTTAGAACCTTTTATTGGGGTGGAGTTGGAAGAACCGTACAGAAGTAAGATGGAGGAGTTTCTACGTGCCAACCTGGACATGTTTGAATGGTCGCATGAAGATATGACAGGAATACAAATTGAACATGCATGCCATCGCCTGAACATCGACCCCACGAAGAAACCTATACGTCAGAAAAGAAGAAAGTACGGACCTGACAAGTATGAGGCACTAACCGGCAAAGTGAAGAAGCAATTAGACAATAAGCTCATACAAGAGGCGTTATGCCCACAATGGGTGGCGAACCCTGTCCTAGTCAAGAAACCAAACGGAACATGGAGGCTCTGTATAGACTTCATGGACCTCAATGCTGCGTGTCCCAAGGATAACTTCCCTTTGCCTCATATCGACCAGTTGGTGGACAACACGGCGGGGCATAAACTAATGACTTTTATGGATGCCTTTGCAGGTTACCACCAAATTGCCATGCATCCTAACGATCAAGAACATACTGCTTTCTACACAAACAAAAATTTGTTTTGTTGGAAGAGAATGCCCTTCGGGTTAATCAATGCCGGTGCCACGTACCAAAGACTAGTCAATAAGAAGTTCGACCAACATATTGGTGACACGATGGAAGTCTACGTCGACGACATCGTGGTAAAAAGCCTTAGAAAGGAAGACCACTTGGAGCACCTCAAACAAGCGTTCGACATCATGAGAACATATAACATGAAGCTCAATCCAAAGAAAAGTAGTTTTGGGGTGCAGTCCGGGAAATTTTTGGGGCATCAGGTGAGTCAGCGAGGGATAGAAGTCAATCCCACACAAGTCAAGTGCATCCTAGAGATGGGACCACCAAAAGATGTGTCAGCTGTTCAAAGACTCACGGGATGTCTCGCGGCGTTAAACAGATTCATATCCAGATCCGGAGACAAGAATAGAGCATTCTTTGAGTCCATCAAAGACAAGGGCATATGTAAAAGAACCGGGAAGAGTAACTACGTCTGGACCGATGTTTGTCAAAGGGCGTTTGAAGATATAAAAAGCTATTTCAGCAACCCCCAGATCTTGTCAAAGCCCGTGCTAGGAGAAAAGTTATATCTGTACCTGGCAGCATCGGAGGTGGCCATAAGCTCAGCCTTGGTACGTGTGGAGGGCAAGACACACTTGCCTATATACTATGTTAGCCAGGTGCTACACTAGGCAGAATTGTGGTACTCCCCAATGGAGAAGTTGGCATATGCATTGGTAATGAGCGTACGGAAGCTCCAACCTTATTTCTTCGATCACCAAGTAGAAGTCCTAACAACCTTTCCATTTAGACAAATCTTGCATAGACCCGACACTGCCGGACGATTACTAAAATGGTCACTAGAGGTCAGCCAGTATGGGATAATCTACGCTCCCCGAATAGCGATCAAAGGGCAGGCTCTAGCAGACTTCATAGTAGAGCTAACCTACCCTCAAGATTCGACGAGGGGACGTATATACCCATGGTACCTTTATGTAGACGGTTCCGCAACGAGTTCCGCAGCAGGCGCGGGTGTTATCTTAGTGAGTCCTGACAAACAAGTGTTCACCTCAGCAATAAGGTTCGACTTCCTAGCCACCAATAACGAAGCCGAATATGAAGCACTTATTGCGGGATTGAGACTATCATTAGCTGTGGGGGCAACCAGACTTCAAATTTTTGGGGATTCATAGCTAATAGTATCTCAAGTCCGAGGTGAATACGAGGCAAAAGATCGACAGATGATCATCTATCAAAGGATCGTAGCACATCTGATATCCAAGTTCGACCAAGTGTACATTGAGCAGATTCCCCGGCTAGAAATTACGCAAGTAGTACCGGAGAAGCAAGTATCTCGGAGGTTGTTATAACAAAACTGACTAATCCTTCAACATTTGATTATATTAATCAAGTGCTGAAGAGGGGGCAGCAGCTAGTAAACAACCAACAAGTGATTGACGACTGGCGTACACCCATCACTAAATACTTGATCAATGGAGAGCAGCCGGGGGATCCGTGGGAAGCGCGACGAGTCATGAAACAAGCTGCCCGATACACAATGATCGAGGGACAGTTATATAAGAGAGGAATCTCATTGCCATTACTCAGATGCCTCTCCCCGGAGGAAGGACATAAAGTGTTAGAAGAGGCCTTATCCTTAGCCTCTAAGGTGGCAACCTTCTTCTTCATCTCGTCCCTTTCCTTCCTCAAGGTATCATTCAGCACGGCATAGGACTTCTCCAGCATTAGAACTTGCTCGATGGCACGCTGAGCCGTAATGAGAGCACCACTAGAATGATGCATAACGGTACGGATGTTATCCATCACCGACTGATGCTGCATCATAGCATCCTGGGGCTGCGTCCAATTACGAGTGGCAGACTCAATAGCCCTCCGAACAGGACCCTAGAGTTCATTGAGAGACTTGGGGGGCCGGGCAAGTGCAAACTGGTGCACGTCTTCGCTTCGATGGAGATAGTGGGAGGGGTCGTACCTGCGGAACATACAAGAAACACTTAGGAAATTTTGTGAAATTTCTCTAAGTATAAATATGCCAAGGATTGGACGTCTTACCCTGCCGCCCGATCTTGGTCCCAGCCAAGGTAAGAAATATCTGTCAACTGACCAACGGAACGAATAGGTGCTGGGGCAGTAGAGGTGCCGACAGAGACTGGGTGAACAGGTTCTGAAAACTCAACCCGACCCGACCCGAGCCTCCGGAACCCGAGGCTCTCGTGGTCCTAGCTCTCTTAGCAGCATCACCTTAACGCTCAACGAGCCAACCGTCACCCCGGTGTAAATGACGACCACCACTTGGAGAGTCGTTGGGGACTTGCCTATCCTCAGCACGAGGAGCCCGTGGGGAGCAGTAGATCGGGTGCTCGGTCCGGAACCCGCTCCCTTCTTTGCCTGGGCCACCTCTTGAGCAGCTAACACTACGGACGGGGGATCCTTTTGGTTCTGGCCATCCCAAATATTTGGTTTAACGCTTGAAAGGACGGAGGAATGACAATAGTAACTTCTGCGGCTGCAAACATCAAAGAGATATGAAAAGAATTAGAACATTTTTCAAAATGTAAATCAAAAGTCTAAAGAACATGACAAATATACATGCGGGATGAGCAACTTGAGCTCGCAAGTGGTGAGGAGTCGTGATCAACCCCGAGGCGATGCGGCAGCTAGGCTTGTTCAAGTATTCGAACGTCCTATCTTTCTTGTTCCGGCGGCAGACAAGGATGCAAGTAAACTTGAACTCTTCAGAAAGACTTGTCTTTTTCCAACGCTGAGGAGTAAGACCTGCAACAAAGAGACAAGGCGTTAAGCACAAATATCAAATATAACATTTATGTACAAACAGGTCCTACGCTACAGCTCGCCAAACTCTGTAGGCGACATGATACGTCCACCGAATCCCTCCTTATTATCCGGTGCCCGCCAATCTCCGCCAATAAAAAAGAACTGCTCCTTCCAGTCCTTCACCTTGTTGGGCAGTCCCTCAAGAATCCTCATATCGCTTCGGGCCTTCAAGTAATAGTAACCCTGGCCTTCCTCGGAACACTTGCTAAGGCAAAGGGCGTAGTTCACCTCGTGTGGAGTCAGGAGGTCCTTATACTTCTCCAAGGCAAACACCGTGAAGAGGGATAACAAGTATGTCCAGGCATTGGGTGTTAGTTGTGTAATAGCCAAACCCGTAGTCTCCAAGAAACGTCCGATGAGTGGATGTAGAGGCAACGTCACTCAAACGGCTAGTGTGTGCATATTGATCGCTGTTAGTCCCTCCGGAGGAGAATCGGCCCTCTCATTCTTCCGAGAGGCATACATCGTCACGTCACAGGGAATATGGTACTCCCTCCGGATGCTGTCAAGGTCATCCTCATCAATGATTCTCTCCACGGTGCTTACCTTATAGTTAGTGGGTGCTTCGTAGTTCCAGAACTGTCGAGGAGGAGTAGGAAAGTCTCTAGCATATCGTTCGTAATACGCTCTCCAATCGAACTCTTGCTCAATGCCTTCAGGGATGGACCTTTCCACCATATGAGGTTGTGGAAAGCCTACGGACTCAAACCACTCGGTGATAGAATCGTCGTCATCATCACTACTGGAGAGCACTTCAACGGCCTCCTGGTTATCACCTTCGGAGCAAGCAGCGGGTTGCTCGACTACCTGCTCGCCAAGTTGCTCAGCTCCCTCGTCTAGTGGGCGATCAACTTTTACCATCTCGGGTTCAGACACCGCCAAATGAACTGATGAGAGGCCGGCGATCGGACCACCTTCCTCAATCGGTCGTTTACCCGGGTTCGGGTTAGAAATGGTGCGGCTCGAGGACGACGACATGATTCGAGAAAAGAAGAGAAAATAAGTTTGTCCTAAGAAAGTGCTAACTATTGTTTGGAAATTTCGCCACCAAGATTCCGATCAAATGCAGCCGAGGGAAAATCCGACGAACAAGGACAAGAAAGGGGAATTTAAAAATCAACAGAAAAGGAAGATAATGCAAAAAGAGAAATGAAGAAAAGAGAAAGAGAAACTACCTTTGAATCAAAATCCCCCAAATCAGCGCGAAGAAACAAGGAGAAAGAACGCCGGAAGCCTTGAAAAATTTAAAAATGCCGGAAAACTCGAAGACTTGGGCCGCCGGAAATTTCAGAGAAATGAACAAGTGAAGAAGAAGAAGAAGGAAAAATGAAGAAGAACCCTATTTATACATTAGGGTTAAAGAAAGAAGAAGAAGAAATTTCGGGGGTCGAATTGCAAAGAATTTGAAAAGTTTTAAAGAAGCGCGCCTTTTAGTGTGACTGATTGGCACACTGAACGAAGAGGCGCCTCGTTTTCCGGAACGTCACTTCAGTTTCCAAGCAAGAGGACGAGCAAGGAGTCGGGCATAAAAGCCGAGCATAGAGTCGAACACCATGTTGCTCGCCAAGCTGCTCGCCTGATTGCTCGCCAATCCAGAGAATTAATTCCAGCATATACTTTGATATAGAAGAATCAAATCAAAGCATATACTGAGGGGAAAATGTTGATAAAAGGAGTTAAGCCCAACGTTCGAAGAACAATTAAGGTGTAAGCAAGCTGAAGTATAAGCTGCTCGCCACCTTGCTCGTGAGCCTGCTCACCAGGCTCAATGATGGCGAGGCAACAAGTGTTCGTGGCCAAGCCCAAGTTGCTCGCCACACTGCTCGCCACCTTGCTCGTCTGGCTCAATGATGGCGAGGCAACAAGCCTTCGTGGCCAAGCCCAAGTTGCTCGTCACATTGCTCGCCACCTTACTCGCTTGGCTCAATGATGGCGAGGCAACAAGCCTTGTAGCCAAGGTCATGCTGCTCGCCACGATGCTTGCCGCCTTGCTCACCCAGCCTGGAGGTGGCGAGGCACCAAGCCACGAGACCAAGCCTAGTGTGCTCGCCCCACTGCTCGCCACGCTGCTCGCCGGCCTACTCGCCCTTCGCTCCCAGGAATAAAGACACAGAGATGTTCAAGAGCTTACAAGGAGTGCGTACCTTAGGTTAAGGTTAGTGGAGCAAGTGGCCAAGAGGATGACAAGTGGAGGACACTTGTCACCTCCAGAGGCCATGTGGCTTAAGATTGTGCCACCTCACCCTCATAAGGGTATAAATAGTTGTAATAAGCCCATTTGTAAGGATCTGAAAACTTGGAATGCAAGAAACAACTATTGAATATTTATCTCTCTAAATTCTCTGTATAATCCATAAGATAACATCCCAATTATCATCTTTAATTATTGTTTGAGTGATTTCCCTAGACTAGTTAAGCCACATAAACTTTCGATTATTAAAATTGCTCAACATAGTAGTAATCCTGGGAGGTGTTGGACTGGAAAGGAGACAAGCTGGTCTTAGTTAGAGGACGGTATCTTGCTGCTGCGAACCAAAAATAAAAAAGAAAGAGGACGTTGTCCACGCGTTCTGCTCACGATCGACAGCGGAAGTGTCATTTTCGTTACCTCGGTTGATGTCGCAGGTGGCAGAAGGGGCATAACCACAATCCACCACAAACAATACGTTGCAAATGGAGAAGAAGAATAGTCGCATTTTTATGTTTATGAGATTCGGTCCACAAAAAACAAAGAAGAAACAGTCAACACCGGATTCGAAACCAATTTCATCGCTCAAGCAAATTGTTGGCAGTATCTCTCCACTGCTTTGCACACAACCGCAAGCCGATAGTCCCAGGCTCTGTGCCATTCTCATCGTTGTAGACTGAACCGTTCTGATTCGAAGCCAAACTCAACCGGTCCTACTCGCCACTAAATCCGTGAACTTCAATCTGAAACTGACGCCGCTGCGGGTCGCTTCTCACAACACTAGCGATGCCGCAGCAGAATGAAATCAGAATGAAAGTCGGCGCTCGATGGTCGATGTCACAATGAGGGCCGAAGAAGATGTAAGTCAATATTGTCCGTATTAAAATAAAAATTAAGGAAGGAAAGAATTTGGAAGACTGTGTACTGGCTTGAGCAATATATATGCATATATGTATATTATATGTTTGGACTACGTTGTTCATCGAGAAAAGGGTAAAGATATATAAGGGGCAATCAAGGTCTGCGCTTGATTTTGATATTTGACCAAATATTTATTTCTTATTTTGGGTCTGCGTTAGCGCCAAAATTAAAAAGAAAAAATGATTGATTTTTGCAAAGAATACGCGAAGGTCAGCAGTTATTCTTCCCTAAGTGAATCAATAATTCGCGGCGAGACTTTCTGAAGATTTGGGGTGATTTCATCTGCGTGTATATATATGGAAGGTTTGGGCGCAAAATATATATATAAATATTGTATATTTGGAAAGATATATAGCTTCGTGTATATAAATATGGGAAGATATATTTTTCAAGATTTTGAATGGTGAAATTGACTAGCACGGCTTGGAGAATTGAAGGCCACCGAAATTAATGACTTTTTCAATTAAGGATCCTCTTAATTTTGGGAAAGGATATATACATATTATGGTGCGAATATGTATATATGTATTCAGGAGGTAAGGGAGCAGATTGGTTGTATTTGAGGAAAGTTGGTGGTCAACTATTGCGGCCAATTAAAAAAATATATATTCCTCCACTCTCATGATTTGTGGCGCATGATTTGTTAAGATATATTTGAGGTACCAGCC
The DNA here is from genome assembly GCA_026898435.1 of Prunella vulgaris. Taxonomy (NCBI): domain Eukaryota; kingdom Viridiplantae; phylum Streptophyta; class Magnoliopsida; order Lamiales; family Lamiaceae; genus Prunella; species Prunella vulgaris. The sequence goes on along the minus strand of JAPKLY010000066.1, from coordinate 30,659 downwards.
CACTTCTTGGGAAAGTTACTTCCTAAATTGGATGTTTAAAAAAATAAAAATTTAAGTAGAGGAAAGATTTTCATTACCAGGACAGGATGAAGCCCCTTTTTTGCCTTAAAGGTTAGTGGAAAGTTGCTGACAAGAGGTTATATATATATATATATATATATAAAAGGAAAGGAGAAGGATGTTCATGCCTTGGTGAAAGATTTCTGGTCAAACTCTACGGCCAACAAATCAATGAAGAAAAAGATTTGGGCTAACACATTTTGTGATAAAATTTTGGCCATGCTTGAATTTGGACCATTTAAATTCCACAAGTGAACTAAGAACTCCTACATTGTATTAAATTTCATCGGTCCATCTCAAGAATATAGATTTAAGATTCAGAGGCATGCAGAACGCCATCAACTACTTCAGAATATCCTCGGGTAAAACTTTTTATTAATCACAATCAGTTCTACTCTCGATTTACTTTTAATATGCTTCACGTCGAAGAGTTCAGCACATCAAAACTACTGGGCAATTGTCGTGGTATAATTATTACGATGGGCTCAAGCCCATAAATAATTGGACGAGGCCCAAATTCAATACAAGAGAACTTAGAGTACGAGCACGAACAAAGCCCAAGTATACAAGCACGAGCAAGATCAAGATCCGCAAGCACGAGTAAGTCAAGCACCTACGTGCACGAGCAAATCGAGAACCTATGTGCACGAGCAAGTCGAGGACCTACTTGCACGAGCAAGTCGAGCACCTACAGGCACCAACAAGCTCATGGTCAACTCTTATAGAGGAATTATAGCTATTATGCATACTTTATGGCAGAATTAATATAATTCAATCTCCACCCAAGAAAATTACCTTTTATGGAGAGAAGACTTCATGTAATAACATTTGTAATGGTCTAGTTGACCAACATAGCATGATAGGTGCACGTACCATAATTGAGATCGTCTATAAATATGGCCTTAGGGCCATCATTGTAAAGATCCACGAATTTGTTAATACAAAGACTACACTTAAGTCCTAGCTCTTGCAATACAAGACCTAGGCAAATCTCTGTGTTATTTATATTTTCTGCATGATTATTCAAGTATTATTATACTTATTTGTTATCCTGATCTCAGCCACATAAGGATTTAATCAGGTAATAACAATGAACTCCACACGTCAATCAACATTTGAATAGGATTTCATCCAAGTCAGCCAAACAAACATCGTATGAATTATGATGTGGTAAGAAGTAGTCTCTCACATATCAAAATGTGGGGTTGTCCTGCGTATGTGAAGAACATACTCACTGAAAATTTGGAATCCAAAGGTGAAAAGTGTTACTTTGTGAGATATCCTAAATTAATGAATGGATATTGCTCTGTCTTCCTGAGAAACAAACGGTTATTGTTTCTAGACGTGTGACATTCTTTGAATAGACTATGTCTTTAAGGAATAAGGTCGTAAAAAATTGAACTTGAAGAGATTCAAGAATCACAAATTAATACTGAGGCTGATGACTTGTCGGAGAACCACGACAAAGAATCAGTGGGAGCATGTGTTTCTAATGGTGAGAGTCTATCATTGGGTGATCGTCTTTCAGCCAGTGGGAGCATAATTGGGAAAGTCTTGCATTTGCAAGAAATTCCAAAATAGGCTGAATGAATGATCTTTTGCTCAAGAAACGCAAGAAAGTGTAGATCTTGAGAATTTTCTAACAGTTCATTAGATCATCAAAAGAGAGCCTCTTCATGACCAGAATGTACAACCTACACAAATGCATCTCCATAAGCCCAAAAAGGTTAGTCGTCCACCTGTCAGGTTCATTGTTTCTTGGAGAAATATGATGATGTAAAAATCCTGGACAAGGACGAATCTAGGACTTATTTTGAAATGATATTAGATATCAATTCTGAGAGGTAGCACGAAGCTATGAGATTTGAGATGGACTTGATGGGCTTTAACCATGACCGACACAATGCAATCCAAGAAAGATTGATCGTCAAAGACCTTATGATGAAGGACTTGGGCGAGCATGTTACATGCTTGGCATTGAGATTTATTAAAGATAGATCTGGCAGGATATTTAGGATGTCACATCCACCTATAAAAGGTACTGAGGCATTAACTCTAAAAGAGATCCTCTATCTGCAAATTAAGTTGGACATGACTTGCTTAAGGCTCAATATGGCCTACGCCATCAGTACAAATAATAGATCAGTATGATCCAGATAAAATTGCTAGACTGCTGTTAAGATCATTCTAAAGTGTCTTAGATGAACTAAAGAATATTTCTTAGTCTATGATGGACAAGCAAATCTAGAAGTAGCTGGGCCAACTGATGCTAGTTTCCAGTATTGGCTGCGACGATGAGTCATGGTCAAAGTATGTATTTACACTAAATGACAGAACGGTAAGCTGGAATAGTTCCATGTGAGAAACTGTCCAAAATTCAACAACTTAAGCCAAATACAAAGTTACATCAGAAGCCAAGAATACTGGCTGTATGGATTTAAAGTTCTTGAATGAACTAGGGGTAGTTCCGAGTACCAGTTGTCCAATAAAGTATTATTGGGGCAACACTGGTGCGATTGCACAAGCAGAGGAGCCAAGATCTAATTAAACGAGAGTAAACTTGTATTTAGGCACTAATATTTGATCTGAGAGATCATAACAAGAGGAGAAATAAAATTGAATGAATTCTCATACTTGGTAAATCCTTTCACTAAGATAACCATGTAACACTAGACACTTGGAGAGTCTGGGTGTAAGACATTTAGGTGATTGGCTTTAGGCCACGTTTATGAATTAAGTTGGTCGGATTAAATATTTGATTAGATCATAAATTTTTAATTCATGGAGAATTATAATAATTCTATTTAATAGAATTATTAATATTTAATTAAATTAGATTTAATTAAATTAGATAATATATCAGATATATCATACTAATAATATATTAGATATATTATTATATATAGTAAAGATTATATTTAAGACAAAAACTTATATGAAACGTTTCACGGTGTGAAACAGGTAAATTTAAAAAAATTCACGGATCCTACCGGGTCGGGTCGGATTTGGTCTTTTTTAAAAAAAACTCGCAACTATGATTCCAGATTTTTTCGCTCCCAGATATGTTACTTTTTAGTCAAATGCGTGTTACTTTAAGGCAAAATGTGTGTTACAATTAGACCAAATGTTATTTTTTTACATATATATCACTTGTTTTTGTAAAAATAACATTTTTTTCGTTCAATGTAAGAGCAAAATGTGTGTTATTATAAGAAAAAAATATATTATATTTTCATTTAGTAACATATTTTTAACCATTTTTAAAAAGTAACACCAAGTCTTTTATATAGTAACATACATATGTTAATAAAGTAACATATATTAATAGTAACATGTATATGTTCATTTAGTAACACAGTTTGAATAGTAACATAAATTTGTTCATTTAGTAACATATATACATTGATTTGTAATATTTTTCCAATGTGTTGTTCTTTTAATTATGCATATATATTAAATTCTGTAATATATTTTTAACTGTTTTTAAAAAGTAACACCAAGTCTTTTATATAGTAACATATATATGTTAATAAAGTAACATATATTAATAGTAAGATAGATATGTTCGTTTAGTAACATATATTTATACATTGAGTAACACATATTTTTGTAATATTTTTCTAATGTGTTGTTCTTTTAATTATGCATATATATTAAATTTTGTAACATATTTTTAACTATTTTTAAAAAGTAACACCAAGTCTTTTATATAGTAACATACATATGTTAATAAAGTAACATATTTAATAGTAACATGTATATGTTCATTTAGTAACATTGTTTGAATAGTAACATAGATATGTTCATTTAGTAACATATATTTATACATTGAGTAACACATATTTTTGTAATGTTTGTGTTGGAGAAGATGGATAATGATGATGATTCTATTTATTTAGAGAAAATGAATGGGTATGGTGTTTGTGTTGGTGAGTTAGAGAAAATGGATGGTGATTATTCTGTTACAATTCATCTGGCACTTAGCCTCCCTCATCACTAATGGCGTGACTCTCCTCCTTCTACCTAATGGGACGAAAGCCCTCCTCTCTTAGGAAAAGAAACCTATTCATATCATACCCCATCAATAAATGCTGTTTAACCGGCTGAATTAGAGGAGGAAAAGATGAAGCTAATCAACGGCGGCAGAAATCGCAGATTCCATGGTTGACCCGGTCTTTGACCCGCGGGTTGCCTGGGATCAGTTTCATGGCGTGAAACGTTTCACGTGAGTGTTCCTCTATATTTAATTGCTTTTAATAAGTTTGGCCGCCTTTCTATCCATCATAAGTTGAGGCGCCAGGTGTAGTGGAAGTGGGGAAGGGAAGATTTTGTGGAGGGTGAAACTGCACATAGCAAAAGTTCACAGGGGTATAATTGTCAAAAAAAATGTTTGTCATGACTAAGATACTTTTTAATACTAGTTGGTTGGCACGTGCTACGCACGTTATTCGTAATTATTAGCTAAAAAAATTGAGAATATGCATGTTCCATTTTTATATTTTATTTTAATTTATGCATTCCAGTAAAATAGATATTGGGAATAAATTATTCAGGATATTTTTATCTTAGACATTGAAAAAGAATCAAACAATAAAATCTTCTGATAAACTTTTTGACATATAGTGTATAAGAAATGTATCAAACTAATGCCTCTCAGAAAATGGAAAAACTGTCGAATAACAGGACAATACTTTGTATCAATAAGGAGATCATGGAGACTCCATCTTTGCCAAAATACTTCCATTCCATTAGCTCCACTTGCCAAAATCAAGCGCCTACTGCAATATAGACGCAATGATTTATAATACTTTTAAGAAACATATGATATAGCATCCAAAAGCTGAAATTTTTCATATCTGGAATTTTGGAGGCAATTTTCCAGAAAAGACAACATGATTATGGAGTTCGCACCAGAGTTGAATATCATATATATTTGGTTTTCACACCCAAAAGATAAATAAGAAAAAGGATGAGGTATTTGCTAAATCTTAGAGCACCATGTTAAAAATCAAAGAACATTATGCAAGCGAGTTTGGATGGAGGGAGTACTCTCTGTATCATATAACAAATCTTATTTTGGGGTTTGATAGCAATATAAGAGCTAAAACACACATACCTAGTTGATAGATTAGGGGAACATTATCTTTTCAAGTTTCAACTTAGTACAACCTTTATCTAATAAATGAAAAACAAAACTTTACTTGTTTCTATAGCTTCCCTCCATCTTAAAATATAGGAAAACAAATAACTTAAAGGTACCCAGATGAAAAATTTGGTATTCTGTGTGTTTCTTGCGCACACCACTGTAATCAAAGGCAAATAATCGCAAATAATCCATGTTACGATAAAGAAGATGAAATTTCTACTCATAATTTTAGCTTTAAATATTAAAACCAAAGCCAACAAAAGTAAGACTCAAGAAGATTGTAATTTTATTGTTAAATATTATGAGCCTTGACTTAGACCCAAAGCTTGTAACTTTGAACATGCTTCCCACCAGCATGATTTTAATGTGTTATTTCTATTCTCAGATAGAATACAAATATTGATGTGTTCTTCTTTAATGTCCTTGACTTATCACTGAAGCAAATGGCAACTATTAAAGCAATTTATCCATAGTTCTTAGTCGCACCTACTGTGGATTAAGAACTGAGCCTAATTCAACAAAAATTCATTGTATATCACATGGCAATAAAATAACAATTTGCAACGTAAGTTATGGCAACTTCATTAGTGAAAAATTCTTTATATTTGGCTTTATAAATAAAATTATTTAAGCACTAAAATCACTGTCATTTAAGAAAATTCTTCTTTATTTCTGCCTTCATAACCTACGTATATTTAAGAATAAACTATAATCGAGGCAAGACATGCGTGTTTCTTCATAATTAGAGAGGCACAACAGAAACAAATAAATTTGTCTATAATGCATTCAACTGCTTCATCTCTTTTTTTTTTTTGTCAGGACGAGAGAATTTGGACAGTCATTCAAACTCCAAAAAGAAACAATGAAATATGTACAAAGTTGGCCATATCCACAGCAAAATTCTCACAATAACAAACTATAGATATATTTACTCAATCTTATCAATTCAATCCAAAGTTTCAGAAGAAATTCAAAAAGATAAAAAAAGACATAAATTAATTCAATATATAATTTAAGCAAGTATCCAACGCAAACAACACAATTGTTGTAAATTATACTCCCTCCGTCCCACAATACATTACGGGGATTTTTGGGCACACAATTTATGAAAAAGATTTAATGAGTAAACTTTTGTGTACATATATGATTCTTGCGAGGGTGGAGTTCAATGAAAAAAATTCTTTTTGGGTGTGGTAAGTTTTGGCAGGACATTCACATTCCAATAAGTAAAGTATTCAATGTGCCAAGAGCCGAAGGGATTAAACATCTAACTTGGGCTGCATGTCGATAAATATTGCACCACAGGAGACTCAGCAATCCACAGTATAAAATGAAACGCGCTTTGACCATTTACATCACTTCTTGTTATTTGATTTTTGCACCAATTACACAATAGAATTAATAACAAAATAAAACGACTCTTAATCTGAATCATCCAAAAAGAAGGCAATAAAGGGGAAAAAAAGCAACTGAATGGACTTTTAGTTACTACTTTTCAATATCTTCCTAATACTTTTCAGGCTTTTAAAAAATCTTTGTAATAACTAATAAGTAAATCGTGTAAATCATGTAATGTACCATTATGTCGTAGTTTTAAATATAATTTTTTACATGATACTTTAACCCAAATATACTCTTAGTTTCTTAAAATTAAACATAAAATCCAATAGATTAAAGTAATACTATCTTCTACTTTTAGCCACATATCATCAATCTAATGTAAAGAGTCTACATAGTTAAATCTATTAGGAGTAAAATTTAAATGAAATTAAAATTTCTCCTTAAAAGAGATAGGGAACAGGTGCAAACTTATCCACCAACTCAAATTGGAATTTTGCCTTCGACCTCATAATTACATCACTATGTAGTTTTGGAATATGTTGTTAATCCTAGGCAAGGTTGTAGAAGTCCGAAAAATTGGTAATCGGGCGCTTTTTGGCCGCCTAGCGCCTAGAGCCGCCTATTTTTTAAAAAAATATATAAAAATATAAATTTTGGGCCGCTTAGACCCACCTAGGGCCGAAAATGCCTAGAATTTCAATTTTGAAAAATTCGAGTCGGCAAGAGGCCGCCTAGGCCGATTTCTGCATCACTGATCCTAGGAAAGAAATTTCAATGCTACTCTAAATAATAATTGATACTATTCATCAAGTTTGCTTTGAATTATCCAGAATATAGACCAAAATTAGAACCCCCAATTAGGTGGACTAAATAATACCCCATGAAAGTTAAAAAGATAAATTCTCATGCACTCCAAATGACTACAATATAATTTTCTGCAAAAGAAAAGAAATAGCTACAGTTTTTGCTACAATCATGATGATTATACCTATTACAAAATACATGATTATATCCCACTATTCTTTTCAGTTTTGAAACTGTGGGCTTGGATGCTTAGCCAGGGTACATGCCAGTGTAACCTATGACATAATGCAATAAGATTCTAAATTTTAAGATAGTTGCTCCAATAAAAACCAAAACATATGGAACTATTTACAGTTGCCTAAATGTATCACATCTTTTCATCATGCAAGTTGAGACACAAATTCTCATTTTAGGTAATAAGCTCCAGGTTGGCCCCAATCTTTGTCCACCCATAAAAAGAACATTTATGAAAGGAAGCAAGAATGGCTTGGATGAAGTAAAGACTTTGAAAATGGCTAGCTGGAATATAGATTCCGCTCTTCACAAGTAATATCTAACTAGTAAGAACTTTTTGGCAGATAAGTTTATTAATTTAATATTACTCTAAACAGATCGATGAACCCTAAAATAATTATTCTAGGAAGTAGATAATTAAAGCAAATATAACATCAACAACAACAATTGTTATCAAGGATTGGATAATAGCCTATGTAAATAACTAACAGCAGGACAAAAATATAAAAGAAAAAAAATCAGTAACACAATAAGATACTAATTGTAGGAAATTGTGAAACTCACTGGAGCAACAAAATTACAGCATTCTCAAAAAGGATTTTAACTTCAGGATCCAAATTTCCATGTAATTATCCTTTAAAATTTGTTCTCAATCAAGTAGAAAGAGGTGATTCTATTGAGGGAGTTTTTAGCAAATAATATAGAGTAAAACTGTATCCAAGTGATTAAAAATAAAGTAGTGTGAAAAAACAAAAATAAAATAAAATAGAGCAAAAAATATAGCAGCATACTCCTGCATAGTATTGATCAAAAGAACAAAAGATTATCTAAAAATATGTTACTATTTAAATCTTGCATGCAATTAAATTTAAAGGTTGGAGCGTTCTATTCAATTTATCACTTTGGGGAGGGTATCTAATTATTCGTGTTATCTAAATCTCATACACCTGCACAAATGAACCAGGAACCAGATTCAGGCCCGGGCACCATTAAATTCAATACGCTAAAAGTGAGTCCAAATGAGTAAAAATAAAGCAGAGAGAAAGAGCAAAAAATAAAGCAAAGTGAAAAATATAACCGCATACTCTTGTAAAGTATCGATAAAAATAAGAATAAAAGATTATCTAAAAGCATATTTCTATAAAAATAAGAAAAAAATAAGAACAAAAGATTATCTAAAAACATGTCTCATAGGTTGGAGAAAATCTATTTATCACTTTGGAGTGTTTATCTTATTACTCATGTTATCTAAAAACATGCATTATGCATCCAAGTTTGGAGAGTTCATGTTATTTAAAAACATGCATCCAAATAAAATGATTTCTTCTGATGTACATTAACACTACGCTACCTTCCCATCAGGTAGCAGTCGAGAAAGTGCCTGCCAAGAAATTTCTGATTTGTGTTGATTTCACTAAAGAGTATTAGTTATGGGCATGAAGAGTATGTGTTGTATTTTTGTATGCGTTGTTCCACTTAAGGGTATTCCTTGTTCTACTAAACAATACTGGAAACCAATTTCACTAGGTGCACTCTCGTTTAAATCATATATCATGACATATATCTGTGCACTTGATTCCTTTGATGATTTAACTGATAATAAAAAAAATGCTTGGAGGAGGAATCAAAGAACAACAGAATGCAAACCCCAAAATTAACAAATCAAAATGAACTTGAACATTCATGATAGGATGAGTTAATCACTATTGAAACTAAACAAAAATTCGACCAATTAGCTCATTGTTCAATCTTTGATAAAAAATAGAGAACAAAAATACTCCAACAGAAAATAACATCGGCTTACTCGTCCTCCTGGCTACGCAGCCTAGCCAATTTGTTGGTCACTACGATATCCAATTGAGTTGCTCTCTCAACAATCTCCTTTCTTTTCCTGGTTGAAATGTTATGTGCTATCTCAGCACAGTAAGTACTGGCATTGCAGTAAATGCAGTAAATAAAGAGTCAGATATAGCTCTTAATTCACTAATATTGAGGCTAGGGAAAGTGGTTTAAGATCATTATAAAAAGAAATATGATTTGAATTTTTAATTAAGGATAATTATTATGGAACCTGTTGTGCATCATGAGAACTTCCAACTCTTTGACATTGTGCACAACAAACTCCTTCAATCCATTAGACAGATAATGGTGGGTCTTCTTGTCCGAGCCATAACCAATATTTGGCATCAGAGTGCATCCTTTGAACTTTCTCCTAACTCGGGAATCAATACCCTTGGGCCTGCGCCAGTTTTGCTGAGTAGTTGGTATTAATAATTGACTATACAAACAATTGTGTTAAACAGAACTAAGAAATTTACACAATCAGTGGACAGAAGACAGATTGAATTCTAATAGGACAATCACTGAGGTACAAAAAGAACCCAGTACTAACAGAGTTTAATACAAAATCACTAAATATCACTAATATAATGCCTCACATGCACATCCAAACAAAGTTTATGTATTGCCAAAGGATTGGATTGATTGATTAAATGATATGCCACAATTGAAAAGTAAGATAAATCTGAAGTTATTAGTGTTGGTGGATTTTGTTAATGGAATGATTTAGTGGCCGTTATAATCAATTAATCACACCAAACAATAATCAAAGATAATTGTTCTTGATTTTATAAGGTAGAGAGAGAGAGTAGTGAGAGTAGAGAGAGAAAGTAATTTTGGAATTGTGAACTTAGAGAGAGAAAGTAATTTTGGAATTGTGAACTTAGAGAGAGAAAATGTGTAGAAGAGACCTATTTATAGGTTTGCATACTGTGAGGTGGCACCTTGTGAGCCTACTTGGCTTTAGGTGCTGACAAGTGTCCTTGACACCTGTCCTTACTCACTACTATGCTTCTATTACATCTCTACGTCCTACTACATCACTACTAAGTCCATGTACAGCTATCGTCTCTACTGAGGACTTGGGCGAGCTTCTGGGTGAGCTCTATTGCCTTGTGCCATTCAGGGATGTAGTGATGGTGGTGGACTTCAGCCTTGTCTCTTGATGGATGTGGGCGAGCTCCTAGGCAAGCTTCCCTGTAAGTGGGCGAGCTCCCTTGCGAGCTCTCTCTCTTCTGGTGTTGGTCAACCTACTGACTTGTCATTCAATGTCTGGGTGAGCTCCTTGGCGAGCTCCTCTGCTACTCTTGGAGTTGACTTGGTCAAGATTGGTGACGTGCCTCTGGGTCATTTCGGCGAGTTCCTCAGCCTTGACCAATTAATCTCATAATCACCCATTAGTAGTTCGCCTATCAACATTTGCCCCCCAACTCGTCCACATCATGGTACTTCTAATGTGTGGGTGAGCTAATTTGTCTCTGTATGAGAGAGCTCGAATGTAGGCGAACTCCATTTTGGTGTGATGCTGTGTGTCTTGGCGAGCTACCTATGGCGGTGGGCATGCTGACGTGGTGCGGAATTCGAGACATTGTGCATACCTTTCTGTTCATTAATTCCCGCGCCCATCATGTCAAATTTTCAAAGTTTTTGCACATAGGTCCTTCGACTGTTGGGAAACTACACCTCGTCCATTTCCCTATAAATATGAAAAATCATTTTCATTTCCCACTTTCACTCTTTCAAAATCTCAGAGCATTTTCCGGTGTTCGCACCCTTTGCATTCATCGGATTTTCATGGAATCTTCAAGGTAGTAACATCGATTCCACCCCTTTTCTTATTTCTTTCTTGCAAATTCTTCGTTTCTCTTCCTCTTTTTCTTTGAATTACTGGTAATCTTCAACATTTCCGGCGGACCTTTGATTTTTCCGATCAGTAGACACCCAAAACTCCGGCGACTCTAAAACTTTTAAGAACTGAATTAACCAAGACCTCACCCCCATAAATTAAATATGTCGACCCAATCTTCAAGTCACACCCTTTCAAATCGAAACCCTGAAAAGCGACCTATTGCCGAGAATGAGCTAATATACCCAGATCACTCCTATACTGATTGGCTCAAGTTCCGAGACGGTCTCGGTAGCTCGCCCGGACTCTGGCGAGCTACTTGGCGAGGTCCAAACTGAATCCAGTGAGAATGCCACCAACTCTAGAGGTGGTTCTGAGGAGGGTATCCGCGAGCTCTGGGAGGATTATGGCCATGCCCCCAGAGGAAGTCGCCCAGGAGGAGAGGGTTGCTGGTGGCAATGAGAAGGTCGCCGAGGGTGAGGAAGAGGTCGCCGAGTCAGGTGATCAAGTGGGCGAACTAGATGAAGATGAAGTTGAGGAAGAGATCACCTTGGACTAGTTCCATTCTATTGGCTTTCCAGGTCCCCAACTTCCCGAGAATGAGGTTTCCACTGATGTTATACATGAGTTCGCCTGGGAGGATTATGTGGAAAGGTACTTGGAGAGCTTCCCTCTGCCTGAGCGAACTACAAGAGATGCGGCCGGTAAATCTGATTACGGAGCGAACAAAGTTGAGAGTGTAATCACTGAGTTCTCGCTCGACAATCTTCGTAGAAAGTATCGCATTCCTCTGGACATCCACTTGTATGCCCCCGAGAAGAAAGAGAGAGCTGATATGCCTCCACATGGGCTTACTGCCATCAACGTCCATACACTGGAGGTCGGGCTCACACTGCCCTTGCATCCGATTATTGGTCAGTTCCTGATGGATACCAATCTCGCCATCACGCAATTGACTCCCAATGCTTGGAGCAGCTTCTTGGCTACGCTGACCATCTTTGGCTTAGAGGGGTACAAGAATCGACTGAATTCGGCCGAGATCAATGAGCTTTTAAGCGTAACCAAGCAGTCCAAAGAGGGCAAAGGATACTATTACCTGAAAGCTCGCCCGGGTGAGAAATTCTTGGAAAGTCTTCCAAATAAAATCTGTGACTGGAAGTAATAGTTTGTCTTCATTGGCGGAGATTTTCAGGCTTCTACCAGTTATACCGGGCGAGGAGGACGTATCTATTCCCTGGAAGGATATGGAGAAGCTAGCAGTAGGTGGCCCATTTCGGTGTGTATGAGTCGGATTAGATTTACTAATTTGATTTCTCTTTTCTTGTAGGTCTGAAGCATCACAAGTCCAGTCGAGGCAAGCCCGACATGTCCATCGAGTTTAACTTCGTGTAGACGGTGTGCTGCTTGAGAGATCACAAGGAACGGGACGTCGCACATTTGGACCAACATGATTGCCGGAGACTTGCTGGCGTTCTCACCTTGCCGCATCATCTTACAGCACAAGGACTTGAGCTCCCAGGTTTACAACTCTCCATAGCTCGCCAGCTTACCTATTAGAGCTCGCCAAGTTTTCTTACTCTATTTGTTGAATTTGTGCAGGTGAAGGTGTGACAGTAGCCTTTCCTCCAATCGAAGTCCCTGAGGTGTATCACACTCTACTCCGCAAACTTTCTGTGGTACCACCTCGCCCAAACAAGCAAGGGATGTCGTCCTCCACTGCCTTGACGGTAACTAAGAAGGAGGAGCTCGCCTAGGTCGCCACGAAAGAAGGTGTCGGGGGCTCCGGAACTCAAAGGGCGCCAGCAAACACTTTGGCGAAGTCTCAGGCGTCAGCGAAGGTCGGCCAGGTCGCTAGGACTGGTGGAGGTGGCAGGCGAGCTACAACGACTCCTGAGCGAGCTTCTCAACCTCCTCGGCAGCCGAAGAAAAGTCTCCATCGCGGGGATGGATCTCGAGTCGGGGAGGAAGATGCCCAAGCTCGTTGGAGGACAAGATTTTCTCTCCGAGATGAAGAGTCTGAGCATGGTGAGCGAGGTGGTACCGGATTGGGCCAGGGTGGCTCCGCACACTCCACTTCTCCCCCATCAGTTGTGCCAACCCCGCGATCTCCGTCCTCAACCTCCCCCTTTGGTGTCCAGGTGGTTGATGACATCATTCTAGGCTGGGACCCTGCCAGGGTGGGGTAAGTAGTTCGCTTATGTCATACCCTTTCTCATCGATGCTTTTTATTTTGAAATTTGTCTAAGTGTTTCGACCCTTGCAGGTATGCCTCCATTGCCTTTCCTCATAGGCACGAAGCTCTCCATGCTTACGAGTGTTCACGCTCCCTCTTCTCGATGCGTAATCTTCCTGAGGAGCTTGCCTTTCAAACTGTTAGGGAGCTTCTGAGGTAGTGGTCGAATTCTCAATTGACGACCATGGAGAGGCAGTCCCCTGTTGACAACACCAGGCTAGTGATGCTTTACGCGAGCGGACTCTTGCTCGCTAGCCAAAGAGTAATTGATAAGGTGACTGAACAGGAGGAAGGTCGCCATGAAAGGAATGTTTCGTATCTGAGGATGGCGGAGTCCCTCCATGAGGCGAAGAGGTCGGTGGAGATAGCCGAGGAGAAAGCATCCGCTTCCTTGGCGGCTGAGCAGAGTGCCCTCAACCAACTCAGCGAGATTCAGCGGAAGTTCGCCGCCATCCAAAAGAATGCTGATGCCCTTGTCCGTTCCAAGGAGGAAGAGTTCGCTGAGAAACTCACGACCAAGGACGGAGAGCTCACGCTCGCGAGGAGGGAGCTTGAGCTAGAGAGGGGATTGAGCAGGAGTGCTCGGGAGGAGTGCTCCATACTAAGGGAAGAGCTCGCCGCAAAGATTAATGAGGTCGCCGAGCTACGCCACGAGTCCACCTCCTCAGAAGCCTTAGATGCTATTAAAACTAAAGCGTCGGATAAAGGCTTTATCCAATGTTACTCTAAGGTGATTAGATCCATCCAATGGGCGCGAGCTCATAAGGATGATGAGTTGGAAGCTGTGGTGGGTGACTTTAAAGAGTGAATGGAGAAGGCGAAGATCTCCGAGGGTACGGAGCTCGACATTGGGGACCTCGCCCAGCTCGGGGTCCCACTGGACTTCGTCCCGGAGCGTTTCAAAATCATCCAAACTCTCGAGGTCCCGGTGATCACTGCTGTGGAGGAGCAGCGAACTCCCCAGACTCCGCGTACAGATGAGCAAATGTTGGCCCTCACCGGAAACATAATGGTGGATACCAGCATGCTGAATACTACTGGATTGGGCAACATTACTGAGCTCCCAACGCTTTCTCCTCCAGCGGGTCAAGAGGGTGCTGGCGAGGTGCCCCTGGAGGTCCCCAGACCGAGACTCCTGCTGCCCCAACCCCCGATGCTCCCACTGCTCCTTAGGCTTGCCTTTATCTTTCTGTTTTTGTTTTTGTTAAGTAGTAATAGTTCGCTAGGCTCATACAGCTCGCCTAGAAGGAGCTCTTTTGTCTTCACAGATGGCTAGCTAGTTGGCCTTTGTAACTAGCACCACTACTCATACTTAGAAAATTTTCTATGTATTTTTGAATGAAATTTAACTTTTTTGATTCAAATTGCTCTATTTTAATTTTTCGCACGTTATATCTTTCATTCGCTCGTATTTGTATTTTTAGTACGCAATTGTTCGTCTTATTCCACTTTGGGAAGCGAATCGTTCATTTTATGTCGCTTAGGACTACGAATCGTACTTTGATTATTTGGTACTTATTTGTTCGTCATACACCGCTTAGGGCAGCGAATTGCTCTTCTTAAACCACTTAGGGTAGCGAGTTCTACTCTTTTTTATTCACTTGGGCGATTGGGTTTTAAAAACCTTGTCTTAGATGTTTTAAACCGTCTTTTTGTGAATTTTTCTAACTTTGGGCAATGGGCGCTTAGTAATCCTTTAAGAAGGACACCTTCGATAACCCTGGGCACTTCGGCCTTTGCCTTGAGCTTCAGATTATAACATTTTCAGGGACCTGAGTCCTTTCATGTTTGGAGCTTGAACAGTCGATTTTTCCAAAAAAAATTCTAACTTTATTGAGCAATGATATTTACATAGGTCGTCATCAACACTACTGATGTGAACCTTCGGCTAGTCTAATTACAAGTTGTGTTTCTCCTCCCTCTACTGATAGAATTTCTTCAGATGTGCTGCACTCCACGTATATGATGAAGCTTTTCCTTCCATGTCCTCAAGGTCGTACATTTCGTTTGCCCAGCTTGTGGTAACTCGGAATGGTCCTTCCCAATTAGGTCCGAACACACCGGGTGGAGTTGCCAGCTTCCTTCTTAATACCAACTCCCCAACCTTAAAACTTCGGTTCCGCACTTGGGAGTTGTAGTACTTCTCCGCTCTTTGCTTGTAGTTGGCATTTTTTAGTTCCGACAAGGCTCTGGTTTCCTCGAGCAAATCTTTCTCCACTGCCAGGGCTTCATCGTATTCTTTTTCATCATACCCCACCACCTTCCAAGTCTGGTTCTGGACTTCCACAGGTACAACAACTTCCGTTCCGAAGTCTAAGGCAAACGGTGTCTCGCCGGTACTGGCGCTCGGTATGAAGTTTTGTAGGACCACAATACCTCTGGAAGCTCATCTGCCCAACTTCCTTTCTTGTCTTCAAGATGGATCTTCAGTACATATTTTAGAATTTTATTCATCGCTTCGACTTGTCCGTTCGACTGTGGATGGTACGGAGTTGAGTAATGTTTCTTGATATTCCACGAGCTGCAGAGCTCTCTCAACTTCTGATCGTCGAACTGTCTGCCTTTGTCCATCACTATTGACTGTGGGAGCCCGAATCAGCATATCAAATTTTTCCAAATGAAGCTGATCATCCTCTCCTGCGTTACTGTCGTGAGTGCCTCGGCTTCAGCCCATTTAGTGTAGTAGTCCACCACTACTACGGTGAACTTTACACTGCATCTGCCAGGTGGGAATGGGGCGATCAAGTCGATACCCCGTTTTGCAAAAGGCCATGGGTTGAAGACCGATTTGAGTTGGCTCGTAGGAGTATGGATGTTTGGTGTAAATAGTTGTTCCGGCACCTCCGGGCGAAGCTAATGGCATCTTTACGAAGAGTGGGCCAATAGTACCCTTGCCTGATCGTTTTGTATGCCAAAGCTTGTCCCCCAGCTTGACTCCCACAGATTCCTTGGTGGATTTCTTCTAACACCTTGAACCCTTGCTTTTCAGATAAGCATTTGAGTAGGGGTAGAGAGAATCCACGTTTATATAGTTGGCCATCCACCAACATGTATCCGACTGCTTGCTTCACTAGCCGACTAGCTTCCCATGCATCTTCTGGGACCGATCCGTCCTTCAAGTAATTTTTTATCGGAGTGCGCCAATCATCACCTTCTTCTCGCCCCCCACTCGAAGTCTGATTTACTTTGTAATCGGACATCGAGGGGTCCTTTAGCTTGGTGACGATGACCTCCGTCAGCTCTGCTTCACCGCTACTCGTAGCTAGTCGGGCTAATGCATCAGCTTGTGTATTCTCCAGTCTTGGGATCTGCTCGATGTAAACTTGTTTGAACATTGAGATCAGATGCGCCACAATCTTCTGGTATATCGCCATCTGCTGATCCTTGGCTTCATACTCCCCCCGAACTTGGGATATTATTAGCTGGGAATCTCCAAAAATCTGAAGATTAGTTGCCCCTACAGCTAATGATAACCTAAGTCCGGCTATCAGCGCTTCGTATTCCGCTTCATTGGTCGTGGCTCTGAAGTCGAACCAGATAGCTGAGGTGAAGACCTGTCTATCTGGGCTTATCAGTAGTACACCGGCTCCTGCTGCTGTGCTAGTTGATGATCTGTCTACGTAGAGGTGCAACGGAGCTATACGTCCCCTCGTCGGATCTTATCGGAAAGTTAGCTCGACAATGAAATCAGTGAGCGCTTGTCCCTTGATCGTTGTTCGGGGTGCGTAGGTTATACTGTATTGGCTGACTTCTAGTGACCATTTCAATAAGCATTCTGCGGTGTCCGGCTGGTGTAGTATTTGCCTTAGCGGGAACGTCGTCAACACTTCCACCGGGTGGTCAAAGAAGTATGGCCTCAGTTTTCTAACACTCATTACCAGTGCATAGGCCAGCTTCTCTGTTGGTGATATTGCAACTCTGCTTCGTGCAAAGCTTGGCTCACATAGTACACTGGTATGTGCATCTTTCTTTCTTCTCGGACCAGTACTGAGCTAATGGCTACCTCCGACACCGCCAGGTACAGATATATCTTCTCTCCAGGCTCCGGCTTTGATAAGATTTGCGTATTGGCCAGGTACTCCTTGATGTTCTCGAATGCCTTCTGGTACTCGTCCGTCCATTGGAAATCATCCGAGTGTCTGAGTCTGTTCACCTTGATTGCTTCAAAGTACGGACGGTTCCGGTCGTCGGATCTGGAGATGAACCGGTTCAAAGCTGCCAAACATGCGGTAAGCCTTTGAAATTTCTTCACTGAGTCTGGCGGCTGCATTTCCATGATGCACTTCACCTGGGTTGGATTTACCTCAATCCCTCTCTGGCTCACCAGGTGCCCCAGGAACTTTCCCGAATGGACACCGAAGCTACTCTTCTTGGGGTTCAACTTCATGTTGTAGTGGCGTAATATGTCAAAAGCCTTCTTGAGGTGATCTAGGTGATCCTCTATTCGCAAACTCTTGACTACTATGTCATCCACGTACACCTCCATAGTGTGCCCAATGTGCTGGTCGAACATCTTGTTTACCAGTCTCTGGTAGGTAGCTCCGGCGTTGATGAGTTTGAACGGCATCCTTTCCCAGCAGTACATGTTCTTGTTGGTGTAGAACACCGTATGTTCCTGGTACTCCGGGTGCATAGCTATCTGGTGATAACCTGCAAAAGTATCCATGAACGTCATTATCTCGTGGCCTGTAGTATTATCCACCAGTTGATCAATGTGGGGCAGTGGGAAGTTGTCCTTTGGGCATTGCCGCATGGAGGTCCGTGAAGTCAATGCACGGCCTCCAAGTTCCATTTGGCTTCTTCACCAGGACCGGGTTGGCGACCCACTGTGGGCACAATGCCTCTTTGATCAACTTGTTGTCAAGCAACATCTTCACCTCCGTGGTCAATGCATCGTATTTGTCTGGTCTGTACTTACTTCGCTTCTGACGGACTGGTCTCCTCGTTGGATCGATGTTTAGTCTGTGGCACGCGTGCTCCAGTAGGATTCCCGTCATGTCTTCATGGGACCAGACAAACACGTCCAGGTTGGACTTCAAGAATTCCTCCATCTTGCTCCTGTACGACTCTGGTAACTCAGAACCTATAAAAAGTTCCAAGTCAGCCTTGGTCGGGTACACCTGGATCGCTCTCAATTCCTCAATGGGGGTGGCTTTCTGTTTTTTGTTCTTCCACCTTGGATCGCTAATCAGCTCATCCCAGTCCTCCTTCGCCATCGGCTCGTGAACCACTCGGGGTTCAAGGTCATCACTTTCTTTCTCAGTATTGGCATTCATGGGCCTTCTCCATCTCTTGAGGGACTGGGTTGGATGGTTCTCCTTCTTCGGGAGCTTGTTCAACCTCCATTGGCACCAGTTCTTGATCTTTCACTGGTTCCTTTACTTGAGCATCATCGACCTCTTCCATGGGTGCCGGCTGTGGGTCTTCCACCGGTTCTTGTACTTGGATGACCTTCGCTGCCTCCTCTGACTCGTCGTCTACCTCCATCACTTCAGTTTCTTCTGAGATGACGTCTAGGATGTTGGGCTCGTCCATCGGAATTTGCACTTCGTCTTCAAGTACAAGTACCTGTGTTACAGACTTTTTAGCTTGACCATTCTTTATCTGGAGTAAACACTCTCTTACTTTCTTTTGGTCACCCTTTATTGTACCGGCACCTTTAGGAGTTGAAAATTTCAAGCAATAGTAGTAGGTTGAACACGCCGCTTTTAATTCATGAATAAAAGGGTGGCCAAGGAACCCGTTGTAGGTAGACTGCTGGTCAACGACAAGGAAATCTACGAGCCTAGTCAGCCTCCTTTCGGGGTCCTCGCATTACTATCCTAGCATTACTATGTTCTATATACGACTCAAAGTCACCTAGAGCATCTAGGGTTGTCTTGAAGAGGATGTTGGTCTACGTGTCGATGTCCACTAGCAGCCGGTGGACTTTGACATTCATGATGTTGACGCTGATCACAAACCAGTCGTTGTGGGGGGTAAGTATCCCCTCTAAGTCCGCCTGGGAAAATGTGAGCTCGGCAGTTGGCTGTGTGGCGGGCTTTGAGCTGGAACTCCCTTCTTGCACTTAATTTATGGCCCGGACCTCGGCCTTCCTTTGTCTCTTTGAAGTCTTCCATCTTCCAGACCTCCGGCAGGTCCTATTTGTTCTTCGAGAATGAGGAGTTCTCGGGTTGGTTCTTGCTCTTGCGGAGGGGGAGGTGCCCTACGTCTATGTTGAGGGCCGCGTCGGTCCTCATCTTCCTCTTCATCATCATCGGTCTCCTCACTCCTTCCTTGCCTTGGCCTTTTCGCCTGGGCCTTCTTTACGAACTCGGCCAGCTTCACGTCCTCATAGAATTTCCAAAGTGGTTTGAGGAGGTCTCGGCACTCGCTGGTGAAGTGGCCAATGGACTGATGGTAGGCGCAGTACTTGTTCGGGTTGAGTTTGGTGCGGTCCTGCCGGATTCTCCTTGACTCGTTCAGCATCGCCTTATCTTTGACCGCAGCAAACACATGGTCCACAGAGACGGTTAATGTGACACCCCATGTAGGAGTGTCATCTCTTTTATTTATATTTATTCAAAAGACACATTATTTGTCATAAAATAATGAGTGATTTCATTTGAAATTGAAAATAAATTGACTTTAAAATTTTATCAGCGGAAGACTATATCGTATAAACTCAAGTTGATTTTTTTATTTCAAGTGCCTAATCATGCTTGTGCCTAACTCGTGTCATACCCACATATCTAAATCAAACCCTTGCTTAATTAAGATATTACGACAATAGACTATCATGCTCATGATAAAAAAAATGTATAACTAACTCAATATAATAAGATACACCATTATGTGATAGACAAGTCATGCATATAAAGCTTAATTTCAAAATATTGTCATAACATCCTAGAGTTTGGAAAAAGACTTGACAATTTAACTAGGCAATCCAAATCCAAGCATAAAAATTCTGGAAATTATCTTTAAATCGATGTCATAAGAAAATACTTAATAGACCTCTTATAGAAAATTTAAACCATTGCAATATTAATTACATGGAGTCGGTCCAGTCAGTCACACGTCCTCCTCACCGCCAACGTTTCCTGAAATAGTTAAAGTAGCATCATGAGTCTTCTTCCGGAGGAGAAGTCCAGTGGGATAACATATAATGTATAATGGGTTAAAGAGACTAATAGCATGTCAACCGAGTACATGTCAGGCCCATAGGCCCGACTAAGTTCATACTGACATAGTCTGTAGACCTGTCTTGATTCACACAGAGCATAGCTCGTCGACTAGCTAATTCACACAGAATATAGTCCGTAGACTTGCATAATTCACATAGAGCATAATCCGAAGATCTGTCTGCTCATACATACACAAATTATTCTAATTAATTCATAATGAATTAGAGGTTGCCCACTTTTCAGTCTGACAATATGAGGTAGTTTCCTGAGAGTCCAACTGTTGCGGCACTGCACTCGACATATTAATTTACTTTTTAGTCTTTTAATCATTAAATCATATAATTGTAGAATATAACTCCAAAAATTATGAAATTTTAAATACATGTTCTTATCTCCCAGTATTTCAATGTGGTAAAATGATTTTATCAATTTCATTGGGAAAAGTCAGAAACAAAATCTGGAAAGTGACACGCAATTATATAGACATATTTATCATCCAAAATAATACACATGCAAGCATAGTTGGGACACCCAACTCAATTAAATCACCAAATGGCCACCACCAAGTCCTCACACAAAAGAAGGTAAAATTTTCAGTAGGAAAAACAAAGTAAAAATCACATGCAATGGCAAAACAACATGCAATCACCAAACCCACATGCAATCCTCTATTCTAACTCAAATAGCTTCATTCTTAACAAATCCGTAGGCTAAATCAAAAAATATCATTAAAATCTCAATCGAGTTCTAAAAAAAATATCTTTGAGCCTCAAACACAAATATTTAATCATCATTTCATAAGAAAATATTGAAGAAAATAATGGTAAAGGAGAGAAAAAAAAACATTTTGTGTAAGGATGATAAATTTATGTGAAAAGCTCCTTTCGAAGAATAAAAAAAAAAACTGAAAGAGATAAGGTCTTCTCTAATCTACCTTCAAACATCTAAAATTTGATGAAACCTTGAGTTTCAGCAGAAGAACAATGGAGAATTTTTAGAGAGAGAGTTTGGAGAGAGAGAGAGAGAGAGAGAGAGAGAAGAAGAAGAAGAAGAAGAAGAAGAAGAAGAAGATGATGATGATGATGATGATGATGATGATGATGATGATGATGATGATGA